>WBMW01006120.1:298840-331392 GCA_013396635.1 Penelope pileata
TGGCAAGCTTTTCATTGTGCACGAGAGGCGCAGCGTCCTTCTTTGCATTTCATTTCTTTTTGTGTGTGCCTGCAATAAAACGCTGCGCGCAGAACGCGGGCTCTCCCCTCGCCACGTCCCAGCCGTGTGCCGGTGCTGACGCGGCCGCTCGCCTCCCCGGCAGCTGCTCCGGGACGTGCCCCAGCCCCGCCCGCAGCGCTGCCCCAGCGCGGCCGCGCACCGCTCCGCACCGCACCGCCCCGCTCTGCGGCTGCAGAGCGCGCTGTGCCCACCTGAGGGCTGGAGGGGGCTGCCGGCAGATCCCGGGCTCAGGACAGCCCCTGCACCAGCTCTTCCTCACTGGAGCTGGGAGCAGGGCTCCTGTGAGCATCTGCTTGGTCCCTGTGCGGCTCTGCAGAGCCCTTGCCTGGGTTCTTCCCTGCCTAGGTTCTTCCCTGCCTGGGTTCTTCCCTGCCTGGGTTCTTTCCCTGCCTGGGTACATCCCTTGCCTGGGTTCCTCCCTGCCTGGGTTCTTCCCTGCCTGGGTACATCCCCTGCCTGGGTACATCCCTACCTGGGTTCTTCCCTGCCTGGATACATCCCCTGCCTGGATTCTTCCCTGCCTGGCTCCCTGCTGTTCCTTCAAGCCATGTGTTGGTGCCATTGCCTGCTGCTCTGAAAGCCTAAAATGTGCTAATATAATCTTTTGTTTTAAATTTTCCCTTACCTGGTTGCAGGGATTAAGATTACCTGACTAGGAGCAGTGTTTAGAAAACGATGCATGTGGTGCATTTATTGCAGTGTGCTTTCTTTTGGGAATGAGCTGTACAGTCCTAACGGTGTTGAAATCTGTATTTGGTATGGCAAGAAGATGACACAGGGAGTGCAGTGAGCAGAGACCTCGTGCCTTTAACCCTGAGGAGTCCATGCTGTTGTTTCCATGCGTGGGCCGTCAGCGCTGTGCTGGGCAGGATGTGTTCCCCCCGCATTCAGAGCGTTCTTCATGGCTCGGCGCCTCCAGCCTGGAGTAGGTGGTTGCCACGCAGAATCATCTCGCCCGGGCTGAGGCTGAGGTTAATGTGTCACTCTGTGTTGGAAGACGCCCAGCCCTGAGCTCTGACTTCCTGGGAGGGAAGTTTACAGAGTGGCTGATTCACTTCTAGTAACCCAACTGCGGCTATCTGTGTATCACCCAGTTAGAAGTAGACACGTTTACAGTATTTCCTAGGAATTTCCGTTTGCTGAACCGTGCTAGACTAGAACAATCAGATTCTTCTGTAGTTTTCTGCATTACGTTCAGACCACGTAGCGCACTGCGCATGGCCCTCGCTGCCCACTTGGGTGAGTGGTGGGGCTGCTTTCCCCCTCGTTTCTGGTCACGGGCTTTTGGTTCCTAAGAGAAAACGATGATTCATGTGACATCTTTCAATTTTCATTTTCCAGTTGTTTTTCTTCAAGTAAAACCTTTTTTTAATGAATCGAATTGATTAATAGCAAATTATGGACATACTCTCATGAAAATGTCGGCAACATTATTTGAAATGGAAATTGATATTCTCATCCTTGGTCAGCACAAAGCATTTATGCACTTCCAGCTCTAACAGGATGCTGAGGAAAGCAAAGCATGGTATATGGAAAAGCAGGCTTTGCATAGTTGTTTTTTTTCCCTCTAAAAATGAACATAGCGTCTCAGCTCCAAATTTTACAGCACAAGGTCCAGCTGCAAGCTTTCTCTGTGCTTAGTTGCTTGTCAGGTGTGATTATAAATGGCGTTCCTTAATGATGATAAAAGATAACGAATAAGAGTTTGGTAGTAGATAGCATCCATCTCCCGAGAGCTGGGTTGGAATATGCCTTGCATCACACATGAACGTGCAGGTGGTCTAGTGGCACTGCACAGAGAATTATAATTGCTCGATCTACAGAGCTGTTGGCAGTTCCTGCATGATTGGCTGCCAGCCAGGAAAGCCTTATATTTGGAAAAATAGATGTGTAGGAAATCTATGCTGAAGTTCCTTGCCAGAGCCATAGCTCTCGTGGTGCATGCCTGCATTGCCTTTGTCCGCAGCAGAGAGCTGTTTAATCGCTTCAGTGCTGAACCCCACATTTAAAAAAAAATAAAAAAATAAAAAGGACATACTATGGGAGGGTAAATACAGAATTTGAATATGTGTTTATGATCCCTATCAGATACCCTGTGGTGAGCTTTGCATGCCACTGGTGGGTTTAAGCCACAAATACTTTGTCTGTTTCTGTGGGTCTTGGTTTTGAGTGTCTCTACGAAGCCTCTCTCATTGTTATACTGCACAAGTCTATGCAGATATTCCTTACTGCAGAATGAACTTGAAACACTTGACCCCCTGCCTCAAAAGGAGGTAAATTTGCATGAATCGTTATGAATATAAAGTAGGTTAAAGTCGGTCTTTATTAGAGGGGCTTCATAGCAGAAAAATCTACCAGCAAGAAAACGAGTTTATGAGTTAGTGATGTCCCACTATCATTAATTTGCTACCATCTTAAGTTTGTCAGGCCTCTTTTTTATATATTCTTTGTTGCACTTACGTTCATTATGGCTATAACTGCTCGTAGGAGTCCCTCCGTTCCTCAGGCACTAGAGACATTCCCTGTACTAACAAAGGAGTCGCACCCGGAGTAGTTAATGTTTCTAATCCGAGGTAGACCTAGATATGCCATGGCTGTAAAAAAGAAAGCAAGTACATTTCCAGCAGAAATATTCATTGCCTACATGGCAAATCTGACTTTGATGTAGCTGTTTTAACTGTTCTCTCCCTTCTTTGAGAATCAGTTGGAGAATTAAATGTTGGTGCTGTACCGAAACCACACCAAATTAACCATGTGACTCAGGGATAGTGTTACCAAAATAGGGGCTGTGATCCCATGCTTTTTTTTAATTCCTTGTATATTCAAAATTTTGAATGATATGAGTAATTCAGTTACTTTGTGCTTCCTTTTCTCTCTGTAGGAGTTTGTTTTCTTACTGAGTATAGGAATTTTCTTGGAGTACTTTGAGGGCTTGGTAGGTTTCAGTGTTCAGCAGCAGAGGTTTGAATGTTTTCTGTACTTTATGATTTAAAACCACTGTTTAATGTGTTTGTGTTGCCACTTCTTGTGATTTCAATTTCTTCCTGAATTACTTCCCCATATTGTCTAAGCTTCTGGAGTCATGGGATTATGTGAGATTTTTACCTTTCAATTAAGAAAGAAATAAGCTTCTAGCTCTTTTGCTTGCTGAGAAATGTTGAATGTATGCAGGCTGGAGGCTTCTCACGAGCTTTCAGAGGACTAGCCTGCTGCAAATGACTGGCTAATAGAATTAGTCCAAGTGGTACAGTTCTTAAAATCTCATGATTTGAGGGCAAGAGTTCCTGAGCATGCAGGTTCTCCTTCAGGGTTTTTAAGTAGTTGCTTTTTTATGAGATTGTGAAGGGATCATTGTGCTAATTGCTAATATGATGGTTATTATATTATTGGGAAAAAAAATCCAGCAGATTTATAAATATTTTGCCTGAAACACTCGTTCAGCTTTACAATTTTCCCTTATCTCACCTTTTAAATAAGAAATATGATGATCTCAGGACCAGAAGGTCTCAGTGTCTGTGAGTAGTCAGGGACAATATTGTATCTTTTTGCATTTATTTTATTTTGACTCGGGCAAGCTTTACATGAATGGTTCCACTGAGACCTGCAGGTATGGCCCTGCTAGGAAGCAAATCCATACAAGTTTTACAGTTCACTGTAAATCCTGACTTCACTTAAAGCCTGGTGGGACTGTCCATGTGAGGAAGGCAAAGAGGAGCTGACCCTTTACGGAAAGGCTCTGTGGAGGGATGGCAGCACATATCAATCATAGCTGTCACACAGGGTTTTATAGACTTCTCATTTCGTTTTAGAATATTGAACAGTCACTACAAGACTGCATATATACATATATAGGTCAGCCAAGTCTAATGACAATTTTTAAGAGCAGATAAATTTGCTAAATCCTCAATTATCATACAATGGACATGCTATAGTAGAACAATCCCCAGTAAATGCATGTGTTGGCTTTGCCAACAATGGATGCCCAGAAGAAGTGTTCGTGTATTTATCCCTAAGCATAGCTTTGTCATAATCATCCCCCTTCTGAGGCTAATTGTGAGACAATTGCCTAAAAATACAATTCTTGATATCTTACAAAGCAATAATGAATAGTCTTTGAAGACTTGCACTATAATTCATCCCGAGTGTTGTGGAGTTATTTATAAATCACTCCAGATATGCACTGCTCCAATGAAAAGAGAAATCAGCAGACCCTCCGAGCTGAATCTACTCTTCTGTTTGATTGGATGAAGTGCATTCAAGGAGCAACAGAAATGTACAGACTAGCCAGAAAAATGCATTCATTCACCTATTCAAAGGCTGTCTCTTTGTCTTTGCAGAGCTGCATCAGCCTGGAAATGTTTTACCTTTGCATTTGACATGTTTTTACCCCAGGATATCTCAGCTGTTTTTCCATTAGTTGTCTTAAGAGTCAAGGAACGGGTTCAAGGGAAAATAAATCATAGACGAAAATAAATTGTTTTCTTAGATGCATGAAAGCACTTATGTGTAGGAATGAGTAGAGATCTGTAAATGCAGGTTATGCTGTATAAGGACAACTCCTTCTATCCATTTCTCATAATATCCTATAACATGGCCCAAACAGAGTATGTCCCATGTGCTGTACCACAGCAGGTGAGGTACTACGGAGATTCTGCATATTGTACGTTGCCAGTCCATGACTGTCAGTTTTATTCACCGCAGTACTGTATTTAGATAGCCCAGCAAGCACTGGTCTGTGCTGAGAAACAGCCTGCTTGGCAGCCGTATCTCGAAATAGATGGCAATTCCCTGGCTGCTGCAGCAAGACCACTTGGGTTCCTGCGTAACTCCAGATGAGGTAACCCAGGTGCCTTTACTTTGCACTACAGTGCAGTGTAGAAATGCCCTATATATTTCTGTAGCTGTCGGGTTTCCTGCAGCTCTATTCTGGCTTCTGACAGAAGACAGAGCATTGAGATACTGAGGGGTTCCCTTCTTAGCTCCATCAATCACTTGATAACGTACTGACATTGTGTCACAGTCCACATCAATGGCTAAGACATGGTCTCAATGCACTGCATTTTGGGACCTACATTATAAATGAACACATCCTCACAGCTCTCTGACAGGACAGGGATAACCACTGCATCACAATCTGGCACATAATAAAGCTCTTATGGTTTAGTTTCCCATTAATACAGTCATACCAACGGCATTCTAGCTATCATGGAAGTGCTCACATATTTACAGTGGGGCTTCTCAGTGTCTCCCATTCTCTCTGGAAATGTATGTTGTAGTTGCAGTTGCAGCTTCAGCTCTGTTGTATGCAAGTTTGCAGTTGACAGTCCCGATGCACACGAACTGGTGGTTTCAAGGGGATGCAGGCAGAGCACAGCTTGTCTGTGTGTGTACCCATGTACTGAATGGGAGCCTCTTGTTATTTACTGGCTGAAACTAACCTCAAATTGAAACTGTGAATTAAAATAGCTGAGGTCATACGTGTGGTAATCACATGTATTACCACATCAGCTGTAGAAATGACTCTTCTTGTACAGATGGCAAAGATTGTGCAGGGGTCCACAGACCACATACTGCTCAGAAAAGCCTAACTTTCTACACTGATTTCTCATTTGCTGTGGTTAGATTACAAAAATGACAGATCAGGTTGTGTATGCACTTTCAGCAATAATTCAGTACTTTTGGCTAAGGCTATTCAGTGAAAGAAAGCAGTGCATGAGTGTGGTACTACTACCATCAGGGCTCTTTCAACGCCTGGGCTATTGCACGTGTTTTCCTAGGGCATGGAAATGCCACTCCCAGGCTTTTTGAAGAGAGGCACCTTGGATATGCTGTGGAAGAGCCACGCCAAGCACAGGGTAAGGTCGCCTTGCTGTTGTCGTACAGAGGTGGGTTCAGTTGGGTTTGGTTTGTTTGGCTTGGCCATGTCAAAAGTGAACAGGTCCGTGGCTTCTCACCCTGCCTCCGTGCTCTGCAGTCTGGAGGGCACATTGAGCCCCAGCCTCGGTGTGAGAGGTGAGTGCCTGGCTCCTCCACATCTCCTGGACGGGAACTCAGCACTGTGTTGCGGAGATGCTTGAGTAGGTCTTCACACCCACCACTGATATGACTGATCTTGACCTAGCGCTAGCATGCCAGGTTACATTTGAGCTTATTCCTGGTGCTTCTAGTTCACCTCTGAGCTGTGTGCCTGGGCCCTTGTTATCTGGGTGCTTCTTCTGTCCAAAGCGTTTGAGCCGCAGTTGTGTCCGCTTGCACCCTACGGCCTTGCCTCAAGGAGAGTTAGTGGCTAGCTCTTCCTGACTCATCAGCAGCAATGAAACATGAGTTATGGCTGAAGTGCGAAAATACTAAATCAGCTGTGGAAACTAACTACATTTGACACTTGACACAATTTGACACGATTCTCACAGCTTGTGCCAAGGTCCTTATCACCCCTGTCCACTCAGCTGTTTGAACAACAGCACTCAGCTTCGGGGTGCCAGGGTAAATAGTAGAGCAAACTGGAAGTGGAACACAGTTCTTGCAAAGCTTAATTTATGGATATCTAAACTACACTGAAATGCATGATCATGTCAGATTGAGGTATTATATTTATCCTCCTCTTTTGTTCTAGAGAGAACAGAATGATACAACTAGGTCAAGGCATCATTCCCTTCTGATCTGCTACTGCCACCTTCATGCGTGCAAAGTGCAGCCAGAGTTGGAAAGTGACTTTGCATAAACAGCATCCTTGTATACAGCAAGATAAGCTCACTGTAAGCATTTACAGTTTATAGTCTGTGGTGCTATTCAGCTGACCTAGAGTAGGTGTCTACTTTAGAATGAGCTGAATAGTTCTTCAAGCCCCACTGACTGTGTTGACTACAATTTTAATTGATTATAAAAAGAGCTTTAGACTAGCTCCAGAAGGAGAGACCCATTCAGATATGTAAATGTTGGTAGCTGAATCTAGGTATCTTAACAGATACCTGAATTCCACCCCGGGTATCTTGCATATATTTGTATATATATATGCCTGTTAATTCTCTCCTTAGTTATGCATCTATTTTACACTTGGCAAAGTGGACATGTCTTCACATTCTGAGGTGGCATAAATTCTCTCTTGACTTTTCACTTCAGGCAAATGCACTGGACAGATGAGAATTTCTTTCAGTTACATTTTGGGCAGCAGTTGTGTGGTTTAGCAATGTGTATGTTGCTTCTTATTCTCCTTCTTACTGTATTTTTGGTATTTAAAAGGCCATTTTTGTAGTCAGCTCCTCATGGAAGACTCAGGTTATGCACCATGTACTGCCCATGCTGAGGAGAAATGCTTGGGAACGTGCTAGTATATTCTAAATGCAATTGTACTTTGCAGATCAAGCAGTACTCTGATTTTCTTTTTGTTCGTAAATAATTGTTTCGTTCCTCCTATAGGCTTGTGGTGCCCTGAGGTAATAGTGAAGGAACTGAGACAAGCTATTACAGAGGCAAAGGCAAGATAGCAGTGGAGGACTGCAATCCTTCTTGTTAGAGGATCACAGGACTGCCTAGAGAACAGGCCAGCTTCTGTAGTTCATGGATTTAGACAGAAGAGAGTATTTAAAGGGTATCTTGAGGCATTACTGGGAACACCAGTTATTTGCTTACATGTCATCAAGTTTTCCTATCAAATCTTACTTGCTGTGATAAGAATTCTATGCCTGTGATTAAAAAAAACAAACAAACCAAAGACACGTGAATCAGCAGTGTGATACAGCATGAGTTATTAAAAGTTATACTTAAAATTCACATCTAAAATCTAGGATCACACGAGGGCTTGTATGCGTACTCTTGTGTGCTCATTTAAGAGCTGGAAAGCGGGTTGTTGGTACTGTATTTCATGAACCCAGCTGGAAAAGTAGTCTTTCTCAGGTTGTGTAAAAGACTATTGCTTGTAATTCTCTTAAATGTTTGGACTTGGAAAAATTGATATTATATGACACGTGTCAAATCATAGAATCATAGAATGGTTCAGGTTGGAAGGGACCTTAGAGATCATCTTGTTCCAACCCCCCTGCCATGGGCAAGGACACCTCCCACTAGACCAGGTTGCCCAAAGCCCCATCCAGCCTGGTTTTGAATATTTCCAGGGAGGGAGCATCAACGACTTCCCTGGGCAACCTGTTCCAGTCATAGTCTTCAATATCTGAGAAACAGTTCCTGCAGTATTTGGAATTTAGGCTTTAGAGGATAAGAATAATATCTCATAAGGTAAATAGAATGCATGCAAAGAAGCACCAGTGAAAGCTTGTTAATGAGGGAGTGGAAATTGAACACGAAATGTTACATTTCATGTTTTAACTGTTGATTCAGATCTTTATACGGATAACCCTGAGCTAAGATTTAAAAAAAAAAAAAAGAAGAAGATCAATAAAACCACAAAAAGAACATAAAGATTGCATTCCATTTTTTGAGAGCTGATAGAACCAGGAAAGAGTACATACAGTTGTTTCCCCCTTAAGTGTTTGTGAAGGAATATACCAAGTGAAAGTAGGCACTCTTCCTACTATAGAAAAGACCTAGCTTTAATTAGCAGTCGTTATTTTTAAAGAGGTTGTATAGGTAGTTTGGAGGACTTACCTTGAATCCTGGATTTTGAGTTGAATTTACAGGACTGGCAGTTAAATAAATACTGTATTTTTTTTGTTTCTTTGTTAGTTTGTAATCTGAGGACATTTAGCATGGAAGTTACCATGGGAAAAGAAGAAGGGAAGTAACACAATCTTGGTCACTTTTAAGATTAAAGCTGGTCTTACAGTACAGATGCACGTATACATATTTATATATGTGTAGTAGAAATACTCTCAAAGTTCTTTCTTTCAGTCTGAAAGGGAATTTGATACAATACACTGATTTAATATTTAATTAAACCTGCCTTTTTCATTCCAGTGGGCACTTCAGCTTTAGTGTTTAGTTCTATTGCAGTCTGTCTGCGAAACATCTCAGAACTCCGGTGTCTTGAGAGCGGTTCTGGTACTGTGCATACTAATGTCTTCAGGCTGTAAGATGTTGTAGGTTGCGTATACATGAAAATTTCTGAGCTTTAAGCAGGCAGTAACTGACAATTCAAAGACTGTTTCTTGACACCATTAATTGAAAGAGGTAATAGATGACAATTCTCATGCACACACAGCCTCTGTCAAGAACCTTAAAAGCAAGCACACAGGGTTGGATATCGTTCCTTTGGCTTTGATGTTCATTTGTGTACTTGCAAAAGTGCATTTCGTAGAATATCCTTTGTTGGAAGGGACCCATAAGGATCATTGAGTCCAACTCCTGGCTCCACGCAGGACCACCCAAAAATCAAACCCTATGTCTGAGAGCATTGTCCAAATGCTCCTTGAACTCGGGCAGCTTGTGGCCTTGACATTGCCCTGGGGAGCCTCTGCCAGCTCCACTACCCTCTGGTGAGGAATCTTTTTCTAATCCCCAACCTGACCCTTCCCTGACACAGCTCCAGGCCATTCCCTCAGATCCTGGCACTGTCACCAGAGAGCAGAGATCAGCGCCTGTCCCTCCGCTCCCCTCGTGAGGCAGCTGTAGGCTGCCATGAGGTCCCCCCCTCAGCCTCCTCTCCTCTGGGCTGAACAAATCAAGGGACCTCAGCCACTCTTCATACACCTTGCCCTCTGCACCCTCCACCATCTTTGTAGCCCTCCTTTGGACACTCTAATGGTTTTGTGTCCTTACATCGTGGCACTCAAACCTGCACACAGTGCTTGAGGTGGGGCCACAGCAGTGCAGAGCAGAGTGGAACAATCCCTTCCTTCACCCAGCAGTGCTGGGCCTGAAGTACTTCAGGATACCGTTGGCCCTTTTGGCTGCCAGGGCACCCTGCTGACTCATATCCAAGCAGTCATGAGCCAGAACCTCCGAATCACTTTCCGTTGGGCTACTCTCCAGCTTCTTGTCCCCCAGTCTGTGCATATATCCAGGGTTTCCCTGTCCCAGATGCAGAATCTGGCACTTGCAGCTAAACTTCACATAGTTGATGATTGCCCAGCCCNAGCGCCTGTCCCTCCGCTCCCCTCGTGAGGCAGCTGTAGGCTGCCATGAGGTCCCCCCCTCAGCCTCCTCTCCTCTGGGCTGAACAAATCAAGGGACCTCAGCCACTCTTCATACACCTTGCCCTCTGCACCCTCCACCATCTTTGTAGCCCTCCTTTGGACACTCTAATGGTTTTGTGTCCTTACATCGTGGCACTCAAACCTGCACACAGTGCTTGAGGTGGGGCCACAGCAGTGCAGAGCAGAGTGGAACAATCCCTTCCTTCACCCAGCAGTGCTGGGCCTGAAGTACTTCAGGATACCGTTGGCCCTTTTGGCTGCCAGGGCACCCTGCTGACTCATATCCAAGCAGTCATGAGCCAGAACCTCCGAATCACTTTCCGTTGGGCTACTCTCCAGCTTCTTGTCCCCCAGTCTGTGCATATATCCAGGGTTTCCCTGTCCCAGATGCAGAATCTGGCACTTGCAGCTAAACTTCACATAGTTGATGATTGCCCAGCCCTCTAATTTGTTGCAATCTCTCTGCAAGGCCTGTCTACCCTCGAGGGAGTCAAGAGATCCTCCTAATTTAGTGTTGTCCACAGACTTACTTAGTATACCTTCAAGTCATGTATCCAAGTCATTGATGAAAGCATTAAAGGGAACTGGACCTAAAATGGAGCTCAGTGGAACCCCACTAGTGACCGCCTGACAGCCTGATGTAACCCCATTTACTGTAAGGCTTTGAGCCTGACCTGTCAACCTGTTGTTCACCCATCATATTACGTACTTGTCTAGCTGTATGGTGGCCATTTTGTCCAGAAGGATACTGTGGGAAACAGTATTGAAAGCTTTGCTGAAATCCAACAAGATTACATCTACTGGCTTCCCTTGATCAGCTAGGTGGGGTAACCTTGTCATTTAAGCTAAGAAAGTTACTCAAGTATCTGTAAAGACATTTGCAAATACAGTTGAGTTTATCATTCCTGTTGGTGTGCTGAAATGCTGCTTAATGCTCACTAGCAGCTTTTCTGTAGCTTGCTGAAGCTCTGCCAGAAGGGAAACTGGATTGCAGTCCAGTGTCCACTGAAGTTAGTGCAGCTGGGCATTAAATAAGGCGCTCTTACTTCTCTTGATGTTTGGTGACTCTGAAAATACATGCTTGTTGGAAAGATTACTCCTGATATATTCTACATAAAATACATATTAGAAATAATGAAGAATGAATGTGATAGTAGATAATGTATGAGGAAGGCAGGAGGGATAGTGAAAGGCTACAATGGAGGGGAAAAGGATCTGGTGAATTAATAAATAGCACATCAAAATAATGGAGCAAAGATTTCTGTCACTAAAGCAATGATGCAGTCATGGGATAGCACTGCTTTGTTCATATGGCTCTATTAAAATATCACATGAAGAATTAAAAAGAAAAATAGAAAAATGAATAAAGTAAAAGGTTTAACACATTATCCAAAATGTCCTCATCTGCAAATAATAATAATAAAAGCAAAAATTAGGTTGTTTAAGAAGTTTCAAAATCCTGGTTTTAATATTCATGAACGAACTATGAAGGGTAATAGGCAATGACGTAAAGCCTGCAGAGTGTCACTTGGTTTTCAAATATCAGACCGCATCAAAGCAATTCTGAGGAATGGGACAAATGAATACATGTGATGTTCAATGTTCATAAATGCAAAGCTTGGCATATTACAGAGAAAAGTCATGTGCATACTTTGTTAATTTTCAAGGTTATGGTCTCCAGAAAGGATCTTTTGAATTACTCTTGACAATTCATAGATGGGCTCTGTCAGATGTATAGCTCTATGGAAAAAGAAGATGGGATGGGAAATACTTAAATGGAATGGAAAATCACACAATACTGTTGTATATATATCAGTAATACAAATTAATAAGAATACTCTGCTGAATTATGGGGATCCAGGAAGAGTTATATTTGTGAATAAGGACATGTAAAGCTCTTACACAAAACTGATGGAAAAGACGGGAATTGTTTTATGTAGGAAGAACAGAATCAGAGGAAACCTGATGATACAATGTAGATGGAAGGATGGTTACTGTTTAAAAGGCAGACCAAAACCTTCATGCTCATCATGGTTTATGTTAATCCTGTTTAATTTTGGACATTTAGAGCACAGCCTTCTATGAGTGAAGCAGTCAGCCTGGGCTCCCTGTATGGCCAGTGGCGAGAAGCAGTCACTCCAGGTTCGTCTGACCTGCTGACTTCACAGTCTCCAAAGGGAGCCTGGGGAGATCTGCCGAGGTTTGACGTGTTTCTGTACACACAGAACAGGCACTGAGTCAGAGGTGTGAAGCTAAAATTTGGCTGGATAGGAAGATTTTTTTTAACAGAGCATCTTAGTGTGGAATTCATTTTATACAACCAGTCAGCTGTATAAACTGGTGCACGGTGCCAGTTTGGAACATTCATTGTTGGTTTAGATGAAAACATGGACACAACAGGTCTATTCAATGTTACCGTGCTTTCATTCCAAAAAAATAAACCCAACCTTTTAGAGAAGACATAAAAGGATTAATTCACAAGGTTCAGCTAAAAGGTAGATCTTCCTAGCCTTCTTTCAAAGGCAGAAGTGTTTCCTTGAGGGAGCTGACTGGAAGGATGAGCATGCATCATTCTGGAGAGAAGATAATACCAGGTCCTTTTTGTTTCTTGCCTTCCTCTGTGATAACTAAAAGTGGTTCTGGTGGTCATTTGAGTTCTTTAAGGAGGAATAGCTAGTGGTGTAAATCTGTGCCCTTTGTGCAGTTACTTTAGAAGAAGAGATTTTCTAAAAAGATGTATTTGAAGTCTTATTTGTTTGGTTTGCCTTGTGTGATAATTGTATAGGGATAAAAAATGAGTGAGGCATTAGGGTCTAGCAAGGAACAGCTATCTTTCAATGCAAAGAAAAGGTTTGTCACTGTCCAGTGACACAGCATTCATGTGACACTGGAAAGCACTAATTGCTTAACAGTGTTAGAGCAACCTGCCTGCATGATCCTAAAATTTCTAGTGTTTCCTCAGAGACTTGGTCTCAGACAGTGTACTGTGTGTCTCTGAATACTCTGTGATACTTTTCTGCTCTGCTGTATGAGCTCTGGCTTAACATCTAAAATAGTGCTGTCTTTACCAAATAAAAAAATATTTTTGTCGTTTTCACATTTAAAAAAAATTAATTGCTATGTTAGTATGGCAAGTTTTCAACTTTGGGCTTAATTGAAGGATAAGTAACACAGGTGACACACGGTGCATCTGCTCATTGCGCTGTCAAAGGAATCACTGGCAGGTCAGTTTTTGCCTGAGTGTGGCAGTAGCAGCTCCTGTGCATTACATCACTTTTGAATCCTTTCTTCATTTTTGTTTGGCAGATTTTAAAATCTTCCAAATTTGGGTTTTTGCTCTGGCAAAGTCTCATTGCAGGAATGAGTAAGCATTTCAGGTTTTGGTCTAAGGACTCTGCCCTTGTAACATCATCTTTGCTGATAAGGAATCAATTTTCCACCTGAAATCATGATCCTCTGCCTTCATCGCATTATAATCCTCTCCAGAGTAACCATTTGTGATACTGCAGACAGATTATGACTTCAAGTGAAGAATAAGCTTCAGCAGCAGAAGCAGATGAGCTCTTAAAGAGATAAAGATTTCATTTTCTTGCTAGTAATAAACAGCAGAAGAGAAAAATATACATATTAAATATAAAGGAAAAGCACTGTCCGTAAACAGACCTTTCTGGAAATCACAGGTGACTTTTCAGCATTGAAGCATAATACTCAATTAGTAAACCTTGAAGTATTTTCAGGTTAAGTCATTCAGTGGGAGACCCACATACTTAAATCCCTATTTGGCATGCATCTGTAAGCACTTTTAGAGCTGCTTAGCTTCACCAAATTCTACTCTTACATAAACACACTTTCCCAAAGAGTTTAATCTAGCTAATGGGATGGGAGTGTGGTTAAGGGAGCAACTGAAGTGGGAGGTATGTAGCCAGGCTTCTTGCAGTTGCCATTATCTGTGAATGAATCATAATCTGTTTAACATTTAGAAAATCATGATAGATTTGCTGAGTATTTTGGTCTCTTAAAGAGTATTTTCTTTTACTGTGGACTAATCTCCAATGCACGCTAACCCTTTTTGCAAAAAAAAAATTCTACAACAAGTAAGCTCTGTAGTAGTAGGCTCCTTGTGTTGTATTTTTCCCTGTCATCCTAAATGGCCTTAGCATCACGTTGGATGATGCACAGTAAATACGTTAGCTATTTCACAGTGTGCAGAGAAAATAGGGGCAAAAACTTTTCCCATTGCAGTGGCATGATGGAGCATCTCACAGATTTATGACTTTGAATGTTTAGAGATCTTCCTAAATATGCACAGGTCTGTCAGCTGCCGTAGCTTCCTCGCTGCTTGTGTTGGTTGATGTGGAGAGGGTCCTGCTTCCACTAAAGATACAGGGGATCCAAGTCAGCTCCTACGTACAGCCTGAACAACTCTCTTGCTTCAGTAGTATAGGAGGGATTGTAATTAAGGATTCAGGAAATTTAGGCCATATCTTTCTTTCTTATATATTTCATAGCCCAGATGCACCACATGTATGAACTTAACCTCCTGCATGGACTAATGAGGGCTGGGGTCAATTCCTGTCAGGGAATAGAAGGCTGCTACAAGAATTTATGCTCAGCATCCAAGCACTGATGCTTGTCTTGGCACTTCAGCCTTTTTACATCATGTTGCATGCAAGATACATTTGTAGTAATTACTAGCATGTAAATCTCATGTCAATATGTTTGTGTGTTTTGCTTATTACTTCGTGGAGCATTCCCTTAAAGAGCTAACATCTGTCCATCTGTAGCGCCCAGAATAGACTGCAGGTCTCTTCTCTTGCAGTGGGATGAGCATTGGAGGAATCAGTCCAATTTGTGCAAAGAGCCACCCAGTGACTTTTGATTGCCTCAATCTATGAACATAGCAACGCTGTAGCATAACTTTTCTATGCTGATTTTGTAATTAAAAAAGAAGGGGGGAGGAGGGAAGAACATCAATTTTATAAGGAAATGTATTACTCCCCCTAGTCTTCAACTGACAGGAGCGCAGGACATTAAGGTTCACAGCACAGACTGCTGCAGTTTTAGCTAAAATCTTAATTTGTTTTATTTTTTATATGGATGGGTCATTTCTGAATGCTGGGTTCATAGAGTAAGGACATTGGTGGAGATATTTTACTGAGAGGAAGAAGAAGGTAGAAAATCAGAAATTGTTGCATCTGTTCTTTGTTTTGAAAGAGAATGGAGTCCTTGAATTGCAGACTGTCACTAAGGACATAGATCTGGCCCATTTATTCTCAAAGCTGATGAGACCAAGTAAATGAAACTCTGATTTACGACTGGCCAGGTGTAATATCAACCAACACTATATTCAGTACAAATGACACATGGCAGGCTCTTGCATCCTCATGATGATCAGTGTAGAGGCAACTCAGGAAAATAGGAGAATGCTCCATGTAAGTGTCTGCAAGTAGTAATACAGGGCTAGCATTATGCCTGTTGCCATTAAATAAATGAAATTCTTGTAAGGCTGTGAGAGATTCTGGGTGACATTCAGAGATTTTCACAGCAAGCCTCTGTAACGCATTTGTGAAGGACAGCTTTTCCAAAGTTTATTATTTTGGCCAAATATGTGTACATTTTCCACATAATAAGCAAAATACAGCTGTCTCTCTTAACTGTTTTGTTCCAAATGGTAAGGTCTCCCCCTAGATCTAGCAGCATCAGAAGTCTTAACAAGAACAGTTAGTGATTGTCATGTTGCTAGCTACCAACTTTTTTCTTCACTTTCATTCAGTAAAAAAAGAGCCAACAACAAAAAAGCACATTTTCTTCTCACACTCCCTAAAACAATTTCTCATGAGGCCATGAGTGAACCTGGAAGTTTTTAATTATAAATTATAAATTTATTTAGTTACAGCTAACTAAAAGTGTGGGCTTTTAAAGAAAAGCAACAGGAAGGAGTTACTGCTACTAGCTGTGTCAGTAACATACAGAATTGAGATATATAAAGCAAACGTGATATTTCCATCACTTGGCAACATCCCTTTATTATTACATGCAGTATATGTGAACATTATACTATTTTAAGGTGTGCATGCATGTACTTCAAGTTCTTGTCATTGTTAAGATCTTGTGTGATTTCTCTGTTGTTACATGGCTCCATTCTGGGAGATGTCAAACATGGTGATTGCTTGTCCTGTTGCAGGGCTTCAGATCAAGTCCTCGTCATGCCAGAAGACGTGTAGCACCTCGCCTTGAGGAAACACAGCCTTTAGTGGAAGCTCACCACCTAAGTGAGCAGGAAACTTCTGTAAGAAAAAGGAAAATCAAGAAAAGCAGCCGAGTGCAACCAGAATTTTATCATTCTGTTCAAGTTACCCCAACTCGAAAACCTGTAAGTATTCTACCTGTAGGGATAAATAGCACTGAAAGTATACTACAGAGGCATGTAATATAATTCTGATTTTTGGGCCATCCATATTCTAAAAACCTTTTCAGTTCTTGTGTTCACTGAATTTAGATATAACAGTGTTAGACTTTATTTAATGTTGATTGATAGTTCTAAAAAATATAGTTCTGAATAGAGTTTTTTGAATTTCGGTTTTTATTCAATAGTCAGTAGTATTCATATATTTCATTTGATAGTTTTACACTTGATATTATTTAACAGATTTTTATGCACATATAAGTTATTGAAGTTCCCCACTCAGATTTATCAGAGAATCTATGTACCGAACCAAATTTACATTAAATCTCATTACTGCATACAATTTTTGAGGTCTCTTCTGCTTTATACAGTACATACAGTCTTTCTGCTCAACAAAATTTGCATCAAATCTTATTGCTCTTTGGCTTGATCCGTACATGTTTTTTTTTTGACATTGATATCCTGCCTTTAGTGAGAAAATATGACAATCCATTGAAGCATTTATACAATTCTTAATGTGGATGCACGTAAAGATACTTCCTGTAGACATAATGCATTTCTCTTTGTAATGAGAATTCACACCTCAGATGCATTTGCTGAATAACCTATCTATGTCTATGTTAGGGGGCTTGAACTACTTCCATGGAGGAAGTATTACAGAAAAGGTAACCATTCAGCATACTCTAATAAAGATCATCTCAAGGTTGCTCCAACCTAATTGAGCCTTCCTGAATTTCAGTTAGTTCACCACCAAGAATTATCAAGAAGCTCTAAAGTTGATTTGAAAAAGAGCTTTCCCTGATAGAAGTGCATTAGCCTGCGAGAGCAAGGAACTTCTGCACAGAAAATAAAGCCAGGGCTGCCAACACCAGCCACAATTTCTACCTGTTAGGCAATACACTTAGTTTCTCTGCTTTCACTTTACTGCTCCCCAGTTTCCTTTGTTCTCTCATGTTTCTACTTCTGTTATTTGATTTACTCTGCTGCTGTTCCTATTGTTTAGTTTGATCTGATTGATTTGTCTTCTCCTCTTCTTAAAACATTTTCCTTTTCCTCTCTACCCTGTTCCTTTCACTCCCATCCTACCTCGCTCTCCATACTACTTCATCTGACTCCATTATTCTTGCTAAGCCTCTGTCTCTAACCCTGTTCTTGTCTGTTCATGACTTGCTTCTTATTATTTACCCACTTTGTCCTCCGTCTTTCCTCTCTTCCATCTCCTCTACTATTTTCCATTCCAGCCCTGTGTTTTGAATTCTCATTTTTATTCAGTTGTGCTTAATTTTCTTCCACGGTCGGCCTATGCTGAAGGCAGGCTCACCTGTAATTGCTGAGACTATTAAAAACTGCTGGTGATTACCAGCTTGGGGGGGAAAAAAAAACAAGTAGTGCTGAATTAAAGGGCTAAAACTGGAAATGGTGTAAGCAGCAAAACCGGCTCTGAAATGGATTAGTGAAGCTAACAGAGCCCTGCTTTTTCCCTAAGTCAGAAACACATCAGAGATTTCAGGATTAGCAAAGATAGAGAAGTGAAGAAACAGAAAACCTGCAGGGTTACCCTGTAGCTTCAGTTTTGTATCATTTCATGGGTCTGCCTGTTTGACAAGACTTACTACTGAAGCAATAATAAATCCCAGGCTTAGAGAAAACTTCTCTCAAAGCTGTCACCATTGTGTCAGTATCTTGAAATTGCTTTTGCAGTCTATCTCTTACGCAGTGTTACACAGTTCTTTTGATAGTCTTTTGTCCTAAAGCCTTGATGAGCTCACATTGTACAAAAAAGAATACATCATTATCATTATTAGACTATGATCCAGAAAACATAAGTCACCAATTTCATTCCTTATGGACATTCTAAGTTATTCTCAATGTTTTATTAATGTGATGGTGACAGTGTGAATAAGGTTCATGCCATGACAAATCATTGGAGCGTTACGAAGTTCCTCAGAATCACGAAGTCATCCATCCCTCAGTTCGGTGCAGCTCTGCTCCCCTTAGTCTTGACATCTCGGATATGAGACTTTTGGCCCTTGCCTTTGTGCAATTTTACATGACTCAGTGCCAGAAATGCTCATTAGTCTGCATAATTCTCCATTATTTTCCATTATTCTTTTTCCTGTTATTCCTAGCTCTGCTCCCTTGAACCACTGTAAATAAATCATCTATTGCCTTGATGGTTTCACCGTGGAACTATTTGTAGGCAGTTCTGGCCATATCCTGCTTAGTCATTGCTTGAAAAAATGATGGATGATGTCTGCTAATCAGAAGATATAATTTCTGCTCATAAAACATTTCTCCTTTGGATTATTTTTGTTGCTTTTTGAGTAATTCTGCTTTTTTGTTCTTCTATTCTGATAAAAGAGTGGTATGTCCAAAGCAATTATAAAACAGCCTTACGGAAAAATTTTTCTTTGATCCAGGAAATTTTTGCTTAATCAGCCCTAAAGTATGTAATGTCTGTAAGGTGTAAGTGTATGTATGGGAGTAATCCTACTGAATTCAATTTTCTCTTCAAAAATCTCCGTGAGCAGATGTTTGCAGAAATAGAACATTAGTTTCTTCTGAATTTTTTATTAGTTTTTTATGCCTTCCAGGTCATTAATGAGGATGATAAATACGTTTTGACCTAATACAGATCCTTACAAGACAGAGTTCATATTCTGTAACACTTGATTTTATTCATCTTACTGCAGTGCAGCATCAGCATAGCACTGGGTAGTTTACCTCTTTTATGACAGTGTTAAATCTTGTGCCCAGTAGGTCTTCTCCTCATTGGTAGTTGTGTTATTTTTGCCCACATTCTGTATAGGTGGCAGTTTTATACCAACTTCACACCAAGCAGAGTATGGATACCTATTACTGAAGCATGCTTTGAATTTTTGAACACAATGGAGAACTCTTGAGAAGACTGTGTTCTTTAAATTAGCATGACTTCAGGCAAGTCAAAGGAGCCCTACATATCTCCTTTCAAGAATCAGGTAGCTCATTCTGAGTAGTAGTTAAATTTTGTGAAGGTGCAGAGGGATGTGCAAAAAGGACCCTGTTGTGAGTTCGCTGCTGTCAAGAGATATTTTTCCAGGGCAAATTTTAAACTTTAAAATGGCGGGGTTTTATTACAAGTGTTTTGCAAATATTATCTGTGTTTTTCATAGCAGTCTAATCTGAAACAAGAGTATAAAACTCTGTAAATTATTAAAGTTTGTTTGCTTGTGGTTGCCTGGGGCCAAAAGATAACCTTGAGTTTGTGTAAAGATATCCGGGCTCTGTGCTGTGGGGTCAGTTAGACAAACACTTCTGCCAATTCTGATCTCATCTGTGTAGTTAAAATACATAGCTGAAAAGAGCTGAAAAGAGATGCTCTCAAAGCAGCGTCTTTTGACATCTTCATTGTTAAACAGTTTGAAGGGCTTCTAAATTGCCTGACTCATTCAGGCACACAGATTATTTAAGATGATGAAATGTACCAAAATTTACACTTGCATTTCTCCTAACAGGATCACTACAAGTGGCAGATGAGACTGTAGAGGCTGGAGCATAAATAAGCGTGGTTCCTTCACTTTCAGATACACATACTCTAAGTCTACTGATGTAAGCAGCCTCATTTGGCTTCCCTGAGACTCCTGGGACTGAAGTGAAGCTTACCCTTTTAAGAGTCTGATGACGCAGACTTGAAAGCAAAGTTAATCAGTTTATAATGTATCTACGACTGTGAGCTGTCCTGTCCAGTCTTATTCAGCTATCCTGGCTTTTGCTTGTATGTGTTTAAGCCTAAAGATTTATGAGGAAAACCAACAAAAAAACAGTATTACAATTCTATCAGAAAAACATGAGTTTTTTTAAGTTTGATACCAGATCATTCATAGAAGTCTAGGTATTAGTTAGTACTTGGATTACTTGAGATGAAATATTTCCTGTGGATAAAATTGTTCTGAAGGGCTTTTTAGGTGCTTTTTAACTCTCATTAAGTAATTTCCATTTGATTTTGCTGGTTTCCATTTATTCTTAATCTGATATTATTTATTGGTTTTCCAATGTCATGATGTACTTTACTTGATATTTTTTTGTATTTTTATGTATTTTACTTGATTTTTTTGACCTAACTCAGACATCGTACCAGAATTACTCATCACTCTGCACAAAACTTGGTTAATTCCAAGTATTAGCTATTTAATCTATAGATTACATTCATAGCTTTCTTTTGGAGACATCTGCTGGTGTTGGATTGTGTCTCTTGTGAATCACATTTAGAAGCGAATATGGCAGAGCACAGTCATATCCACCTTCAGCATTTTTATTAACATTCTATTAATGCTCTCAGACCATATGACAAATCTGTGAGCATGCATACTCACATGTTATCTCTCAGGATAATTTGAGTGCAGCCACAGTGAAGAAATGCAAGGAACATGTGGATTAATATAAAACAGGAAACAAGGACTGTGTTTTTTGCTTCAATAACTTAAGAATATTGACATTGATTTTGAGAAGCACCTGAGAAGGTTGATGAGGTGATTAATTCCTAAAGATTTCAACAAGATTTAAGCATCTATTCATCTTAAACATCTTGAAAAATACCTCTAGATACGTATTTTAGTTGTGTAGGATCTTTGCATATATGACTGTAAATGTTGAATCCAGTCATCTTTGGAATGGAGAGCCTTCAGTAGGCATTAGGTTGACTTTAAAGGTCTCTCTTCTCTTTCCAAACATGCACATGCCTACCAAGAGACTGTTTGCACTTGTTTCTTGGACTGTGTGCTTTATTGCTGTTCTTACAGCAGATAAATCCACACTGATGAATTCTTCACTTGAAGCAGTTTTGCACAAAGACTTTTTCCCACTGTTCTGTTAGTTTCTGTGATCTCCTCCCTTGTTGCTTCCTTGTTCCTGACTTCCTTGTGGCTGCTTTTCCCTCTCCACCCTGCAGCTCATCCGTTACATGCTGGCAGTTGTCTGTTTCTTCCATTCCTTTTGCCCAGCTCCTAGGTAGTTTAGGGTTTTGAAAGGATTTCCTAAAGGTTTGATACTGTAGGTCAGAGAGGTGATGTCTTTAAAGATTTAAAAATATTTTTTGTTAAAACACAATGAAAAAGTGTTAAGAATTAGCTTTGAGATTTAGAATGATTATTGTTTATCTACTGATTTTCTTCTGTGGAAGAGGTATTATAGCTATAAAAATGAAAAAGTAGTAGTTAACTGCAATAGTGCAAATAATTATTGATGATACATATATGTAAAAGTACATAGAAATTAAGTGTAGTAATAGCAGAAAATGGTGCAAATCCACATTTAGAGTGCCTTATTTGATTCTTTAGTGCTAGCTCTTATTCAGAAATTTAAGGTCATTTGAATTAATTGTCCCCTGTGGTGGCATGATGATGCTTGTCTAGAGTGATTACTTAGGTTTATGCTTCTGTCGTTGAAAATAGCATCAAATCTGTTATATTTCTGTAAACAGCTTCAGATCATTCTGCACTTGTGTGCAAAGCTCTCTACTATAACAGGTTTATTTTCTTGATAGCTGAATTGGTTCCATATGATTTTCATTTTGTCTGTACCAGTGTTCATTCCCAGGGCAAACTCTTAGTGAAAATGGGATAAGAGCTTAAACCAGCCTGTCTCTGCTTCACCTTAGGTGTTGAAAGAGGGGCAATGTGTGCCATCAGCATGAAGCTAAGAGAGCAATCTCTAGGATGTGACTTTAAGTTCTGTAGTTCTGTTATTTTTTACAACTGTAGAAAAAATAAAGCAGCATAGNTATCAGATAAACACCTTTGGCATCACTCACCAGTATGGTGGTTTGCCTTTTCCAAAATGCAGATTACATTTTTGCTGAGATTGCAATAGCTTCATGATAAACCTGACTTTGCATCATATTGCTTTCAGAATTGGTCCTTGGAAGTGAAGCTAACTTTCTACTGAACTAGAAGTGAATGAGATAAAATATTCTTGAACTGTTATATCAAAGAAATAGAGCTGTAAAACTCTGACTTGAAAAATGTCTAATACTTTTTTTTTCCTTGCCACTGTTATTTTGCCATGATTTGTATCAACTGGGATTTTGTGTTCACTGACAAAATTACAGTATGTGGTGTAGCCTCACTGAGAAATTCGTTTTTTATCTGTTCAGAATTTTTCTTTTTTAAATCCCAGTGTCTTTCCTTGTGAGACAGGAATATAAACCAAGCTGCTAAAATGTACTAGTGGTCTTAATTGCACCAAAATGAGTTTTATGTAAATGATCAGAAATGCTAAATTCTGTACAGTAGCAGAAGGCAGGTTAAAAAATCATTAATCAGCTATGATTTTGTTATGATGGTGTTGTTTGCAGGACTTAAAATGACCAGTAATTGTCTCACAGATGCCCAGTAATTGTAGGCTAAATGCAGATGTTTCCTCTTCCTTCACTGCCTCAGGAGTCAGTCCTCAGAGCTGTATTGTATAACATCCTACTGTGGCACGTAAATGGTACATCTTTATATAGCAAGGGACTCCCTTAGCCATTCGTATTTATATATAGCATTGCACATGGGTATTATGTTAAAAGAACAGTTTGGCGAAGGCAAGCATTCAAATGTTAGGAAGTGCTGGAATTAAGGTTACACATGCAGCTTTACTTCAGTCGACTGTGCAAATGCATTGCCATACAGACTTTAAATGTATGCTGCATACTGTTTTACCCCAGGATGTACTCTGTATTCGCTGTAGGATGGAAGTGCTCTTGAGATGACTCTTAGGTGTAGAAGTCCTACTGCCGAAGTTGTAGAGTGTGTAAATGAATAAAACAGGAGATTGCAAGAAGAGAAGGATCTTTTATTTCTATAAAAAGCAGTGAGTGCTGCGCTGAAGAGTGAAGGATGGGCACAAGGGCACTCTGAACTTGCTGAACAGCTGGCTTAAAACATTTTTTATCCTCCATTTTCTAAGTGCCTGACTTACAGCATGTAGTTAGGTTTATTAAAGTTCTCAAACTGCCACTCATCACCAAACTCCATATGTCCAGGGTCTGAGTATTACTGATACATAACTCCAATAACTCTTAAAAATGAGATCCCTGGCATCTCAGTTTGACCCCAGGTATCAAAATTGACCTCTTGGTTTCAGTTTGTGCCCTGTGTAATGTGGAAGATCGTTAGTACTTGTGAAGCAGTCAGATACTACTGTAGTGATGAGCAACACAGAACAATCTAGGAAATATTTTTTTCTTCTCATCGATATTTCAGTAGCATGAAATAAGACCTGGGGCTGCCCAATGAGCAGTGTACAGTGAAACCAAATATTGAGCAACTGTTCATGGACAGAATATCACTCATCATTTGCACTAAATAGGAGCTAGAGACTGTGGATGTAATAGCATATGACCACATCGTTATGACTGCTTCGTGATGTAAAAATAAAAAGGCTTTGCATGCTGAACCATGAGTTTGAGATTTGCTCACATTTTAGTGCTTGACTGCTTGACTTTGCAGCCTTAAGAACAGTACTTCAGCAGAAACTTTGTGTTTAATTTCCTACTGTTGCAAAAAGTTAACTTAAAAAGAAAGCTCTGTCGTGTGGCTCATCAGCAGGTTTTGACACCTAACTGTGCCACAGAAATGTCTGCTATTGACACTCAGGCAGAGACTGGCAGTATTTGTATTCCTCCATGTGCATCAGTAATATAAGGGAAGAGGCAATTTTCTAGAGGAACTCTCTCCCGCTATTGGTGGAGTCCAGGTGAAATTCCAGTTTCCTACAGGCCCCTTAGCTAAGGGGATGCTTTTTTGCACACATTCTTCCCAAGCTTCACTTTTCCTACCCTGTCTCCTCCAGCCTGCTCCTGGCCTGCCTCTGTCCCACCACTGTCTCCTTCCTCCTGCCTGCTCGGCCGTGCTTCTCACCCCTCGCTCCCCTGCTGGCCCTCCTCCTCTGGCTCTGTCTGTCCTTGTGTCACTCCATGTCGCAGCCCCAGGCTCAGTCTCCTCAGTGCTCAGAGGCACTTGTTCAACCAGCTCTGATTTCTGTGTCTCCCTGAGGCTTTCCCTGGCTCTGAGGCTTTCCCTGGCTCTTGTTTGTCTCTCTTCTTGGAGACCTTCTCCTCAGTTCCTACCCCCCTTGTTCCTCAGGTATGCTTGTTCAGAGCCCTTTGCTGAGGCAACACCAGTGTCACACCAGCACGTCAGATCCTTGTCTCTACCCTGGTCCACTCTATCTGGCACTGACAGTCACTTGTCCCAGCTGTTGGCTTGCAGCTTCATTTCTCTCCTCTAGTCTTTATCCAGCCTGTTGTGCCCTTAAATACTTCCTCAGCTCCAGCTCCCAGACTTCATTTCCGGACTCAGCCAGTCTCAGTGTTTGTCCCTTGGGCTGTCAGTCCCACTGTATTGCTCCTGCCTTTTCCTCCAGCACGCCTGTTCCGGTGTTTGTCCTCTCTGCATTCAGACCATACGGCTCCTTCCTCTTGCTGGCTAAGCACGGCTGAGCCAATCACCAGGAGCATAAAAGAAACAGTCTCCTGCTCGTCGGGCCTGGTGCCTGCCCTCCATCACTCTCCATGCTTCTCCCCCACATTGCCATCAGCCTGCAACCGCTGCAGGCAACTGTTAGGTGGAGAGATCAGTTTTGTCTCTATAGCTCCTGGCTGGAAGGATCCGTTCATCTCCTCAGCGAGGCTGGTAGGTGTCCTGAGATGGGAGGTAAGAGCTGTGAGGGTGGGGTTTGCTTGGTCAGTCCGTGGTGGTTGGGGTTGGCCCTGCAGCTGTCAGAGTCCTGAGTCTTTGTTTAGTGAGTGCCAACCTAAACTGGTTTTAGCTATAGAGATAAATTCAAATGTGGCATTGTTTTAAAAAAATCCAGTAAAATCACATTGGCAGCTCCTGAGCCCTAGGAACAAACCAAACTAACTTTGCAGAGAAGGGCTGGTAGATGACAGGGACGAGCAGGTAAGAGGTTGACTAGCTCAGCAAAACCAAAAAACACTGAGAGGAAGTATGATGTAGGCTATTGCATCAGGAAAGTAAACAGGGTATTTAAGCAAATGAACTCTGTTACCACAAAAACTAAAGATCAGGTATAAATTTCAGGTGCCAGTAGAGGAAAATAACTTCTAATCAAGAAAACAGAAGATTCTGGAGCAGCCTTCTAGTCAGAGAAGCGAGATCAAAACCACACTTTTAAGAGATTTACTTTATAGTCTCTGATGCCAGGGATAGCATGATATTTATGTTTCAAAGACTTATCACTGGCAAATTTTGACAAACTCTTAACAAAGATGACAAAAGGCCCATGTCTAGCGTGATTTGAAATAGCTGTTTCAAAGCCTGGAGTCCTCTCAAAAAAGTGTTTTTTTTTTTAAGTGTTGACAGAGCACTACTGGATATTTTTATGTCTTGCTCTCAGGCTTCTGAGTCAGCCTTTGTCTGAAAATGTTCAGGAAAATTCAACCTTGTGCAGGGAATATATTCAACGAAACATAAGATGAGGCAACTGAAAATAAATTTTATAAGAGAAAACAAATTTGATAAAACTTAATTATTATCAGTATTACTAGTGTTATGTAATTATAAGAACTTATATTTTCAAATTGCTAAGTGCTGACTGATCGCTGGATCAAGTTACGAAACTTTTGTTTTAAAACACTCGATTGAAACAGCTTGAAAAGAACAAATGAATGTTTAATTGTAAAAGGAGGGAGAAGTATCAGCCAGGAATGCTAACATTAGCTACTAAAAGCAGAATATCAATACCACTATTTTAGATTTTCACTATGTCATTTAAAAAAAACCTCTAAATCTTCCTTTTATTTTATTGTTTTATTGAAAACAATCTGTGCTCATCAGAGAATCTAAAACCATTTAAAATTTTAATTTGCTTTTTTCTGTCCAGAGTGCTTTCATACTACAATATAGCTTTTCTTGCTGGAGTAATTTGGTTTTTATTAAAACATATAAAAAGTACAGTGAGAAGTTCAGAAGGCTGAGAAAAAGCATCTGAAGATGGATGATTTTATTCCAGACTCTTCATCTGTTGCATGATTAGCCTTGTGGGTTTAGTAAGCAGATAAAACTGTGTGCCCTCCTCAAACCTAAAGTTTATCATCTGTCATATTTTTCTCTTTTCTCTAGTCTGGCAGACTAGGGGAATCTAACTGAATGCAAACTAGCTGCAGTTAGAAATTAATACAATATTTTTAGTTAATGGGAGGTTTTTGCAACAGCTATATACAGCAGTCATCCAAGATACCTGCATTTCTTCTACAAAAATGAGACTCTTCTACATGAGACTGAATTTTGAGGTCATGACATTGTGACAATTTAGGTATGTCCCACATTAATAACTATGAAATGTTGATTTTGAAAACAACATCAGAGTAACACTTGTTGATACTTTTAGCATAAAGCTCAACTGAAATCCCTATTCTGCACGCTGTAGCTTCCCAGATGCTCAGAGCTCAAAATATTGATTTCCCATCTGTGAAATCTTCAGTAACTTTCTGTCTGCTTCTATAATGTAGGTATATTATTCTGGGATTAAATCCTGCAATTCATATTGAAAACTGAATAGAGAAGTGGATGAGAAATGAGGAATGGATTAAACATGGGACATATCACAGCTGTCATGCTGATGATATCATTCATTTTCAAGTTACATTCAAAAAGAATCAACGTCTTCATTAGTACAGCCGTATTTAGTGGTGTATTGGGAGAACTGGTGGCTTTGGCACAATGCAGTCTGGATGTATTTGGCTTCACTTATGTACAGGTCTTATACAGAATGAAATATGCTTTGCTTTCTAATCTATCCATTTGAAAAATGAAAAAAAAAAAAAAAGCAACAAGCAGATTTTCCTTGCACAGCAATATACTTTAAACTCCAGGGAACTTTTCTGCCTTGTTTTCCTCTTAGCCCATCATCATTGGTAGAGATGGCTGAGACCTGTGGAGATTATCTTGGCAGTGTCTGATCCCTCAGCTCATCTCCCAGTTAACAGGGAATTACAAACGTGGAACATCCCTCAACCTGTTGCTCCTGAAAGAGATCACTGATACCTGAAGTAAATGAAACGAAAACTCAACTCTCTGTGGTGTAATATTCACTAATTTATTCATTTTTTAAGTTACAGAGATAGTATCCCTTCAGACCAATAAGTACTTGACACAAGAAGCGGTACACAAGCTGCGTTGTGGCTTCTGCTGCCTCCGTGTCTCATCCAGGAATAAACACTGAATGCTTCTTTCTGCCTTCTCTTGCCTTCAGAAAAACAGACAATGTAAATTATCTCTACAAAACAATCATTTGCCTTCATGAAAAGCCTAACTGCTCACGAAGGGAGAATCAGACTCTTGATGCTTAGGAGTTTCTTATTTAGAGTATTAAGAGTATATATTTAGAGTATTTAGCTTTCTGCTTTATGACATTAAATACAAAGCCAGAAACTCTGTAGTTCTATTTGCATATCCTGGTAACGTAGGCACGTCAGGTGTGGATGTCCTCTTAAATGACTGGCATAGAACCAGAGGAAGAAATACTCATTTGATAGGGCTGAGTCTCCATTGGTGGATTTTCTTTCCTTCCTTCCTTCCTTTCTTTCACTCTTTTTTTAAGCTTAGCATAGTTGCTTTTACACTGCCCTTATTTGTACTTTCCTTTCGGTGTCTGTTCTGAATTTTGAGTTTCTGACAACATGCAGTCCCAAGGGGCTCCCATAGCCTGATTACATACATTGGATGTTTTGTATTCTGCATTGCATTATCATCTAATCAGGTTAAAGTGGTAAAGATTTACTAATGGGAACATTCAGCTGCCCTAGATCTTGTCTTAAATTTATTAAGTTATTTTACTATAAAAGTTGATCCACTTTGATATCATTCAATCTGGGATGCTAAGGGATGAAAAAAGCATGTTGTATTCAACTCATACTCTAAATTACTCTAAATTAGGAGGAATTTTGTTGAAACACATTCAGTAAAACCACAGTCTAAACATCTTCTATCTGTTCATGTTTATTCATTGTCCACAAAGAACATGACAAAAAAAAATTATTCCAGGATTTCTGAGAGAGTTTAGTATGGACGAAATACAAACAAATCTCATCTAAACTGAGAATTTAATCTCAGTCACAAGCACGAGGTGATGTTGAGCTGTACTTCCCGAAAGCTTCCAAAAAGCAGCCTGAAAGGACTCATTGCAGTGGGATTTCTTCTTAAAGATAAGATTCTGCTCTATTAGAATTCAGTTGCGCAGCACAACCTCCAACGTCATTAAGATGGGGAATTTTTGCAATGTGAAGATAATTTGGTATCAGCCTCCTAGCTGTTTTTGCCAGATGGGTTGCTCAAGAGTTCAAAACCTGCTAATGTTTCCCCTTGAGGAATGACTGTGCAAAACCCACTGGTGTTCTGGAGGGCATCGGATCCCACTTGGGTGTGCCTGATCTGATGTTGCTGTGTGTCAGCTTACAGCATTGTCCTCCTGATCATCTGCAGGGCCTTACTCAGGACAAACGGTCCTCCTTTCCCCTCTCAAAGGAAAATCATGACTTGGTCCTTCGCCAAACCCCTCTTACAAGAAGCATACTGATGCTTCTTTGAAATCATCCCCATTACTGGAAGCCAGCTTGCTTTTACAGCACAGCAGCAAGCCTGACTCCCAGGCAGCTGCTGTGAGTCACCTGATTTGAGAGAAACCCCAGGTACTGGTAGGGATGGGTTCCGCTCCCCTGGGTGCTGGCGGCGGTGCGGGCTCTGCGTGCAGTTTGCACCCCCCTGTGGCACCGGCAGGGAAGCGATGCAGCGAGTGTAATGCTGTGCTGCCAATGCAGCCAGAACTCCGCTTAGACCTGCTTGTGCATGACCAACAGGCTTCGGTGCACAAGCTGCTCTCTGCATAAACACCATGCAAATTCAGCAGTTCCCCCGGCCCCTGCCCCCAACCAACAATAGAGGCTACAGATGCGTCTTCAGTCTAAGGAGCAGAAGGAATGCATAATGCATAATGCACAGAAGGAGCAGCTACAGCATCTGGGCCGTGGCTCTATGGGCGTCGTGCTCCAACGTGCCCAGGTCATGCCCTGGCCCCTCTATGTCTCGGGGCGGGCTAAGGAAGGACGCGCCCGATTGGTAGTTCAGTGGCTGTAAGAGACACTTCACTCGTGTAACTACAAAAATGTGCTGTGTATTACAACAGTCACATTTTTCACTTGCATGCAGCAATGTGCTTTATAGAAAAATAACAGAAGTGCCTTACATATTTTCACATTCTGTCCTAATCCGCCAGGAACCCTTTTCCGGATATTACAAATGTTCCAATTTTATTTTTTTAAAAATTAGTTAATAAGCTGCTGCAATTATGAAATGTTTACTTGGGACTTACAGCTATGGCATGGAAAACGTGTTTGCCAGGAACAAGCAACCCAGAGGAAGGAGCAGGAAGCACGATTTGAACAGCGGCTGTGCGAAAGGAATCGCTGCAAACTTCTTGTCAGAGCTTTCATTACTGTAGCAAAGCTAAGCAGTTCTTCAACTGCATTATAAGCATCTTTGGAATTGCAAAGTCCAAATTCTAAAAAACATGTAGGTGTTAGATAGCTCCATGCCCGCCTTACTGAGAGGTACCTCCGTGCTGAGCACAAAGCTGGCTGTAGTTGAGTAGCATTGGTGTGACTGCTTCGATGCGAGCTCGCTGGATCTTCCTGTTAGGAACAGCTCCCTTCCAAGCATCCAATCTTACTGAAAATGAGTGTAACGTGATTCCTGAGGAGTTAATAAGCCAACGTGGCTTTAGTTCATTAGTTCTGTTAGTGCGTGCATGAAGTAAGACAGACGACTGGAAAGAGCATGGCTAATGGGAATACACACAGGTGCCAGAGGCTGTTCTGCTTCTGCCTCTTCAGGGTAATTTCTCCAAACTGTGGGAGCTGGGTCTCGTCGCAGAGCTTACCCTGAAGTGCTGCGGTGCAGGGGGCTGGAGGACAGCCTCCTCTCCCTAGAGCTGACCATAGGGCATGGCACGCCCAGTGCTACGTGTGGAATGGTCACTGGACAGCATGTTGGGTTTCTAAGGATTGGAGGAGCTACCAAATGAGTTATTTTAATCAGTAATGGCTACTAAGGTCTTCCTTTGAGTAAAGGAAACTTTATGGATAAAAATTATAATGTACTCTGAGAGGTAAACTTAGGGTTGAGGTACCTTTCTTCAAAGCTTCAGTAACAACCGCCATTTTCCTTTCTCCTTGTATGTTCCCCTGCTGTATCAATGCCGACAGAGGATCACTCCGGCACCCTCACAGCACCACACCTGGGATCTTTCCAGCTGTTCTGCTATAAGCTAGAAATGAAGACACTGACAGGCAAAATCTCTCTCCATCTCCATGGGTCTGTAATCCAAAACTGCTGAGGATTACTGAGCAGCCAATGGAAGACGTGGGCCCAAAGCAGGATGCAGGGATTTGGGGGCACTTCCATTGCAAAATGAGGAGCTGTGGGCAGGCCCCAGGAACCCAGCTCCTGCCTGAGCACACCCCGGCCCAGCCAGCCCCCGCTGTGCTGTGCAGCGGCCCGCGTGCTTCCAGCTCCCTGCAGAGAGGCACCTGTGTGCGGTCATCCTGTCTTATGGGGTCTGAGGAAGGCTTTGTACCTTATACTATAAACTGGCAGCAAAACACTCCTCCTGGCTGCTCAAGCTAATCAGAGTGCCAGAGCTGGGATCAGGCATCTCCCATTCTGTTTCTCCGTGCTGCCTCATGCTGCCCCGTTATCACACACAGCGAACAAGAATTCAGTCCGTTGTTTTGACGCATCCACTCCCTCCCTGCCCTCTGGGCTCTGCCATCCAGCGCTATGGAGGGACAGAAGAGGGCTGGCAAGAAGCCAGTGAGGGCAGCAGCAAAGAAGAGATCCCCTTATTCCTATTCTTTTAAATAAGAGCATCTTATTTAACAGATTATTTACCTATATATTGTTGGCAGTTCTATGCGTAGCGCATCGAGCATCACGTGGTCACTCTGCATTATGTTTTTGTGTTTTTAGAAGGGTAAAACACCCCTAGTGTACCAGTGATGGTTCATTTGCCCCTCCTGTGAGTACCGACAGTGAGGACTGTTCAGACAGCAGCAATGAAATTTTTTGGATCTCAATGACAGCGCAGATTTCTCCTGTCAGCAAAGCCACCTTTATTTCAAGGCATGCCTACAAGGAGAGGGCTGCGGGTGAGCCCAGGACAAGCCCAGCACACACTGCTTTTGGCACCCAGTGGCTGGGGTCCAGCAGGGCAGGGTGGGGGCTGCGGGCAGAGCCCAGCACCCGGCTCTGCGCCCGGGACTGGCAGACCCTGAAAGTGGGGCACAGCCTGGGCTGGCACTGGGCTGCATTTGTAAAAGGCGAAGGCGGTAGCTCCCATCTTGAATCCCAAATAAAAGGCATCGCTGTCACCTGGCAGAGGAGCAGCAACAGCAGCCCCTGCTCCTTGCACCCCGCTGATCTGATGTGCTGTGCTGCCTCAGCTGTGCCGTGACGCCCCGTCACGCACCCACCGCCGCTTCGCCCCTACGAAGGGACAGCGGAGGCGGCATCTGCGCCCTCTCCGCGCTGCATCGGCGCTTATTTACATCTCCGGACGTGCGCCCCGGGGCAGCCGCTGCTTCCCAGAGCGCTGCGGCCCGCGACGCCCCGGGAGCCCCCTGGGCGGCCCTGCGGGGGCGGGCGGGCGTTTTCTGCGGCAGCCCCGCCGCTCGCCCGGGCGGGGGAGCCAGACGCCGGCGCTTGGCGGCCGGAGCAGCTCCGCGNGCGCGGGGTCGCCGGCGCCGGGGGACACGCTGCCCTGGAACCTGCCCAGGCACGAGCGCTCCAAGCGGAAGATCCACGGCGGCTCTGTGCTGGNGCCCCCGCGCGCCGCGAGGGGCGGCTGCTGAAACCCGAGCATGGGCGTTTCCTCGGCCCGGCCGGCAGCGCCCGCCGCCTCCTCCCACCCTCTTGAGAGCCGTCCGCTTTTTTTTTTTTTTT
>WBMW01006120.1:331427-433486 GCA_013396635.1 Penelope pileata
CCTCTTTTATTTTTTATCCGCTGCCTCTCGCGCGGCCCCTCGCAGCCCGGCGCCGAGCGGGGCGGAGGGCAGCGGCCATGGCCGGGTACCTCTCCCCCGGCGCGTACCTCTACGCCGAGGAGCAGGAGTATCTCCAAGCATACGAGGATGTCCTGGAGAGATACAAAGGTAGGGCACCCCCAGGTCCCCCGGCGCTGGCCTGGGGGCACGCGGCGGGGGGAGAGGGGCTCTGGCGCTGAGGGGGTTTGCCATTCCCCGGGTGAAATGCGGGCAGCGCTGCGGCTCCGCGCCCCTTCAGCCGTAAGGCTTCCGCCGATATTTTGCCTTTATTTAATATTATTTTTGTAGTCGGGCAAAGAACGGTGTCAGCTCGTGTGGCACCTGGGTTTTGTCATTGAGTGCAGGGAAAATACGGGAAAAAAGAGGCACTTTGCGTCACAAAGGTGCATACGACTAAATTTAGCACGTCAGGCATGTAAATTATGCTGCTTTTTAAAATTAATTGGGATGGAAGAGACGGGGAGACACGATTTGTAGGTGCTGTTCAGAATATTTGCCAATATGAAATGGGAAGATGCCTTTTGGAAGCATTATGGGTCTGATCCTGATTGAAGCGAAAAGGCACGGGGAGAGCTGCTCGATCAGAGCCTCGTCCCAGAAATAGCTGTCACGGCGTTGCCCTGCACACGCTGACATTTGCTGTGCTGAGCCCTTCAGTGGCATCTGGGAGAAAGATTGGTTCCGTTTTACATCTGAAGTGCTTGTTTTGAAGGATTGTGGTTCCTCAGCCGTATGCTTCCAGTCGGTTCTAAAGGCTTTGGTTGGATGGCTCCCACTGATGGGAATGGGAGTGGCACGGTGTGAGACAGCTCCCTGGGAAGATGCTGAGAGCTGGTTTTGCTTAACCCTGGCTGCTAGGGGGAAGATCTTGAAAAATGAAAACCCTGCGGCTGGCTGTTGTAAATGGGGATGTACCAGAGCTGAGGCTGCTGGATACCTGCACCACTTGCCGTTCCCCTCATCATTAGCAGCAGTGGCTAATGACTCCTTTGTGTCGTTGCCCATTGTGTCAGTGCAGCTATGGAGCATGTGCACCATCGCAACACTGAAATGCAGGGGTGCATTTTAGATGAGAAGTGATTATGGTTTGGAACTGGTCATCTTCCAAAGAGCGGCTTCATTCTACACTCAGTTTTTTTTTGATCGTTTACTTCATATGTAGCAGAATTAATTTTTGTAAAAATTTGAAGCAAGAAGACTATTCACTTTGTAAACTAAAAGAGGAAAAGACAACAGAACAGCACTGAGGGAACTTATTTTTCTGTCCTGATTTTAATTTGTAACACTTCTATTCTGCTCTGCGTTGTCTTGTGTTTATGGTTCTGCTCAGGTTTAATGAGGTTTGCTCTCAGAGCAGTTTGTCTGCCCGCTTAGAGATCTGGGAAAGACATCAGGCCTAATTTCCCCTATTTCAGTGAGAGCTTCACAGCGTAAGGACTGAAACCTTTGTTTTTTAAGTGTTGGTGGGCAAATGGATTTTAATTAAACTCCTAAAACTAGTTCCCATCTTTATTAGAAATAGATTTCAGAAATATTTGAGTGTATCATGCTATGGGGGCATGTTAATGTGCTGTTCTGGGTGACAGCTGAACCCTGAAATTGTTCTGTGGGATCCTCCTCCTGCTGTCTTAGCACTTAGTGCCATGCCGGGTGTATCGGCACGCCGTGTTGTGCTGTTGGAGGTGTGCTGCATTCAGCCAGTGGGAGCAAAGGTAAGGGTTCAGACTTGCTTTAATTAAGCTCTATTGGAAACCTGGAAAAAGCGCTATTTCTCAAAATGTCTTTCCAAGCCGCTCATGATTTCCCACCAGAGTCCCAGTGGTATGAATTCACTGCAGCGATTGTTGTTCTGATGGCTTGCTGTGGGAGCTGATCTAATCAGAAAAGAATTGCTACAATATATGCTTTGAAGAGGGAGTGCCGTTTCTCCAAATTTCTCAGTTCTATTAACACTGCCTTTATTGTTCTTCTTAATCAAATGCAAAACATGTTGACTGCTTGGTTTTAAGGTGAGCTTCAATCAAGAATTTTAATGCTAACTTTTTTTTTTTTTGGGATTTCTTTCCTTTTGACAGTGTGCAGAGTGCTCTCGTGCTCATTTAGGGCATTATCAGGGTGCCAAATTATCTGTGCCCCAGCTGTTGAGTACTGTAACTAGCAGAGTCAGCTGTACATCGCCTGTCTTGGAAGCCCTGGGATCATGTGGTGCCGCATCGTTATGACACTGGGGCCTTTTGGTTTGGGGAAAATAACGCTCCTCTGTCAACGCCGGAAAGTCAAATTTCACTCCTCATCTTCCTCTATGGCCAGAATAGGCTGCAGGTCAGGAAGGCCATGCAAAGTCAAAGACGTGGTTGCTTTAACAGCTGAAAGCAGGATGTCTGTATGTCTCCAAATTCCGTCTGCTGACCACGTCTCTGGCTGTGACAGTAAAGGATTGGGCAACTGTTTGCGGAGTCTGAGACAGCACAGAAGAGCTGTTTGCTGTGGGAGAAAGCACTGTTGTTTTCTGACTCCTGGTCAGTTCAGGCGCTGCCCATCGTGTTTTCCTTCTTGGTTCACGTTGTGATTCACTGGCAGCATTTCAAAAGCATTTTGATGGATAGAAAAAAAGTCATGCTATCTTAGATGATTCAGAAATCATACTCGATCAAGCTATTTATTAAGGGCAAAAATTGCTTCTTTAAATTCCTATAGGTGCTACTAACAGAGGCGAAGCCCTTATCGCAGCGGGGACAATAAAAGGTCCAGTGTATTTTATCTGAAATATGTGAAGCATTTCACATCTTGTTTGTGATTGAATAGGAAGATGAGAAATAATGCAAGTATAGCTATGAGTTCGGCTTTATCTCAAACTATATTTGATTCCTCTAGGAGGTTGTAATGAAGTTTAAAAATCAGCGTGGTGCTTTGTATGTCGTATCACCATTGTCCAGGATCAAAAAATTATACAATTTTCATTAGCTTTTTACAGCCTTTCTGATAAATAGTTTCTCCAGAGTTTTTAATGAGAAAGTGTCCAGTAGCATTTTGTATACGTTTGATTTTCAAAATATTAGATGCCATCTCTGCCGAATGGGGTGGGTATGCATCGGCACATTCCTACGTGATTTGAGCATTAAAGACTTGACAATCAATGCCTTTAAGTACAGCACGTTCATTAGATTTACTCTGGCATGAATCTTAAGTAATGATGTATCAAGAGCCAAGACTTACAGGTATGATCTCTCCAAAACTTTTACTTTTTCTGTTAGTGTAGCACATATTTAAACTCCATTTGCAACAGCTCTCCTTTCCTGCAACACTCAGAACAATTATGTAACAAAGTTGCCTCCCTTTGACATCATTACTGAAAGAGGAGCACCTAGTGATGGCCTCAGGGTTGCTGTATCTGAAAAAGAGCTAATTTATAGAGTTAAGAATGAAAGAAATGTTATTCAACAATGTTCTTCAAACTGCATGAACTATAAGAGCTTAAAATATGTAAGGCTTTCTGGTCCATGCAGACCTTTTAATGCTGTGAATTTGGGCTGAGTAGAACTGACCTATGCTGTTGCTGATAACAGGAAAGGTATCACATAAATGTTTTCTTTGGCTGGATGCCTGCCCATGCTTCCATGGCTGGCTGCAGGAGGGGGAAAGCCTGGGGTGGGCATGGCAAAACTCAGGTTGGGTTTTAATGGCATTTCTCTCTTGGTTAAAGAAATCTGTCGTTCTCCTTGTTCAGCTGAAGCGCAGCAAACAGCTCTGTTTTCTGTATTCTGAGAAACAAGTCAGTGATGGGTGGGACCTAGCAGGTCATCTGTTGGCTTGCTGACCTGCGTAGGGCTCAGCAGCAGTGGAACTCGTGTGTCGTAGCGCTCTGTTGAGGGTGGTAAAGCTGTTCTGATGTTATTTGGGTATGGTTTTTGAAGAAATATTGAAAATATGGGTGCTTATCATCCATCTCCTTTAACCTGACTTCAGAAAGGGACCATTTGCTCTGAACAGGCTTTTTTGTACATCTGAAAATGAAGAAGCTGCAGTGTTTTAGGAATTAGGAGGCTCCTACATGTGCTCAGTGTCAGACTTATTCCTGACTCTGAAATCTGTGAATTTCTGAAACTCCTTATTTATACTCTGAACTCAGGGGCCTCAAATGACAGCCTGTAGAAACCTTGCTCTGGGCTCTGAACTAATCAGCGCTTCTGCTTCAGGGCTTCTGATTCTGCATTCAGAAATAAATTCTCCAGTGAGTAACCAACTTGATGCTTTTCATTTATTTTCTTTCTTCTTTGGCATAAGAAAAACCGGTGACATATAGGTGTCAATTTTGCAAACTACATAAGGAATTTTCATCTCCAGCGTTTTTTTCCCACCTCCCCTCGGGTGCTGCTGGTTTCCAGCCTGGGAGCTGATCACTTTGTTATTCGGAGAAACAGGTTGGTTCTTTTGCTGCACGGTGGAGGGTACACATGGATTATCTGGCTGCACATCACCCCGTCCTTTCTTTGTCACCGCTCAGGTTCTCAGCACGGTGACATTGTGGCTTTCCCTGTTCCTTGCATGTTGCCTGCAGCAGTTGGGCCTCCTGGGAATATGAAGTATTTGAGCTGACAGAAAGTGTGTTCAATTAAGGATGGAAAAGTAATGGCATTAACGTGATGAAATCAGGCAAAATTAATAGACACCTTGGGCCATGTAAAAAATATACAACCTGTGCTTTCCTTCGGTTCAGTTTTCCTCCTCTTTTAAGCAAAAAGTTCTCACTGCCATTTTGGTTCATACTGTTTTAGGGACAGGATTATTTTCAGTGAGTTTCATCATAAATATGAGCCAGATCTTGCTGATTTGAGCTGTGTGAGCGCTTCACATGACCCAAGATGAGAAGGTCTTAATTTTGTTGTAATAAAATACTGAGTAAGTGAATGCCAGCCCGTTCAGTGAGGCTTCATCTGTGTGGAGGTCTCAAGATGGTTCCTGAAGTTGAGTTGGATGGAGCACATAAACTGTGGTTCTGTCTCCATGGCTTTAAAAGATACCTGCTTGGGTGACTCAGGTGGACAGGGTTTGGTATCCATTCGGTTATCTTTGATATGTGAATCCGGGCAGAGATCAGCTAAAGGTTTGTTAAATTGCTTTTTTGGTACTTCCCAATTCCCACTGAGTCAGCAGCATCTTTTAAATAGCAGTCACAGGACTATTTCATTATGCCTTTTTTTTTTTTTTTATGGCCCAAAACAGGAGTTGATGAAGCATGGAAAAAACAGAGGAAAATAAATGTCAGCCGTCGTTGTATTAAAAGGCTGTGACCTAGGTTACGTTTTTGGATGAGGGAGGTTTAATTACTTGCCATGATCTAGTTCACTAATCTCTAGCAACCTTTTGCATGAAAACCAGATCATGCATTCCTTTTTTCCTCTACGCTGTTTAACACATGCCCACCATTTTGCTAGAACTTCAGCATGGACTTAGAATTAAGCGCTTTGTAAAATAAAAACGGGCTTATTCACATGCTTAAAGTTAAGTGCAAATATTTTATAAGCTCAGGGTTAGAAGAATAAAGATTTGCAAATGTCAAATATGAATGCAGCTTATTGCTGCATGCCTGAAATGTTTCCTGTAAAACATCATTAAAGCCATTTGATTTAACAAAGCCTTGATTTTTCTGTAGTGGGTGAAAATATTCATGTGCTGAATGCCTGTAGTCAGTCCAGCTTTCAAACAGGTGAAACAATGCTTACAAAGACACTTCAGTCCCGGGGTCAGATCCTGAAGGGCATGTTAATGGGCAGATCTTACACGGCGATCTGTGTAGGCAGACTCCAGTGCTTTTGTGGAACAGGCTGCCTTCAGCCCTCCACCCCACCGCCTCTCTCTTCCCAGGCTCAGGGCCTGAGGAGTGGCTCTGGCTTTATCGGGTCGTACTCCTGCTGAGCTCAGTCATGTTTTAGGACACTAGAATTTAGCCTTAGCTGCATTTAAAGTAAGTTAGCATATTTCCTGATTAGATTTTATTATGCTTGCGTGCATGTCGTTTTCTTGTGGAATATAATCTACCATCTTATCTGGGTGTGTGTGTGTATGCGCTTTTTAAGCAGGTATGGTTAAACTGACAATAGCTGCAAATAAATCTGAGAAAGAACAAGGATTCTAAGCAAATATGCTGAGGGTTAAATTCTGCACATTGCAATTACACAATTAGTGTGACTATTTCTGTAAGACAAGGAGGATTAGGCCTCTGATGGGCTTTTCAGTAGCATAGGCCAAAATCTGCTGTTGATTATAGCCACATGGCCCTTCTGAACTCGATTGGCTCTTCAATATATTTTAATAGTTCAGTTTCATAGCTAATGTATGAAATTATAGTATTTAATAATGTGCTCTACAATGCATGTAAATACAGATCAGCAATTAAGTAGGGTTAATAGTTTAATGGTGTTGGAAAACTGAGTTACTTTGGACTGAGATTCAGGTATCCAGCTATCTGACAGCTATGACACTTTACACCACTTGGATCTAAAATTAGTAGAGCTCTTCTATACTGGGATTAGAGAGAAGCGTATATGTTTTGGGTCACAAAATGGGTAGAAGGCTGATTGTTTGTACATCTTTCAGAGCGATGTTTAAGACAGGATAACCAAGATAACCAAGAGTGTAAGTGAACAGGGGAGTCCCAAGAGTCTTTTGCAGGGTACTGAGAAGGGTTCCCTTGCATCCTGTTTGCAGACTTTTGTTCTGCCTGATCAGGTTACAGCCTCAGTGCTCCTCATGTGACGAGGTCTCAGGCTCAGGAGAAGCAGCATTAGGAAATGCGTGTGGCATTTTGGATAGACATTTTACTGTAGTAATAATTATATTAGTAATGCATCCTGAGCAGTTCTTGCGGAAGAGCTCTTTTCTGAGAGCAGAATGGCACTTGTGATACTGTGGTTTTTGCTCGAACAAAACTTCTGTCGATTTTGGTAGGAGCTGGGAACTTAGCTATTGATGTTTCTAAATATTTAATGCTTTAAATTACCTTGCCTTTAGATAAATTTTTAATCTAGAGAAAAAGGATTTACATGATGTCCTAGAAATTAGGAAATGACTCGAGCATTTGTCTTTAGAAGCTGCTGCTGTGTACTTGTCCAGAACTTCTGGGAATAAGGTATTTATGCTAATACGCTTTTGGTTTCAATGTAAAATATTTTCAAAAGCACACATTGCAGTTAGATTGCTAGCCCCAATAACTTTTAAATTAGGAGGCTTCAATGCTGTTTGTGCCTTCAAAATTCTCTCCTAGTGACTATGCATTGTTCAGATTATTAGCTAATGCTTGAAATGGAATCATGATACTGAGTATTACAGATTAGTTCTGCATTTAAAACTCAGTTTTTGGAAGGATTTTAATATGATGAACTTTCTTCCAGATAAGATTTCATAATTATCGGAAAGTTGATTTCAGAAATAAAAATGACATTTTTGAAAATACTGACTTTTCCTTTGTATTGTAGTGCAGACATTTTTCTGAGGCTCAGTGACTTCTTTCTGTTCAGTTTTTAACAAAACAATTGCTAGATTTTTTTTGGCAGATAATTTCTGTTGACTTCCAATTTACAGTAGAGTTGAACTGGAATTTGGCTCAGTGTCTCTTTAAATGAGAGAACGGACACAGATGAACTACAGGAAGAAAGCCAAAGTTGATTAGGTCCCTTGATGAAATTACCTTATAATTCTATCATGCTCAACAGGATACTTTTATGTTGTCCCATTTCCATTTGTTAAAATAGAGCCCTTGTTAATAGAATCCATACGCTCCTTGTGAGGCCAGATCTAGCCTACCCCTGAGAATAACAACCCAAATTCTAATTTGCTGCTTCTTTCTGTTGCAAAATGTATTAAATGAAAACAAGTTGATTCATGGCAGCATATATGCTTCTACTTAAATGGTACATTTATTTTTGCTTTCTCACGGATATACGTTTCCTTCAGATCTTGTACTGCACTGAATCAATTCAGCAGTCTGAACAGTTAGCACTGAGCAGTGTCAAACCTTTGTAATCTACTAATTTATAAAGATTACATTAGTGTCTGAGAAACAATACATGGTTGTGTCTTGCTATTTTGGCTATGATACTGAAATATTTTTTTGGCTTTGGTAACCACATAATACTCAAGGGAATTTAAAGAATTGAGTTTACACTTTTGAGAGCATGTGCATCTCCACAATAATTTGCAATTGAATACCAAATGTATGGATTTCATTAAGTAGCATTAGAAAGCAGGGGATTGTCTTTATTCTAAGCATGAAATGTGTTCTGAAGTTGGTAGTATGAGTGGATGCCTGGGTTGGTGTAGTGGTTTTGGTGAGCAACTTGTGAATAGTCCATTGGAGATTTAGATACAGGACTGAAACCTTGATAGATCCTATAGCTTCCGCTGGGTGTTGAAATATTTCTTCGTGTTTCTTCAAGTGGCATGCTTTGCTGAGTTCACCTACCACTGATATTCTGTTTGTCACCCTTAGGACAGCCATCTTCACTGAAAGTTGCATGATCTTTTCTCTTCTGGTAAGAAGTACCTCATGTGGAACAGAACAAATAAAAACCTTTTTTTTAAAAAAACAAAAAAAAACAAAAAAAAAAACATTGTTCCTAGGTAGTGTGTATGAAAGATACAATGTGACTCCTGTTACTCTACCCATGGTTCTCCCTTCTTCCCTTCTGCCATTACTTTCAAGTTCAGGCACAGCTGTGGGCTGGGCTGCTTGTGGGCCTGCAGTACCAGGTGCAGACCATGGGCTTTCTTTCTCAGGGGATTCATGGAGATGTGCTTCCTCACCCACTGCACCGCTTCACGGAGCAATGAGTCATACTTCTGCTTCAGACTTTTTCACCCATTTGTGGTGGAAAAAGAGAATATGTCTGTTCCTGTCCTCCCCTGCGTGCTGCTGGAGCACAGGGCCCCAGGGGAGCAGTGGTGCCAGTCCTGGGGAGCAGCACGGCCTGGGCTGGAAGTCTGTCCCCTCCCCGAACTGTGGTTCAAGCTGGAGAGAAATCCTTGAGCTTTTCAATAATCAAATGTAAACAGTGTGTATGTGGGACAAGATTTCTCAGGTTACATGCTCATGTGCTAGATCCCCAAGCCAGAAGGAAGCTGGCTGGGACTCAAGCCTCAGACTGGTGTCCTACTGTGAGGGCGTTTCAAACTTTGAGTTTAATCTCTCTCAGTGAAAGTGCTGAGAAAAGGGAGAATATCCAGGTGACAGACATGATTTGGAAACATTGTCAACATCATGACTTCTTCTGAAATTATTGCATTTCTTTTGCTCATGGTTTCAAGTACTTTGACCCACGCTTGGAGGTACGAGCACTGCTCTTTGGGGTGAGAGTTGCAGTTTCTGTGCTTACACCTTGTGGTGCCAATGAAAGCCAGTGCTCCTCACCTGCTACGTGCAACCAGGCCAGCTCATTATGCAGGGTACTGGGAGGTCTTCTGTATCTTAGCTGCATTTTAAATGCCCAAGACTGGTTTTCCATGTATTAGCTTGATGACTCAGCTGATAAATAATTGCGAGGTGATTTATTTGCTTATTCTTTTTCCTCAGTAAATAAACAGTTAATCATTTTGACACTTAGTGCTGACAAATGATTTAGATAGAAGTTTCTTTCTGCAATTTGGTTTTGTCAGGCTGGCAAATAAGAGGAGAGCCTAATTAACATTCTTTTGGTCTCTTAGTTGTTTTTGTGTGTGTGTGTGTGTGTGTTTCAGAGAAATGCTTTTAGTCCAGTACTTCACGATTTAAAATGTCAGCTTCTACAATCTCTTTACACTTGTAAGTTCTCTCCATACCATAGCACTAAGCAATTAATGACTGTACGTGCACTTCAGTGCTCTTCCTACTGACCTACCCTGTGAGATGAGGCAGCATGATTGCATGTGGTGCTCTTTGTTGCATTACTGTTTTATGTTAAATGTCTTTGACATGTGTTTAAGAACACCCTCTGGTTGTTGTTATTATTTTCCTTTCAGGTAGTTCTAGTATTCCACTCATAGGATTTTACTGATCTTTCTTGTATTTAGTAGTCAGTTTTCCACTGATGGCCTTGGTAGTTTAGTGATGCTCAGTTTCTTTTGTTCTATTCCCAATACTTTTTTATTTCCTGTTGAAATTATATTTCATTTCTAGTCATTGTCTAATAGTGACAATCCAGATTTGATAGGTCATTTATGAGCCTTCAAATTCTGGACTTCTTCCTGTCTGAATACATTTGTTTCATCAGAGAATATCCCATTTTTTTGTCTGCTTCCTTCTCCAAATCTTTAATAAATGCAGAATGCATTGATGATTTCTGGAAAACCGTGCCGTTCTCTTCACGTTGGAAGACAGCCAAGATTCAATACTTAGTTATTCTGTAAGTAATTTTTCAGGCTACAAAAGGATTACACGCTATTTCTGAGTTGCTTTTAGTCTGTTCTTTCATAAAAAAAAATCTTGCCAAAGCTTTTGGGAGTATATGCCCATTCTCTCTATAAACCTGTGTGTGTGTATACACATATATATATATATATATGAGAATGTATGTATACACACACCTTTTCCTTTTTTTCTTACTTGGAGAAGGCTGAACATTTTGAAGAATTTGATTTATCATTGCAGAAATGATGGAACTTTGGCATTATATTCTGAATATCTTTCCCAGGTGTTTTTTTTTTTTTTAAATTTTATATTTTAGTTATGCTTTCCTTTTACTTCCTCTGTAACTAATGAGCTACATCAGTAATTTCTCAAGATTCTTGATTTATAATGCAAATAATCTGGAGAACAGTGATAAATTATAGGGCTTGTTTTTAAGCAGCCGTTCTTTCCGACATCTTAGTTCTTTTTGAATTCGTAATAAGGAGATGGTAGCTGGCAATGTAAGCTGCTTAGAGATGGATAGCTGTGTTTAGGTTTTTGTGTTGCTCCATAATTTCTTGTTTGAAGTTTCTTCCAATGATGGAACATGGGAATTTTTCTGTAAAGGGTGCTGTGGGGAAAGGAAGAGCAAATTGTCTTCTTAAAGGCTGGGTCTTTTCTTGTTAAAGTGTTTATTCAGGTATTTAGCCATTATAATGGCTTGTTTCATCTGTCTGGAGAGAGAGTAAATAGAGAGGCTTAGCTTGGACATTAGGCAGAATTTTTTCATGGAAGGGGTGGACAAGCGTTGGAATGGGCTGCTCGGGGCAGTGCTGGAGTCCCCATCCCTGGGCGTGGCACTAAGGGACGTGGTTTGGTGATGGGACTCAGTAGGTCATATTGATGGTTGGAGCTGGTGATCTTGAAGGCCTTTTCCATTCTAGATTATTTTGTAATTTTGACTCACTGGATTTGATGATCCGTGAGCATATGCATTATGATCTTGTTTAAAAAGAAAAATTTTCTTTGTTTTATAGTTTTGTTTGTTATTCCAATTTCTCCAACCACTGCTCGGGTAGGGTTTCTGTCTTGCTAAGGAAATATTTGAGACGTAGTAAGTAGCATGTGCCTGTTTACTTGTTGGGACTGGGCATTTAGATTACTAGCGTATTGGTACCAAAGTAGATTATCATCCATGATGTTCATGTGAAAAAGGATCAACATTGCACACAACCTACCTTATATGCTTTACACTACTTTCTACTAAAAAATCTCAATTACTTTTAATGTAAGTAATTTAAAGCCACAAATCTTTACCTTTTTGAAATCCAATGTAACTTTTACCCCGTGAAATCTTAAATGCATTAAGATTTCTCAGCTGTTTGATCATATTTGATCTTCCAGAATGTTTCCAAAATTTGAACAAGGTGAATTTAGGAAGTGCCTTCTTCGTTTCTGATCTCTATAATCATACAGTTAAATATTTGCTAGTCGATGTATTGATGCAATTAATCAAAATGAAGACTTAATGCAAATTTCAAGATTTAACTTTTTAAAATTATCAGTGTATGTGTATATCTATGTATTATTTGGAAGGCACTAGCAGCATTTTTATTAACCTTGGTCGCTCTATATTTTCTTCTTTTCCTGCTTTGTGGTTCTCATGTTGTAGCGTTTCTAGTGATACTTCTGAATGTACTTCTTCCTGTTTGTAAACAGAATTTTTTATGTATCCATTACTGCTGGTATTTTTGGTATGACAGCAGCTTTATCTGCAAGCATAACTTTTTATCTCATCCATTGAGCTATTTTCATTTTTGACATCAGGGTAAAGGAATTATGTATCTAGCTGTGCTATATCATGTCCTGCTTAATGTCTGCTATTCTCAAAATGATTTTGCAACTGAAAAACTTGCATGGTTGAAGAACTGTTCTGTGAAAACAGTCTGTTTTTAATGATGTTAGGACAGCATTGCTGATGCAGTTTCTGTGAGTGAAAATGAATTTGTTTATACGGCCTTGGTAAAGCTTGATTGACATTTTCTGGTAAGATAGCATTTTCTGAACTATGGATGTTTTAAAAAAAAGTATTAAAAATATGCCTCTCCCTTCCCTTTGCTCTTTTTGAGCTTTTGATTAGAAAAGAGTATGGGGATGTTCAGCTGTAAGGCTGGTTTCAGTGTTTGCTGTGTCCTGGTGATCAGCAGCTCTCACGTCTCTGCTGGGCAATGTGCAGGGCAGCATGGCTGCACTGAGTGGGTCTTGTTGTTCTTTGATACTGTAGGAATAGTTATGAAGTGTATGTGGTTAACTCTTTGATTGCTCTTGAAGTAAATTAGATTAAATACTTTTTGGTGTTGGATTTTTTTTTTTTTTATCTTTTCTTTCAATTTCTGAGTGGACTAAATGGTAACACCAGTGAAGGATTTCATTCAGGATCTCAGAAAGTTGTTCAGGAAATAGGCAGCAATGAAAGTCTTGGAGGGAGTCTCAGGAATTGAGATAAAGGCACTGTCTTTTCTATGAAGGCTTGACAGGAAGATCAGTCAAGCTTGTGCTTCAAGATAATGCCTTTTATTGTTATTACTGGAACTGAATTACTTCAGCACCTATCTTGAGCAACCCAACGAAGGAGATTGAAGATCTGTAGAGCAAGTTCATTGTATGAGTTAAAAGTTACTGGGAAGAAACGAAGGAGCTAGGAAGAAATCTCTCCTAGGAGAGCTAGGAGCTTCAAGAGCACATACTGCTAGCTGGCAAAATAATTAGTTATTGTTTGGAAAATATTTCTTTGGAAGAAATGCTCTGCCCTGTGTTGTTATGCTAATTTGATACCCAGCTCTCAGACCACCCACTCTACAGAAAACTCCTTTGTCCAGTGCAACCAAGAAATGGAGGCTGAGGGACATTAAGCCTTAGTGCAAACTGGGGGAAGTTTGCACTGGGGGATGTAACACGGTGATGCACAAGACAAAGCACAATCTGGTGCTAAATCCTGCCTAAATGGGAATGTTGCATATTGCAGTACAGGTTAACTGCTTTCCACTGCTGCCAGATTCTTTAGGGATCTGAACTAACTTTGAGCACCAGTGTTTGGCTTGAAAGGCCTGTAGTTATCTGTGTCTTCTCAGAAAGATTAAATTCTCAGGGGTTATGCTCTCATCTTCTGCCCAAGGTCCACTGTATGCCAAAGGTCAGATAAAAAGCTGCCTGAATGTTTTCTCTGGTTTACTAACCAGGGAAACCCAAGCCAAAATTGAATGCTGCAGTGACATTTCTCTGTATACTTGTGTAAGAATAACAGTGATTCAAGCATTTGCTTGAGAATTGGAACTAATTTAAGGCCTCTTGAGCTTGAAGAATTTTGAATATCTGCAACCTGGAATGCCACAAGTTTTGGGATGTTAGGCTAGGAATATACTGTTTTTTATTCTTCTTAAAACTGATTTACTGTTCAGACATGTAGGAGTAAGGGTGAAAGGAAGCAAGTTCTAGATTGGTGTGGAAAAGAGGGAGGTGTCAGTTCTGGACTTGGCTTCAAGGGCTGTTGTTGCTTTTTGTTTGTTGATGTATATAAACATTGAAAATTTAAAGAATAGGATGAAACACCGAGCTGAACTCTTACTATATGGTAATGCTTCCACAAAGAACTGGAACCACAGAAATTCCACTGGTGCATTTGACCTTGGCTGCCCATATGAAATGTAGAGTTGTGAACATCAAGAGTATCTACATGGGTACTCAAGTAGATAGAAATCTTCCTGGAGAAGCACTGGTAACGTCCTCTGCCCCTTTGAGAACAGGGGAATCACAGTGACCTACAGCTGGAAACTAATTCCGATAGAATCAGGCTGTGGCAGGCAGCTGGAGAACTTTTTAGGAAAACAATAGTGAGGATTTGGAAGATATCTGTGTTTTCCCTTCTCTGTAATACCCTCTAATCTGTCATCCAGATAAGAGGATGGAAACTCTGAGGAGCTTGCTAGGGAGTAGCAAGCACTGGCTGCTCTGCAAGGGCCTGGGAGCTGGGAGCTCAGCATGATAACAGGGCTGGCAGAGACAGGGGCCTGGCCCCACAGCCTCCAAGCACAGTGGGCTGGGCAGGCCTGGGCGTAGCAGCCAGGTTCAGTCAAGAATTCCGATCCCCTGTCTTGCTGTGGATATGTGCAGGGCCCTTCCAGAGCTGTCAAAGCAGACCATCTCCAGTAATGCCACTGCTGGCTTCCCTTCAGTGCAGGCTGATAAACAGCCCTCTGCTGAATCTGGTTGCACACAGTAAGTCATTCCCTTCTTGTCCTATGCAAAGTCTTCTCTTCCTCCATAGTGAGTGTTCATTTCCAGTTTTGTTACAGGTTCCTCGAAGAAAGGAACCGAGGCCGCTTTGCAGCTTCTGTTACTTTGGAGGGAAAAGTTTATGGGGTTGACCAGGTTTGGCAAAAGTGAATAGAAGATGCTTCCTGTGTCCCTCTTTCCCTTGCAGCTACTAATGCGCTTCCTCGACTGCCATGAGCTGGTGTCCTATCCTGATGCGGGAGGTACTCCAGCCAGGCCTGGAGAAGGTGCAGCAGTTGCTGCAGCAGTTGGCATTGGCTGTTGGCTGGTTGAATCCTCCAGGCAGATGCTGCTGCGTGTGGGCCTGAGGTGTTTTAGTTCAGAGGAGGGGTTATCTGCTAGAGGAGGTTCTTTGCAGCAAACTGGAGATGTAAAATTGAGCTAAGAGATTCTTGCAGTCTTGCATGATCTCACGTAGACTAGTCTGAATGTAGACTTTATTACTGACGGTCCTCAAATATTTGTTGTGATTGAAACAAATTGTAATTCTTTTTAAAATTTGTTATTATTATTGTTTAAATTAAATTTCAGCTTGCCACCCAGTGGTACGGACTTCCTGCATCTTGTCACGATACTGATTAGCTCACTTAACCATCAAAAGCTTCTCTTAACCATCAAAAAGACTTTTGCTGTGCGATCAGATTGGGATTCGGTGACTCTGAAATTTATGAATCTCCCCTCACCTGTCTCTGAATGTTGCCTTTGTGACCTTATGCTGAGTCAAATACCACTGGAGCTATTCTTGGTAGCTGTTATTTCAGCAACAAATTTCTGTCTATCTGAACTCCTCAAGTAACAGCATTTCACCAGGACCATGAATTTCCCCCATGGTTTGTTTCTGAATGATGTATTTGTGTCTAAATCTTCCCTTCTTTTTAGAACCACAGTTAGTACAGAATGAATAGAAACAGGTTTAATGCTCCCAAGATTTTGATTTCTTTTAATGCCAATTGCCTCATGTATTTACTGTGGTGTCTGGAAGTTAAGAAGGCACAGCTGTGTCTTCACAGATTAATATTAAAGTGGATAACCTAGTTAATCTCGCCAAGACAGCAGCTGTCTGGTAACCTTTTCCTTCAGCTGAACATCAGGGCTCACTCCAGGAGAGCGGCTGCTGCATCCTCTGCCTGCTTCAGGGGCAGGTCAGTGCTGGAGGTAGCACAGCCGCCTTGTGCAAGCCGAGCAGCACAAGCAGGCTGCTTTGGGCTTAGCTGCCAGATCATATGTTGGCTTCTGGAGGGCCCCACTCCAGCTGCTGCTTGACCAGTGCAGCTGAAATGGCTCTTCTGTTATCTCCAAGACAACAGAAATTTGCCAGTTGTGTGGTGAGACCTGTGTTGACTTACTTGCATTATAGTACGGCTAGCCTTGCTTGCCATAATCCCAAGGCTTTGAGCTATGAGGAGACCAAGTGATGGCTGTTGCTTCCTCTCTTGCTGTACCTGTGTTGAAGCTGTTCAGCAATACCCAGCCTCACAAGCAGCACAGCTTTATGCGCTGCACTTACTGTCTGCGTCTGAAGGGGCTGTGATTGCTGCATGGTGCTGAAAAATGGGTGACTTGCTCTAAAATTGAAATGTCCACCATGTGAGCTAATCTGTATGAACTGCCTTGTGTGTTTGGTCATGCACGGTGGCAAAATGTGATTAACTTACTCTCCTCTCAGTGAGGACTGTGTTTTTAGGCATGGTCTGACGTTTGCCTCAGAGTTACCAGAGTACAGCTGATATTGTGGCCATTCTTTGCCTGACATCGCATTACTTTGCTTGCCTTAGGAAGGCATTGGTTACTTTTCCAGAATGCAACAGACAACACAATTGCTATTTGCAAGGATTAGAGGTAAGGAGTTGACAGTCAACAGGATACAGTCAACGCAGTATCTTGACACCTGGATTAAAAACTTGAGACAAAAAGTACTTGAAGTTTTCATAGCCTGCTGGAAATCCCGCAATAGCCCATCGATGTGTTTTCAGCCATGAAGCCTGTGGGAACCTGATGCTGTGACCTTTCCAGAGGGACACAGGAACATCCCTGGGATCACAGGGAATGGTAGGGGGCGTGGGCGCACCTGGAATGCAGCCACTGTTGCCCTCTGCACCTCACACTTTCCTAGTGGGATGCTCCAACTTCTGATGTGGTTTTATGATGTGGCTGAGTACTATGTAAATAAAGTATTTTCAACTGTTTGGAGAAGAGTACATGCTGAGAGTTTGGGGTGGGTTTATTTTTAGTGAGAGTTGGAATACATCTATCCAACTGCAGAAACAGTGTGACTCAGTGCTTTGTGGCCCGTTTGTCATGGGGAATTGGTGTGCCACCTCGCTGTGCATCGGGACGGCATATGAGAACAGCTGAGCAAATGTCAAACTCATTTCTTGCTGCCTAATGAAGTAACGAATTGGAATAGGTAAATGCTCAGTTTTGCTACTGACCCACTCTTACAGAAAGATGGTCAGTGTGTGTTACAAATGTGTTGTATCTAGGCAGAACTGAAAAAGGACCAGGAAGGGACCTTCTTATGTTTGGGTAAATATTTTTTTCCTTTTGTACTGTGTGCATACAGTAACACAGGAGTTTGCTCCCTGTGCCGTGGTTGTTGGTTTCCTATGTGCTTAGTGTAACTTGATATGTGAAGTGTACGTGTTTGGGAGAAGTTTCTTATTTTAGCTGTGCATAATAACTATCTCATGCATGATTTTCAGCTATTAAATTTACTTGTTTGGTGCCACTTCTTTGCAGCTGATATTTGGTGTGGTGCTTTATAATTTATTTGCCATTCAGCTATTGGAAATACAGACTTTTTTTTTTACTTTAACTTTGTTCTTGATACCTAATTTCAGGTTCTGAACCAGTCATTTGGCCACACAATTTGTCAGATTATCATGTATAACTTTGGAGAACTTAAATTGTTCACATTACCTTATGTCATGTTAGCCTAGCTCAAGTGAGACCAACCAAAGTACATAATAGTATATGAGATGAAGAGTAAAATTGGATTACTGCTCCAAGGCATTGTTTTGACTGTGCTACAGAGATGATGAGTCAGGAGCTAATGAGTTGCACTGGTTTGCACTGTGCCCTCTGGCAGATTAGGCAAGCTGAACAGTGAGCATCAGGCCCTTGGAAGCAATGGTTTTTGTGCATAGGATGTCAATTAGGGTTAAGACTGATTTCAGCGTGAGTTAATTCTGTGGTGGAGGCAAGTGGAGAAAGAAAGATGACCAAAGAGCTTATCGGCTATCAGTACATTAAATATGTATGTCCAAAGTTTGGACGCCTTTCTGTTATCTGCTCATATGCAGAATCATCCATTTCTTCAGCTGTAGATGCTGCTGGTTGATTTCCTGGCCTGGGGAAAATTTTTGCACTATTCTTTTTCAAGGCAACTAAAGCCCTAAATTAGATGGAATTGCCAGCACTGTGTGAGAGATGTAAAGATGTAGCAAAATCAGCAGGAAATGAAAATGTAGATAAGTGTCAGTGAATACACAAATACCAATTGCTTTTTCAGCAAAATAGGATCCATTTAGAATACTAAAAGAGCGGACAAAGATTTGAAAGCTATAGTGAATAAATAGATCTGAGCTCAGAACACCATGCTATGCTGGAAAGCTTGATATTTACTCAGGAGTACTTATGCTTATAGGGCTGTATGCGGTAGCAGGAGCAGTAAAATAATAGAGCCATTTAAAGTCATACTGTAAATGTGGCAGATCAGGAAGGCCTAACCTTAGTTTGAAGTAACATCTGTCTTAAATTCGTGGAGTTGTGCTTTTGTTTGTTTCTTTTAATCAGCATTTAGTTTTCTGCTCTGCAGTTCTGTGTAAGCTGAAATAGGATGAAACGCTTACGTGCGCCAAGCAGCAGAGATCACCTCCTAGCTGAAGTGCTGAGATCGTATGAATCTCTCCTTCCTCTGCTCCCAGCAACACAAAGCAGCTCTCCAGAAATTATGTGGGGTAGCTACATTTGTAGCAGACAAGATCAAAGGCAGTGCTTACTTCACAAAAGTCACAACAGCTTCTTTTATGCCCTGCTATATTTTGTGGGTTGTGTTAACCTTTTGAAGCATGAGGAATGTGTTCATTGATAATTAATCTCTTCCTAAAGTGGAATACTCTGAAAGCATGCAACCAAGTTTGATTGCTGGCATGATACTCGTGATGAAGTGATTTACAGGTACTTCTAGGAGAGCTGATGTCTTTTGTGGCTATGAAAAATTTGTGAAAATAAAGAATAATCTTTTCTTTGTGACTCGTCTCCCATGTTGGATGTACAATTGCAGTGTATAATTGAAAAATCCCTTAGGGCATGTTCACTGCATAGCGTTAATAGACGTTTGTGGGAAGAACAGGGAAATTAGTTGAGTGTAGTTCTTTGATTCATCACAATTCTTCAAAGAGAAGGTAAGTAGCCATGCGGCTGGGAGGCTTTTCACGTGATAAAGCAAGCTGTAAAAAGGAATAGAAATTCTCAAATAATTTTTTTAAAAATCTTTAACGAAAAAAGCTCATCAAGCTCATTTTAGAAACTGTAACAGACATCTAGTCCACCTATACTTGTAGATCAGAATTAAATGCTTACGTTTCTGATGTGATCAAACAAAGGAGTTCTTCCAGAAGGACAGAATTTCTGCGTAAGTTATACTTTTCTGTTCATCTGGCACTTGGCTTCAACAGGAGGTGTGAAAGATGCTCTGTCAGTATGCATGGAATCATCAGGTGGTGCAGATGCCTCCCACTCTGTGTGCTGAACAGAGCCCTGCTGTGATGAGCTATTTAAATTCAGTCATCACTTGCAGACTTTGTTAAATGTCATAGTACTGTTGCTGCAGGTCTTGTAAAAATATAATCCTTACATGGAGAGTTTGCAACTGACCAAGCTTTAAAAGATGGGGAGGATGAAATTATGGGTATGCGTATATACAGGCTTTTATTGTCCTGATCACTGAAATGATGATTAAGAGTTCAGCTGTACAGATGACAGAGGAGATTACACAGAAGGTTGGTAGAATTAGTGATTTTACTTTGTTTTTCTTCCTTCGAGGAAAAGGAGGTGTTTGCCTCCTACTTTTCCTCTCTCAGACTTGGAAAGGGAGTCTTCCTCTAGAACTGAGCTTGCCTGGATTGAGAATCTGGGCTATGTTGGCTATCCAAAAAGAGCTGCAAAAGTGAAGCCTGCCCATGGACTGCCCTTAGAGGAACGAAGGGGAGAGAAGAGCAGGTGCTTTCTTCTTTCCTGAGTAGACCATGACAACACGTATTTCTGTCTATATAAACAGATATATTTACGGTTGCTATTTCAGAAGGGCATTATGGGTACGTAAATAAATGAATTTCAGGAGAATTTCGAGACCTTCAGTAACACTGCTTCACTTCCCTTGTCTAGTCATTGAATGTTGGCTAATCTCCTGTAGGTATTGCAGGAGAAGTTGTTCTGGACAAGTGTTTTGAAGATAGCGTACGTAGCTGGTATTTGAACTGAAGTTAAAACCATTGTTTGCCTTTGAAATTTCTTTTCAGTGACTTACTGAGCTCAGTGATACGTAGTTTAAGACTGAGGCACCCCAAACTGCTCTTGCTGTATCTGATAACAAATAATTCTTTTTAGTTGTTATCTGGTAGTGGTAAGATTACTCTGCAATGTACGCTTTTTCTTTAGTGAAAAAATGTAACCAGCCTTTTTGTATGAATCATTTTGAGTGTAAGGCATGTTAAGTTGTGCTGCTGAGAGGTATGTTTTTTAAGGTCCTTACTAGTAATGAAAAAATTACATAAGCACTATTTCAGAGATGGACTTTTAAAAATACCTTTGTGGAACTAGTTACAGAAGAACTGATGTTAAATCATTTCATTGCAGATTAGTTTTTTCTTGATACATTTACTTCATGTTTTAATGTATTTAAAAGTAGCTTGGATATTTATACTACTACGTGTTGCTGGCAGAATGCTGGGGAATGCCACTTTAAGCAATGGAAGTAGCTGGAATTTAATTCCCTGTTCTCTCTGATGTCAGTGTTTATGATCAAGACTGTGACTTCTCTAAAATATTAATCTTGAAAACATTCTGATCTATTCATAGCTTTGTCTTTCACTTGGTTAAATGGATGGACTTCTTATTCTTGAGCTTGCTCCCACCTCTCCATTGCTGATGGTATACCAAGAGCCATGCAGAGGGTTATGACACAAACGCTGTGATCAAGAGTAATCCCACCTTGCTGAGCTGCCAGCACTCACAATTTAGGACCTAAAATCTAAACCTCTCCTTGGATGTGCCCCTTTCTGTCCGTTGTCTGCAAAAGGAAAGGGAAGGCAATGTAGTGAAGGTGGGCCCTGTGCTTTTTTAGACTGTTTCTTATTTTGGCTATGTTTGAACTTTGGGACTCAGTAGCACTTTACAGGTTCAACCTCTCAACCTGATCATGTCCTCATTTAGTGCTGGGGTGAGCTCTGGGCAGCACTACTTCTTTCCTCTTCTTCTGCTTCTCTCTTCAACCTGAAACCAGCTTTCCAAGGAAAGGAAACATTGGCATATAGGTAGAAAAAAGCCATAATGTCCTCAGTCTGCTTGATCTTACAGACCATCACACAACATGGATACAGTGCAGTGTAAGTGTAGCCTAAAAAACAGTGTCTCCTGATTATCTTGCCAATGGGTCAAAACCTCCTCCACTGAAAATGGAGAATGGCTGTGACTAAGATGGTATAATATAACAGAGCCAAATACAACGAGTTTGTTTGGCAAAGCCGTGCGCTTTCAGAATGCGTGGTGCCTAACTTTTAGGGTGCATTTTCTTTTTAGAACCGGAGGATTTCAACCTTGAAAAGCCTGTTGAACAGCACTTGCTATTAGTATGCTGGCAACAGTATGGAAGATCAAAATCTTTATTTTGAGGAAGTGATCTCGTGTGCTATTTTTGAGGTAACATAAGAGCATGGTTGTGCTTCAATTAGGATGGTCAAGACCAGATGTCCACCAGGCTTATTTCATTAGGCTGGTGAACATAAAGACGAGGACTGTAGAAGTAGGTGGTGGTGGTGAATTTTAAGCACAGGAAGCAGCTGATGTTCAAAGACCATTGGGGTATTTATTATAGAAACATAATACAAAGAACTGGCTCTCCAACACGGAAGACTTGAGCTGTGAAATCCTGATATTTCTCTGCTAACCTAAATAGTTCTGATTTTGATTTCTTTCTGAGAAACAAATCTGCCTACAATTGTGAACACTAACTTCTCTGCCCACTCTGAAATGTTTCCTGTGATAACTTTAATCATCATGACTGGTACATGCGGGAGAAAAGCATTTGAATACCTAGAATTGTTAACTTTGCTGCTAGTCCTTATGAATGACATCTCTCCACAGGCTAATAAACATTCTTTCTTGCACATATGTTTTTTTAATATTCACATTCCCTTTATATGAGGAGGAGGTATCATATTTCTAAAAATCTTTGTAATGTTTGCTTTTTATGTTAAGTCCCTGTATATTTTTAAGCACCAATAGCAATTTCGACTGCTACAATTGAACTTGTAATTGCCAAATATTCCTGCAGAATACTAGCTAACATTTGAAAATCCATCATTGTCCGCTTCAAGTTATTGATCAATTCCTTTGGAATAAAAGCATGGATGAGAATTTGAGAGCTGGTAAGTCTGCATTCTGTCTTCAGTGCAACTGTTCTGAGGTCGTGACACTTGCACAGAAGTTACTGCTGTTGGAATCTGGCTTGTCTTTTGTTGACATCACTGTGATGTCAAGTACAGAAAATGTAGGATGCAGTAACAGAAGTCATATAACTATGCGTTACAGCATTTAGATTAGCCAAAAACAAATCAATGAATATATTTTCTACAGGGATAGAAATATCAATTTGTACAAAAGCCCTAATAGTGTAATGACAGGCCAGTTTTCTCTGAAAACTGTAAGACGAAGATAAGAAAGACTTGAGGCTGAATGGAGTTGTGCATAGTATTTTCATTTTTACAGTTTTTTGTCTAGTGGAAGAGATGTAAAGAAAACTCTTGCTTAGTTAACATTCAAAAATACTAGATTTTTCCATCTTGAGGCAAGACAAAGTTGTTCAATAATCAAACTCAGAGAGAATTTTAACAACCAGAAATTTTCTTGTGATTTGGGAAAATCTACTTCCAAAGGAAGGAGCTATATGTTTGGGGTTTTCCACTCAACATTTAGAATACCACTAAGAGTTTCCAGTTTTTTCTTGTCTTATGATGGAGTGCTTGTGCCCCATCACAGATGGTTCTGTGTTCTCAGAGGGTACAGAATTAAGCCCCAGGAGAGTTTCAGTAATGTAAAACTTTACAATAGGTAGCTTTGAAACAGAAGAAAATATAACTAATGCAATTAGTAAGATGTACCGGAATAGGTTACCTGGCAGGGAACAACCTTATGTTTTTTTTTTTTCTGCAACACTCACAGATGAGGAGGGCCTCTTGAGACCTCATGTATGTGTCACTTAGGCTAGTCTGCATCCAAACCACTTGCTTTGTACTGCTTTTGATCTTATCTGGTAGTCGGTATGAGTTCCTAAGTACCTTTTGAATTAAAAGGTATGTATTTTAGCATCCAAATTTTAAAAATGTGGTTTAAGTGGAGGCTTAGCATTAGATAAGGGCAAGTAGACAAGAACTGCTTGACTGAGTTCCTCAGGCCACTGGACCAGTGCTGAGGGAACTTGCCAACATCTCTAAAACATTAGCAGGTGCTTCTTGCTCATTATAATCTAGAGTTGTGCTTTTTTAATTTATACATCTGTTACCACAGTTTCCACTTTTTTTTATGTACTCAAATGTTTACCATGTGATTGTGATTTATTTATTTTTTTTTATCAAATCACTTTCATGTGTGTTATTTCCATTTAAACTTAGCTGAGATCTGAAGTCAGCTCAGGTAAATCTAACAGATGCCGATTAAGGAGTTGGTAGCAGTTGAGTGAATGTGACATACAAAGTTCCTGGAATATCACCAGCCTGGGGCATTTTAGGATCCTTTTGGAGATTGCTGCCCCCATGAACCACTTCTTACCTTTCTTACCTAATTTCATCACTTTGTGATTGAGCAGGTTAAGATTTTCACTAAATTAATGTTTGCTCAAAATTGTCTATTTCTTTAACTATTTTCACTTGTGTTTCATGGGAAGACTAATAGCTTGGTCATCTTATTCCAAAGCTGTACTGATTTTCCTAAAGAAGTTTTCTTTAAAAAAAAGTTCCTTAGCTGTCCCAAACAGAGAAGAAAACTGATAAATACGAGAGAAACCTTAGTGAAACAAGAACGTTTGAAGTTCAAACTCTTTATTAAAAAGCGGCATTTCCTAGTAACCAGCTTTGAGGCCCACTGTGTAACGCACCTTAGTTGTGTTATAATGCAATTGCATTGTACTCAGGAAAAAAAAAAAAAGCACTGGGCCATTATCTCTACTGAAAAGATCTGTTACGATTTTTCCTTCTTTGAAATGGAAATTTGACTTTCTAAATACCTGAATTTCGTTGTGAAAGGTGATTTTTTCCAACATACGTATTGAATTTTTTCTAGTGGGTTGATAGAGCCAGTTACTTGGCACCAAAAAGTAATTTTTTTTTTCTTGAGAAAAAGGGAAAACTTTGAAAGAATGTTCCTATTGGCTCTTCTCTGAAGGGTAACTTCATAGTGAAAAATAGACTGCAATAAAGCAGAGAGAGCAAATACACTGTGTTGACCTATTTAGTCTGTATTTCATCTGACTGTGATAATCCTGGATGATACTCTTTAATTCTGCTAAGACTATTTACAAGAAGCTGTGGTCTTTTTTTACTCTTTTAAATGGTTTGAAACTAATACCATTTTAATGCTATTTGATAGTCAGGAGTTTGAAAAACAGTCATATTTTGAGAAGAGTAATGATTGACAATGATTGGCTTTTCAAAACTGGAAAAAAAGAGTTGAATGCTCTTAAAATGAAATAATAGGCGTACTGTCCAGACTGAGGTATCATGGCTTGCAAACCTCCCACAATGCTTTTTTCTCTCCTGGAATAAATGTCATTGCCTTTTGTAACCATGATAGCTCCCTTGGATAGTGTAAGCTACACTAAGATTATAGATTTGTTTCCACTAAATTTGAAAGTGAGTTGACCAGTCTCCCTTCTTGCAATTGGTGACAGCACTGGTGTAGAACAGCTTTTGTCATGCGAGATGTTTGATTCATAACCATGACCATTCTTTCTTTCTCCTTAGTGAGAAAAAGACTCTTGGTTTTGTTCTAAGAAATGTGTTTTAATGTTTAATTACTATTGAGTTTAAATGTTTCCAAATTCATTTATGCCAAGTGCTTCTGATTCCCAGGTTGGCTTAAAATCACCAACCAACCAAAAAAAACCCAACCTCCCAAAAAACCCCACCAAACAAACAAACCAAACCAAACAACCAAAACAAAACAAACAAAAACCAACAAAATCCCAAGATGTATTTTATTTATGTAAGTGCGTATTTTCTATAGTTTTTGATTGGCAGAGTCTTTGGAAGTTGACCAGTTAAATATCAGACACTGTGTTATTGTGCCAGTGCAGAGTGGCGAAGATCACTGCTTCCTGCTGTTGCATATTAAGACTCAGCATTTTGGAGTAAAAAGAACAACGTTGGCATTCTGGTTTCCCATTATGCAGTCTGCAGTAATGAATTTCCAATCTGCTAATGAAAAGTGTAGGAAAATTGGAAGGCAGAAGCTGGCAGGTAAATATGACAAATTTGTTTTGGCCTTACTGCTGGCTAGAGGAGAGCTGGGAAAGACAGACTGCCAGACAGAGCTTCCTGGCAAGGAGAATTAACCTATCTCACACTTTCGGAAAAAGCATTCTGTATGACTAGATGTGATACAAAATTAATTCTTGTTGCATCTGGGAAATCATTTACAGCCTGTTACCATCAGTCTGGAGACTGGAATGTTCCCGTCTCTGTGACTGATTTACATCCTGGGCTAAGGCACAATAAATAAGATTGATGGAGAAAGCCATCCGTGGCAGTCATCCTTTTTTGTTCTGACTACAAAAGCGTAAGATGGGTTTTGTCTTTTCATAATTCTGTCTTTTTTCTTTTTTAATTATTGCTTTCCATTTCCGTAGTACCTACGTGTCCCAGATGAACCTTGGCTCCTCACATTCCGTTTGGCTCTGGATGAACACCTTGTAAGAGGTCTTCTTAGGCCTTGTGGCAATAGCACAAACTGAACTGCAGAATAATAGTTTCAAAAAGTTCAAAACCAGTATCACGAGCCTTTTCTGTTTTCTTCATTTTAGGCTTATAAATAAAATACTGTTATTAATCTCATGATATTACTACATTTTTAAATCTTTTTGCAGAGTTTAGTGTCTATTGCTGTAGTGCAAGTACAGCGTGATCATATTACTTGTGAAGTAATTGTTATTCATGAGATATTTTCCAGTTCATTTGAAGGAGCACAAAAGCAGAGAGACCAAATTGGCTGGAGGAGGCGAGATGCTCCTCTGTCATTCAGTAAACAGCAGATTAAGGGGAAAAACAAAACAAAACACAATGAAAACGTTTTTTCTCTATTAAGCAGAATAGTAATGCATTGTGAGCCAATGCTGAAATGCAGTAAATAGGAAAAAAGTGTTGTGGCACCTACATACGTAGTTTCACCTGGTTATTCACTACGTTTATTTGGCCTAAACATGTTTGTACATTTCTGATTAAATAGCACCAGCAATTTGCTAACCTAGTACAGAGCACGAGAGTCAGTTCTCATCAGAGGTTCCTTTTAGTGTTGGTTGTGGTTTTTAGGAGGCGATATGATGACTATACAAATATAATTGATTAATACAAAAAGAAAAACAAACCAACAAATCTAATCCCTCAAAGAGGGGGGAAAATGTTGGTATGGTTCTTGTGTGTAACTTCTTTTTGTTTGTTTGCTTTAAACCTGTGGTTCGGGTATAGCGGAAAAAATGATCTTTTGCCTGCCTATATATCTTTCCAGCTTAAGAAATATACAATTCTCTACTTAGGGTATCCAAGCTATCAACTGGCATCTGGAGAACATTGTCCTAATTCTGCAAAGATTGGATAGACTTGATTTTCCCTTCCAGGTGCATTTTAGAGTGCAGAAATTAAACCTCAGAGGTTACATCTACTTGGGCAACTACCATAAGCTTAGAAGCAAAATCACATAATTACACTAAATGTTAAACCTTTAATTTTCTATTGTTTCCCCAAAGACATTTATTTCATAATGTATTTCTTTATCAGTGGTGATTGTGGAGGCCTGCGTTTTTCCCTGTTTGCTTTTGTTTTATCCTTAGAAACATAGTTTCATTGGAAGACTGCTCAACTCCATCACAGGTGCTTTTGTGATACCATTCTTCATAGTAAGAAATATGAAATCACTGACATTTATGTTCTTTCTCTATGGTGATCTTCTAGGCAACTTGGATTAGAGTACTAATCAACGATTTTAAAGGAATTTGAATACTAGTGAAAATGAGAAAAAGTGTAAACTTTCAGATGTGGTCCCCTCTTTGACCTGCTTTCCTCTCTGAGAGAATGATTTTCAAGGTCTAGGGGAGAAGGCTGAGGGAATTTGAATCAGGAAGGTGGCCAGCTTTTGGGAAAACATCCCTGCTGTTTGTACTGCACAGCTGGAAGCTTTCTGTTGCTAGCTATATGACTCCTGTAAAAGCTGTGCTTCTTGTTGCCAGTTCTGGTTCTGGAAGCTCTGTAACTGGATGCCTCTTAAAAGTGGTTAGGTAACGAGACAAAATCCCTCAGCACTTTCCAGTTTCTCATCCCTGGAAGAGAGAATTTGAAATTGGCTGTTTTAACTCTTCTTTTCTGATTTATTTATATGCAGAATCCATTTTCTTGATGGGAGTGCATATTACCCTCTGGCACTGCTACTCCACATATGGCTCAAGAGGCTCAGATCAGGTTCCTGAACATGGAATTAATCTCATTCTCTGGCTATTTCTGCATCTCTTCCATCATCCTGAACTGTATCAGATCAATGCCAGGTTTCCACTGGATTAAAACATAGACAAGTCTAATAATATTAACCCTACTTCTCAGCTTTCTATATTAAAAATGTTGAGTGGTATTTTTGGATCTCATTGCTGGAAAATGAGACTGAGTGGTTATCAGGTTATAAGATGACAATAGTTGATGGTTATTTGACAGTTCAGGTGTGTTTTTTGACAAATTTTAGCAATTTATTTTCTTCACAAAGTCATTCCCAAAATAACTGAAAGAACACTGTGTACCAGCAATTGTCCTTATGGTGAAACTTGAGGATTTTGTTAATCAATCTGTAGTAGCTTGAAATATATAATAGATGAACAATGTTGAGATTGATAACAGAAAAAGTGAATTTATTCAGTTGAAACGTTGTCATTATATCACAAAATGATTGGAGAGCTTCTTTTCCAGAACCTAAGCATCAAGTTGATACACAAGTATACGTTCAATTTTAGCTGCCTCTTTTTTTTTTTTTTTTTTTTAACAGACAAACTGCTGAATACTTTGGCATCCACATTTTAGATACTCCAAAGGGAGGCTTGAAAATATTGCTTTCAAATCCTGCTTCCTTTTTGGCTGCTGTAGCAGATTCCAGACATTTATTAACTCTGTTAACTGTTTATATGCAAAGAAGCACAGGTATGTATTCTGTGACAATGCAATATCATTTAGTGTTAGCACATACATTATTTGCTCCCTGCCTACTATTTTGAAAAAGATAGATTCATGTGAGCTAGCAGTTGATCTGAAGTAGGTGAGAATATAATTGTTGTTTATCTGTTGTTGTTTGATATGATTTTAGAAAGAATGTATGCTTTATTTCAGAGGATGAACGACTCTGAAGCTCACATCCTCTCGCTGCTATCTGCTATGCTTCTTTCTTTCTAATGGGAGATACATAGATTTATTTTTTTGGGTAGCAGTTCAACAACATCTGAGCAATGTGTAAAAAATAATTAACAAGAATTTAATAGAAGGAAACAAACTTCTGTAAAATACTTGGAAAATCTGTCTCTGCTTATTTTTGAAGTGTAAAGGTGTTGTGGGTGCCTCTGGAGAAGGTATACTTGTGCAGGGCATGCTCTTCGTCAGAAAGCATGTTGTTGGCCTCCTTCCATTCATCTCCTGAGATACCAAATGTGTATGGAACAGAGAAGTGGGAGCTGAAGGACTTGGAACATTTTCTACCTTTTGTTATCAGGGAGGTAAACATCTTTCCTTGCTCTGCAACTATCAATACAAAAGATTCTTTTTCATCTATTACTCCACTGCCATAAAAACATAATTTAAATATAGCGTTGAAATCCATGGTGGGTTTATACTTGTCACTGCTTTTTTTCACCTTAGTCATCATTCCATTTTTTTAGCTACTTGAAAAGGGCACCACTAAAAATTGATGCTATTACTTTTTGCTTTATATATGACTCTTGTTCTGAAGCATTACTGCTTGCCACAGTCTGTCTCTGGCAGTAAAAGCATCCCTTTTTGTTTTCCCAAGGATTTTATGCAACTCAAGTCAGATTTTCGGTAGTTGGACTTTCCCTCCTAGTCACTCCCTCTCCACCATCAGACCCTTTTGAAAATGCCAAAGCATTTTAGGATGCTCCTCATTCTGTGGCCATGGGAGTGGGATTTCGCCTCTGGGCATTTCAATCTTGGTGGCAACGCAGCTGTTCTTACAAGGATGGTGGCACTTTCCTCTTCTGAATCACAGTCAGCCTCCAGGCAGTAATATTTTTGTAAATACCCTAGTAAAGTCTCAGTCTCACTCTCACAGAGGTTAATGGAAATGTTTCTATGTGACTACAGGAAATTTTGTTCAGACTCTAGGCTTTTAAGGAGATAGAAGCATACAAGGATTTCATTGTTCGAATTAATGTTAGTATTGAGATGATCTGAATCCCATTGTTCAGTATTTAGTCATGTAATGAAATGCTCATGCTCTATAGTGGTACATGAAACTACTGTATCACTGATGTTTAAAGAGTTATTCCAATGTAAAACTGATGTGCTCAATTATAGAATGGAGTCCTGAATATCTTACCTCTCCGTTGCACTCGTCACACAACTATAACACTTTGTTTCATCTGCTGGAATCAGAATTCTATGATTTTTCTTCATATGAGTTTTCTTAGTAAGTTTTTCTCTAAAATCAAATTTAAAAAAGCACTACCACCGATCTTATTTTGTGACTTATAACACTGGTTGTTCTTACAAAAGCTTGTCTTTCTGGATTTCTACGATTTCATGAGAATTCCAGTCTATATTTATAAGTAAGATTTTGGCTTGACTGACAGACATTTTTGGTAGTATCAATTGTAAAGATTCAAAAGCTGAAAGCAATGGAATAGAGGCTATTTGGGGAGGGGGAAGGAAGGGAATTTTCTGGATTTTAAAACTGACCTTTTCAGTGTTGGAAATAGGCAAAACTTAAAATCTAGAAAGATTTTGAAATTCAAAAGATAGATTAACTGCAGATCATGAGAAGTTGGAATAGCTTAAACAGAGTTATTGGGGGAAAAAGAATTACCAAAATGCAGCTGATGCTGGGAAGTTTAGGTTAAATAGCAAAAAGAAGGAATGCCTGGGTATCTATGGGGTGTTTGTATAATGACTATAAATTTGAGGCATGGTGAATGAGGAAGGCTTGGCAGAGTACACGTTTATTGGTGGTGACAAGACCAAAGGTACTTGCAGTGGCAGGTGTTGTTTCAATAACCTGGGGACCAAGGTTATTGTATTTCCCATTTGTAGCAAATAACTAAAACTGGCAGTGTTTGAAAAGTTTTGAGAAATAGAAATGTAATCCTTTTTATTATTAACATTTTTATCTGAAATAAGGAATTCTTACTATGCAGACAATTTGAGTAGCAGGGGATGCATGCAGTTTTGTAGCCTGTACTGTAAGATAGACTCAGTGTATTTGTTATTAAGAACTCAATGGAAAAAGCAGATTGTATTAAAAGTACAAAAAGTGCCTCCAGTAGATGATTGGAAAGAGATGAAGAGATGAAACTATTACTGACCTCTGGATCAGTCTTACGACCTACATTTTCAATTTCTAAGCTGTAGTGCGGTATTTCAAATATATTGCTGGAAAATGAGAGGAAATTAACAGTCGTGGTTTATTTTTCACTTAAGTAGGAATAGAAGTCTTTGGGTATGCTTGCTGAAGTAGCAGAGGATGCTGTCAGACTCCTAAGTTCTTTTTGACCAGCTCCATAGACTGCAGCTGAAACCAGCACTAAACCTGCCCTGAAGTAATGTTCATTTACACTTCAGTTGATGGAATTGGCAGCAGTCACCTGGAAGAAATGTCTGTTGTGCTTTTAAATCTGTAATGTCTTACAAGGATGCGTGCATTCAGGGCTCCTATGTATCAGCCTGTTCCCAGACTCTGAGAATGATGCATTGAGTGTGATGACCCATAAAGATCTATCCTTTGTGCTGGGCAAATCATTTAGGGCTAAACAAGTTAGGGAAGATTGGTTCAGAAGTAATAGCAACTACATGGTACGGTTTCATCTTACTCTTCATGAGAAATGTGTTATACACATCATGCGAAATTATTGCTGTGCCCTGCCATAGGCGGGGGACGACACAGTTGCCTGTACGTAGCACGCTCCTTGAGCAATGCTGAACATGTTACATAGAGAAGAGGAACCTGATCTGCAACAGGACCTGGCTTTAACCGAGAGCTGAAGGAAGTACAGCTGTGAGCGGAAAATAGTTTTTAAAAAATGTATTGGACTTGCTCACATTTTTATGTGAGATCACAGAAAAAAATGTAGTGTTGTGCTTGGAGCATGACAGTCATTTCTTTTCATTGTTTTTGGCCTTGATCAGTTGTTGTGATGCAAGTTCCTCAATTTCAGTTGTGAGTTAACTTTGCCACGTGAGAGTTGTGTGGTTGCAGGACTCACCCATCCTCATCATGGAAGTGTTTAGTTGCAGTAGCACTTGGATATGTAGGAGGTTAGGAGGCATCTGTGTTCTGCATGAGGAAAACAAAATACCCAGAAATGGGTGGAGTGAGGGATGAAAAGACAATCTGAAAAGAGATCTAGGAAAATTTGGCAAGCTATTCATGTAAATCACACAAAGATCACACTGTTTATACAGTTTTTGAACATAACACCTTTCTTGAATGAAAATTAAATAAACTGTAAAATTTAAACTCTGCTAATTCACTATCTCTGTACATTTCAACATCAAAATGGTCTATTTTCTGTAAGCTTCAGTTGAAGAGAAGATGAGTATTGTTTACTGGAGAGACTAATCATTATGGAATATAAGTACATGCCATTAATACAGAAATTCATATATTCACAATGTAGTAGGTCATCCCACTTTTTATCTGTAACTTTAAAACCTCTTTTACAAGAGATTATATTGGCAGTGAACAAGACCTCCCTCATCAAGCAAAATCCTCTGGTTGCATTTACTATACATTGCAGCTGATTTTTCTTTCGTGTATTCATCCACCAGCTACCCTATTTCTGAGACATGAGTAATCTTGTGTTTTGTATTTAATAACCACAAAGCTCAGAAGCCACAAGAAACAGCTTTGCAACATGGAAATTGATGTAAAATTCAAATAACAGTTTTCAAAGCAAAATAAACATTCCTTAAGTGCAAATATACAATAAAATACAAACCGGTTGGCAGTTTTTGTTTCCCATTTATTAAATTAACTTTGCAATATAACTCAAAAGATTTTTTTTTTTTTGCGATTTTCCATCCTCATTAAGAATATTAAGTGCAAAACTAAATTTCAGTAGCAATTGCAAGTTGAGATGTCTTTTAAAACCCAAAAGCATTCTCCACATCATTCTGGTGCACACTGTTATTTGTAATTCTGAGTATTTGTTGTGGTAAGTGCCTGTTCTGACTTCAGCCGGATCTCAACAGAGTAAAAGATTTGTTGACTAGACTATGACACTCACAAAACTTATCTAGATACAATATAAAACTGTTCTCTCATCATCTTTATTTCTCTGAAAACAGTTCTTAGCCTTTTTTTCGTTTGCAATATGTGACAATTTTTTTTTTTTTGAATTTCAGATATGTGAACAAAAGTCTTTCAGAGTGAACTACAGGAAGAATGATAGCATTGTTGTCCTTTTATTGCTCATTTATGTCATCTTTCAATACCATTTGTATCTAACTAGAAGAAAGCCTTAGAAAATGTAATAAAATTATCTGTATGGGGGAGAACATTCATTTTCCTTGCTGTAGCTCTTCTGGAAACTCCTTTTCTTCAGTACAGTCTTTATGATTGTGTAAAGGCAATCCTTGTACAATGTGGGCACTTTTCCTCTCCCTGGCCACGCTCCAGAGCGGAGCCATACGTTCAGATTCTTCCATGCCTGCATGAAAGTTGGCTGAGGAAGTTTGTCTTCCTGCTAGGCAACACAGAAAGGTCAGCACCCTGTTCTGGGGAAAGGAATTGAACCCATGGGTTGGCAGTGCCACATACAACATTGAGCTGGTTCATAAAGACAGCTCTTTATTTTATGTTTTCTTCACTTTATCTCTGCTTTGTGAGACTCTCCTTGTCAGTGTGTGCACGGAACCTGGAAGTTAATTTTATATCGTCAAACAACTGACAGTTGGGGCCAGGGCAGTATTGTTGCACTTACAGAAACAAGGTAAACTTCAGAACTGAGTTTTAATTAGGCCATAAGCATTAATAGGGGGAAAAAAAAGAAAAATGATGTTTTGAACAATGCATGGCTATAGCCAGCCTGTAATTAGTATTTGCTAGAAAGCGACTTTGTTACAGATTTTTGGTTGCCAAACTGGGAATTATTTCATGTGTCAGTTCTTGCTGAATAAGCGGGTTTCATTCTGGTTGTTTTGAATGTGCAGTGTTCTCAATTAATACAGTTGTCACGCATTTTCTTTCCCCCTTCCTGGTTGAACACCATGTGGTTTGATTAAGAAGAGTAGAGAATAATGTCAACTGTGTATGTACCTAAGGAAAAGTATCTGCTTTAACTCTTAATGATTTCCAGTTTCAAGAGTACATGCTGCTTTCCTGAGTGCTGTGATTCAATAAATCCTAGCAAAACATCTCCTAGAATATATCCATGAGAATACAGGTGATTCCTTGATCCTTGCTCACGGGCTTATCACGAATGGCAAACAGTATGCATGATGATGCTCAACTTTGAAAATTCTTTAAGTAATTCTCTCTGCATGTTTGCACTCAGCTGCTACTCAAGTGGTATCTTTAAGTGGTGGATTTTTCTACCTTTTTGTGCTTAGTAAGTTATCAGTCTCTCAATATATTTTATGAAGCTATGAAATTACATCTTAGTCTAAGGATGAGGATATTGGAGTATATACAGGCGGTAACATAGATTCCCTGCCAATACAAATCCTGACTGTTTTACCCTGCTGGTTAACATAATGCAAGAAGGGTCCATATATACTGTAGTGCTGTCGACCACTGCTGTGCTGTGGGGCTTGCTCTGCCTTTCCCTCTGTGGAAATCCCATCAGCTCAATTTTGCTGCTTTGTCCCTGCTTACAGCTTCCTATTAGCATAACTAAAGCTAATTTCACATCAGCTGCCTGTGTAGTTATTCACTGAAGAACAGCTGCTTATATTCTTATTCTAGCTCTACTAATTATACTATTTCCTGTATTGTCTCAGTCTGAATGCACTTTCACTAAACTGCTGAGATCAAATGAGAGGTGTCCAGCATTAACCACCCTGTATCACCTTCACTCTTTCGCCTAATGCTTACTGGAGCAGATTCAGGCTGGGCCTGTCCAGGCCCTGAGGCTGCCACCAGCCCTGGCTGTGCCTCCCCAGACCCTGGGGCTCCCCTCACCTCCCCATGGCCCAGGGCCCCACATCAGCTTTAGGACGGTGAGGCTGTAGCAGAGCCAGGCTCCAGCTGCCCCTCAGCCCTGGCCTGCTGGCCCCCCCCCGCTGGCCCGTGTCTTGGCCCAGCCTTGGCCTGTCCCTGTCCCCAGGTGGGGGACCAGGTGCTCCTGGTGGGACAGTGGGACGGGCCCTGGTGCTAGGCCCTGCCCTGACACTGGGGAGCCCCTACTGCGCCATGGCAAGAACACAGTTGAAGAGAAAATCCCATTTCCCCCCACCCTCTTGCATTTCTTTCCTTTGGCAAACCAATTATCTGCAGTGCTGTTGGACCACTGAAGACAAATGCAGAGATTTTGCAATAGTCACNGCACCAAGATGAAGTCATTTCTTCTTCTTGGACTGTTTCAACCCAAACAGGTTTCTATTTGTTCTAATTTCTTCTGTCAGGCATGATCTGCCTTCCAGCTGCAGTGAGACAAGGTCACTTGAACCTGTCGCTCTTCCTTGGATGGTTTGCAGGACCCCAGAGCGCCTTACCTTGTAAACTCCCTTTCCTCAGTTCCTCTGATGACCTCCTTGTGCTTTGGTAGCAAAACAGGTGCAGTGTCTCCTCTCTAGTGAGACAACCTAACAATCCTGCCAGGTGGCACCCCTATCTTAAGCCTTTGAGGTAGTGCTCTAAGTGCATGGGTTGATCCAAAAGTAATGCCTCCTATTTATTTCCGTGGAAACTGCTACTGATAGAGCATGTTCTTACCTAGAAAACACTCTTCTTCAACATAGTCACCACCATGAGCTATGCATTTTTGCTAGCAGTGAACAAGAGCATGCGTGATATGCTTGTAAAAATCTACACAAGCAGAGGCGGCCTGCTGTTGTCACTGATGAAATGCACTACCCCTCTCCTCGCTATGCTGACATCCGCTGTTTGGTCTCCCTAAATGTTCAGCAGGTGTTGATAAATGCCAGTGGGTGCAATTTTTCTGCATGGAGAAATTCAATTCATACACACTTCCATGTCAGACGCCATTGTGTCAGACTGCCCCTCTGCTGCCATCTGTCACGCGGCAACAAAATGTCATAGAATATTGTTGGGAAGGTCCAACCTCTACTGCCATCCCACCAACGTCCACCTCTGATGTTGTGGGCCATCATAATAAAATAGGAGCTGTAAATATTGGAGCAGCCCTTCTAATTCTAAGTACTTGTCTCTTTTCAAAGTTTGAGTCACATTGGCAAAAAAAATTGCTTTGATGTAGTTTGATTTGTCTTTTTATTTGGATTTTTTTTTTTTGTTCTAACTTAAAACTCTCTTCTGCTGTGCAATGGAGATGGTAGCTGGCAGTGAGAGCACTGGATAGGCCATACTATGGACTCCTCTTATCGGTACAGTGCCGTGAGCTATTGGGAACAGTGGCAGAAGACTTCCCTTAATGCAGTCTGTTGCATGGATTGAAAAGTGCAAGAGAACTGTGACTTGTATTCACCAATGCACTTTACCAAACCAACGCTGTTGAAAAAGGCAGAGAAAATAGTGTTAGATGGTTCTGCAAATAGGAGAACTGGATTTGGAGAACTTGAGTGACTTGATTAATGATCATTTAGACTAGTTAAGCTTTTGTGACAAGGAATATAAACAATTCATTTTCTGTACTAGTAGCAAACTGCTGCTGTCATCTTTAATAACAGCATGTGATGAGTAGCCTGATGACATTCAATTAAAATGAACCGAAATTAGCAGCTGAAGTTAGCATACAGTAAAGCATTTACAAAAACATAGGAGAATGCTGGCTTTCAAATCAGAAAAAAAAAAAAAAGCCTTTGTGCTGCAGCTAATAAAAAGTAATTGAAGGATTACTGTAAGACAGTTAACTATTTTCTTTTGTGTCTATAAAACGCAGGACAAAGATGTGATGTCTGTTGTGAGCTGTTGGCATTGACAGAGCAAGACTAGTCTCACACAAGCCTCTAGGGGATGTATTTAATCATATTTTATGGGTGGAGCTGTGGTGCCTAGATGCTGATAATTTCCATTCCATTGGCGAGGTTCTCTGGTGGATCCATTCCTTCTGCTGACTTTGAGTTAATATGGAGGAAAAGGGACACAGGCTGAGCAGTGCAGTGGATGGAAAGTTTAAAACAGGAACGAGAGGTTGACAAAGGTGAGTGCATAGGAACATGATGGAAATGCAAAGACAGAAGGGAGGTTAACTAGCAAAAATAAATCAATAAAAGAAATGAGGTGGATGAGAAAAGGAGACAAACAATAGAGCATTTAGGAGGGGAGGATGAGGAAGTGACAGAAGAAAGGAAGAAGGGCAGCAAAGGACCAGGCAGAAGAGGAATGAGAAGAGCTGGAATAGCAAGTGTATAAAGGGCTTTGGAGAACACGTGCTGGAAGCTGAGACCAAGAGTACTAGATCTGATGTGAGTTTTCTGTCCAAAAATACATAGAAAGTACAGACAGAGCGTGTCATGCTCCTTTAGTGGCTGTTCCATGTAGAAGGTAAACATCTTTTTATTGTCATCATTTGCTTCATCAAGCAACTGGTAGAATGGACAGGCCCAAGTCTCTTAACAGAGCAGTTTTTTCTTTCCTTTTTTTTCTTTCTTTCTTTCTTTACAGTTCTTAAAAGGCCTTGCTAAAAGGCTATATGATTGCAATTACAAGTGCTCTGAATTGGAGTGGGAATTGATAGTATTACAGTTGCAAATCCCAGATAAGAATTTCAACAACTTTTTATAGTTAGATCTGGCCAGAAGAGTTCACGAGCAAGCTTTTAAAACAGACTAACTGGGTGTTAATAGCACTCGTTAAAATTTAACTGCTGGATTTACAGGGCTTGTCTATATGTGCGGTTCCAGGATTCCTTGGGTAGAAGGGCTGCTTCCAGAAGAATGTTTTTATTTCTGTTGATCTCAATCTGTTGTAATCTAGTTTGTCTATCCTGTCACTTTAAGCTGGAATAATGGGAGGTGATGATGTTCATCAATTTAAGTGAGATTAGTTTAAAAGTATTTTTTAATATTTGGTTTATTTTTTGATTGCTTCGGGAACCAATCATCCTTATATTCAATTTATTTTGTAGCTGTGAGAATTAGACGTATCATTTAGAAAAAAAATAAAAGCGAAGCTTACAGTAATGTCATGGAAATCAACGCTTGAGAGTTAGTTCAGAGGAATTGTACCCGTCTTCTGTTCAGCATGGGCACCGTAGGTGTCTTCTGATGAGGATGTGTATATACGTGTGGCTGAGCCAGAGCTTTCTGTAGCCCTTGTTTCCCAAACCAGTTGTATTTTTTTTTCTGGTGTGTTGATGGCCTTGCATTATAAAATCCTACATTAAAACAAGTATTGGAGAGAGTGATTCTTTGTGGAAATTTTCTATAGAATGGGTTTAGCTATTTCATGCTGAATTTACATTTATCTCCTGTGATTCCATTGCATGACAAGATGGGATTATTTATTGATAAATCTCTAACTGCTCTTATGCAGCAGACATTGTGTTGCTTCATCTGGCTTTGCTTTCTGTTCCTTGTTGATGGATTGGGTACTACAAGAAGTGCAAGTGGAGCTGGAAGATTTTTTCCATTTACCTCCTTTAACCTTTCTTCAGTGGGGATTTTAAAACAGTTGCTTTGGAAGGGCTGCCTAAAAGGAAAAACCAACTCAACAGCCCCCTAGCCTCATTCCCAGTAACTGTCTATCCCTGTGCTTATGCCTAGCACCATGGAAGCACAACCAGTGGCTACCACAGTATAAACAAAGAAATACAATGCAATACATTGTTTTCTTCTTCCTGCCTTCTTCCTGTCCTCCTGACTCCGGTTTGGGAAAGACGAAAGAGTGAAGTGCAGATCATGCTGTAGTGGGGTACAGGGACAAATGCAGGTAAGTTTGCCATCAGGACGCGGGAACACATGGCTTCTCCCATGCTTGCAGGTGAGAATGGAGCACATGCTCTTTGTGGGGAGTTGTATGAAGAGCTTTGGTGTCTGTTATTGTCCTGTTTCATGTAAAAATACTTCACCTATCTATTTAGCAGTGTTTGATGCAAGGTAGATATTTTGTGGTGTGTTCACTAGCTAGTACTGTTGTACTGGTAGCTTTGAAAATATTTACTGCTAAAGACCTATAGGCATATTACTGCTTTTCATTTATTATCACATTATTCTTGATTTAAGTTTCAGATCTTTTTTTTTTAATTTTGAATATGAGTGTGTTTGTATGTTTATAATTTTTTGCCTTCTGATGTCTAAGCTGCTTTGAACAGGGCATGAGCTCCTGTCTGCTGTTGGTAATCATGACTCATCTGTTTTGTTTTTAACATTGCAAATACGAATGTAATTTTTTTCCAACATCATTCTGATTTTTTTTTTTTTTTGGCAACTGTTGAGTTGTTTGCTTAATTTCCTGTCAATCTGGAAACCTAGATCACATATCTGTAACACAGCAGGCTGCCTAGAATTTAATATTTTAACAATCACTATTGCCGTGTTGTAACCGGAGCTGGTGATGCCGGGTGACATTCTCGCCCTTTATTAGTCAGTTGGCTTTGTGCAGCTGTTCCGGGTGGGGTCTGGGGAGACAGGCTTCATCACACCTACAGTGCTTCTGCGTCCCTCAAAATGAGGAATGTGCCTGCTGTGGGCCATGTGAATAAAGGAAAAGGCATGTCCTTGTAACTTGACAAAATTCTGCTTTTAAACACAGCCAGAGTCCTGTTGGTTTGCCCCAGATCTTTACAGGTCTGATTGAACCAAAGAATTAAAGAAAGATGTGTTCACTTTTTTTTAACCTCCCTAGAGATGCTGTCTGAGCCACTCGTAAGAAAATTGTGTCTGCATGAGAAATCATACTTCTATAGCAGACAGAACTTCTGCTGTGACTGCCATGCTAAACAGTGTTTTACAAGATCCAGGTTTTCTGAATAAACTTCTTTTCCCTCCCTGCAAGTATCATGTATCCCTCAGGGATTCCAGATGCCATCCTCATCAGTACATAATTGGTCCAAGAATATACTGATATGCCTGGGAGACTGGATTCTGATCCTGCCTTTAAACTTGTTTATGTTAGTAAATACTGCATTTTTGCTTTTTTTGTGATGCTATACCACCTCGGTAAGCCTTTAGCCTAGAAAATGGTGGACTCTGCAAAGACAATGATGCCAGGCCTGCCTGTTGTTCTTTTTTTTTTTTTTTTTTTTTTTTCCAATTTTCAAAATTCAGTGGTCTTTAATTCTCTAGTAATAAAAGTGTAGTGTTTCAAAAATCTCTTCTGGCACAAGTGCCCTGGACTTCTGCTTTAAAGATCTTGTTCTGCTCACTGACTTGTCAGTCATGGGCCACTGCTGCAGCACTTACCCCAATTACTCCTTGTTTCAGAAAGTTTACGGTCCGTGTAACTGAGGATCTGGTATTCTTTCACGAGGCTCAGAGAAACTGATATTCTTTGTGGTAATCGGTGCGAAAGAAATTTATATTCCCATTTTGGCACCCAGACAGTTGCAGATCTGTGTTAGGGCTCTGCTGGATCTTGTCTGCGTGTGGTTTATGGAGTATCTTTGCCAAAGATGAGATTGATTCATATCTTCTTAATTTTTGTTAGAAGAAAATCTTGTTGATCATTTAATCAGGGCTATATCTTTAGTATAGCTTTTACCTTACACGAAAGACTGGATTTTATGAATGTGAATTTGCTGCAATGAGTGTAGAACAAATCTAATTCTTAGAACAAGTCAGTTGTTAACAGAAATTCTGCTCAGCTGAAAATATTTATTTTTTTTCAAGCTCTCCCAAAGTTGTAGTCGCACGGCTTCTGGGATACTCTAAAATCGAGTAGTTCACATCTTGTCCGTGTCTTGTGACTGAGCAGGCTGTATCTTATTTCGTTACAGTAATTTCAGACAGTAATTCATTTGATCCTTTTATCTCAGACAGTAACTATTTGAGGCTTACAAGCCAAGCTGTGGGCTCATGGTGGATTTTTTTTTTTTTTTTTTTTTTAAATGGACTCTGTGAGGTGACAGCAGAGCCACCACCCATGCTCCCTTACCCCCGCCCTTAACCCCCTCCTGCGTAGTTGGCCCTGGCCATGTCTGTAAGCTGCACAACTGCTGTTGTAGCCTGGACTGTGTGGTTGCGGTGTTCCTTACACACGTTGCTGCATATGCCATACAAGACTGTGACTTATCCCTAAGTATCGTGGTGAAATCGAGAGAACTAAACCAGAGCTAGTTCAGCCTGGTCCTCCTGCTGCTCACCATCACGGACATTCAGTCTGTCTGCCACAGGACCATGTTTCCTTCCTAGGTGTTTGAGTAACCGTTTGTGCAACAGCTTAAGTGAAAAGGCAAATGTGCTCCATTGGTGAATGTTTCATTCAGTTTCTTTTTAAGCGATTCTTGTGATGCATTCTCAGCTCCTTCTGGCAGCGTCTTTCTCTCTTACTCATTTATTTCTGCCGTTTGCTTTTGCTGAATTGATTTGGTCATACAACCTCTGCCAGAGCCCATGATACTGAACTTCTGAGACTGTCATGCTTCGTGGTGTCCTCTCTGTCTGTGGGTTACAGACCTGCCTGGCCTGGACCCTTGGCTCAAGTGTGTCAGTCTGTGAGCCCCTTGGGTCGGGCACTGGCAGCTGCCCTGTGCACTGTCCATCTGCCCAGGTCCATCAAACTCTGTGATGGTTTTCAGTAAGCATAAAATCTATGATTTTAGGATTTTAAGCCTCTGTATAGGATTGAACTGTTAATTCTGTATGGCAAAAATAAAAGCTATTAAACAAAGTGCATATATAGCCCAGTAATATTTGCAAAAACTAAAAATATATCCTAACTTGGACTGAGATGCAAGTTTTGGTCTGGCAACCCTAGGGGCAGTAATCAAACCCTCCACGCGCAGCAGACAGGTGGCACGTCCGTCAGTCTGGCTGCCCTGCTGCTATCAGCCTGTCTGCTGTGCTGGCTTTCCCTGTCTTAGAGTATGTGCACTTCTTGAGGTTGTATTTCATATTCCTTTACAGCACAAGTGGTTATCGATATTTAAAGATTTAGGGAGAGCTAGGCAAACAGGAAGTCATAGCAACTAATATACTGGTGATTTTTGATACCAAGTTGCTGATCAGTCTCTGTTCTGTTCTTGTGTTCAGCATTTTCTGAAATACTTAAATTTTAGTTAAGTTTTTCATTGTTTTTCTCTACCTGCGAAATTATTTTTACCTGTAAACTTCAAGTACAGTTCTTGATATTTCAGAGTTCCAAGACAAAATTGTGACTTTCAGTGTTCTCCATCTTCCTCCCATGAGGTAATTATAACAAAAATTTGAATTAAAGGGTTAAAGAAAATCAGCTACCACTGAAGTCAGATGAGAGCAGAAATTGGCTGTCAAGGTTTTAGTGAATAATTTATGTTTTGCTGAGTTGATAATATAGAGTATGGCTTCTAAAGCATGGGAGTAGGCTGTAGCTGAAAAGTTGGCTATGGAAATCCTTTGAAGCCTTTTGGGACAAAAGGCACTAAAGGCTTAATTATTTCAGAGCAAGAGGAGCTGAAACTCATTTATGAGTAGAGTCGCTACCAGAAAAGTGGGATTATACAAGTGCACTCATTTGGTGTTATAATTGGTGTGAAACCTAAGTACTCTTAAGCTTCTAGCTAGGTAGCTAAATCCAAAAGAAGGACCTTTTGAGGTTTTTTGGTACAATACTATTTGAAAAGCAAGCCTGTGTTAGCTGGTGTATCCGTGATGTTTGTAACAGAATTTATCAGAGTAAAGATACAGAGCCAAAAATTTGTGAAGATTCAAATGTTGTTATTTCCAGGCTAACTCAGTTTCTTTCACTGGAGGTCATTACTTCTTTCCTGTATCACTCTTAAATGTAAATAGTCATTTATTGGCATTTTGTAGCTGCTTGCTGGAGAATCAGTTGGACCATACTGGTACAGAGACAGTGCCTAAGCTCGTTCCGGATTCCAGTCCAATATTTGGAGTATCTCTTGGGCTTATGGTTGGATTCATGAGAACAAATAGAGATGTTTTAATATGAGCTTGTTGTGTAGGTCCTTTTTGTAGTTAGCGGGGAAAAGACAGTCCTGAAGGGGTCTTTTTTCTCCATTTTTTATAAAGAAGTCCTATTTTATGTTACTCACTTGGACACATCCGCACTGAAAACATCTGCAATTAGGTGAGATGAATCATGCTCCTATTGTTTTCATTTTTACAGTGGCCCATGGCAGAGGTGTTAAGGAATAGTCTTATGAGGGAAAAATCTTGGCCTTTTTTTTCATTCTTTTTATTTTTCAATTTTATTTTATTTTATTTTCACATTTTTGTGCCTACTGGAGGTGAGGATCCATGCTATTAATGACATGTTGAAGATAAATTTAGTTATATTCATTTATTGCTGTAAGGTACAGTACCTCAAAAGAGATCCTAAAGTCTCTTACTGAATTTTGAAGTGTAGAGTGCTGGCCTGGCATTCGCATTCTGCAGACTCATGTTGTCACACAGGAGAACAAGGAGTAAGTTGGCAGGAAGATCATGGCCACATGTAAAACGACATCTCTCTACATTTCTTGTTCAGTTGCATCAGAAATTTGACTACCATTTTAATAGCTTTATCTTTGCTTTTTAAGAATTTTAAGAAGAAAGTTGTGACCTCTCTGTAGTCAAATGAGGGTTGTGGCTAACTAGTGGGGCTAAGACTTATATGTATGCTGGTTTTGTTTTTTTCCCCCAACAAACTTTGTAACAGAGACTACATTTTTATTCAGTTGCTGAGAAATGCCACTGGTTTTATTTCTGGACTTGTGAAAAAGATCTTGTTTATGATGCAGCAGCTCAAAATGTTCATGCTGTAAAAATAGGTAAATAAAATAGCTGAAGAAAGGAATATTCTGAAGATTATGTAGACAGACCTAGTAAAATGGAGCACAAGTAAAGTAGGTGTAGGTGCTTGATTCAGATCTTTAGAGCTCTGACATATGTGAGTTTCTGGATATATGTGGTAGCTGGATTCTTTTGGTGGGGAACTCTGACAGTTTTGTTTATTAAGTGTCAAAATATATTTCATGAATAAATATACTTCCTTAGGCTCACATAAACCCTTGCTAAATGATTTGCATTTAGTCTGAGTGGTAGCACTTGGATAAAGGTATTAGAAATTTTTTATGGCCTTAATGGATGCACAGCAAGTTTCAAAGAAGAAAGGAGATTTAGATGTAAAATAGCATTTTAAATGACTTAGTCATAGGTGAGCAGCCTCTTCTAGCAGCCATAACAATGACATCTTTTGCTCTTTTTTTTTTCTGGTAGTACTGGACCGTGTATCTCAGCACAGCCATAGAGAATGTTTCATTCTAACCCTTGGATATCAACTTGCCTGTTTAAAGCATGTTGTAGGTACAATATGGTCTTGCATAAACTTGTGTGTTTCATGATGTTTGCTGTACTTTTTGTTTGTTTGTTTGTTTTGTAGGTTTTTGTCTGTTCCCAGCAGTAACTTTTCAACTAATTTCAGAAAAATTTGCCTGAAGAGCAGAGGTCTCAAAGACTGTAAATCCATACAAATTTCTGAAAGTAGGGGGAAGGAAGGAGAGATTGGTAGCACTCCATCAGTGCAGCAAGCATCTCAATTTATTGGGCATCAGAGGACCTGGGACAGGGTGGGAGGAGGAGGCTCCCTTCTCCATGTCCTGCTGCTGGGAGAAGCGTCGGGTGCATCTTGCACTTCCTCAGACCAAAGTCAATCGTCTCATTGAAAAATCAGACGTCCTGGGATTCATTGATTATAGAAGTACATATTTATTAGCTTTATGCAATTTCTAAAAGTAAAGTTGTATTGCCTGGGCAGGAAAGCTGCTGTATGTTCATGTCTTGCTCTTGTTCACTTAGAATCCTTTTCCTCTGTTGTGAAGAAACCCGTATGCTTTCCAGATAATGTCTTGACCCTTACATCAGGGTTAGCAGTGAATGGCATTACTAAGCCAAAGTTTTTTCTGGAGGGAAGTTGGTAAATGCCAGGACAAGCGTCAGTCAGAGTGACATGCATCACATTTACCAGCATCCAGCTGTATTCTCAGCTGCTCTGGCTGTGTTGCTGGCTGGAGAAATCGTTCAAGTTGAAGAGCTTTTATGAAGCAGAACATTGTTATTAGAACGCATTTCAGCTGTAACAGTTCTGTTCTGGGGCATGCTAGGCTTCAAACTTCTGCTTGTATGTTTAGAACTTGCAATTCTAGCATCTTTAAATACAAGAAAATTACAACTTGCTCCTACTCAATAGCTTTTTTGATTAAAGAATTAAATATTCAAAATATTATATTTTAATAATACAGAAAGTCCAACATTTAGTGTTGACTGTATGTGTGACTGTTTTGTTTACTGGCAGGGAATGTTTTGGCATGTTCAGAGCTTTGCATTAGCTTTCCTTTTTTAAATCCTTCCTCACCTTGTTTGACCTCCATGACTGCTTTCAAGCAATGAACTGCACTCCCTTTCCTGCCCTGCTTTTTCTCTCCCTTTGGTTGTTCCTGTGTCTTTTCTGTGAAAGGAGTACTCCTTGTCCACCTTTTCTTTGCTCCTTTTAGATGGCAATGACCCATATTGGCTTTGTCTCCTCTGGGCAGTCTGATTCCTTCTCCGGGCCTCATCTCTCGCTGTAGTGAAGCTGACTCACCTGTATGGTCCATACTCTCATCTATCTCCTGTTTGCCTTGCCATCCTCTTGGGTTAAATATGGCCAAAATTCAACTCCCTGTCATATTGATCCACAGCTGATTCATGTCCAATCACCATTTATCCTATTTTTTTCATTACTGTTGAGAAAACTTAGAAGTTGCTAAAACTGAAACATGCAGCCCATCTCTTGGGCTCCTATTCTATAGTTTTGAGATCACACAGTGCTTTTGAAATGCTTTTCTGTCCATACAGTATAAGCTGACCTCCAGATCTCTGAGTATTGAACTGACTGCTGTAGGGTCCACCTTTATGCTGTTCCAGAGGCCCAGCTTGATCAGCCATTTTGCCATGTATTTTCACTAAAATAACCATCTTTCTATGTTGCTGTACTAGAATCTTCTTCTTCTAATGTAATATGTACAAGCTTCTTATCTTTGTCTTCAGTACCACTCACAGCCCTCTCTACCCTATCATGTCTCATTCCTTAAACTTTGGTTTTTTTCAAACAGTGTCATTTTCAAAACTGCCTTTGCCTGTCGTTTTGCTGTACGTGAGCTGCTCTTCGTACATGGCAGTGCTTGTATGGAAGTGACCTTTTCTTCTCCTTGAAACCTTACAGTCTCCTTTGTGGTGCCACTTCTCTCTGGCAGCACAGAGCTGCTGTGCATACAAAGCTGTTGGAGGTCTGTGGACCCTTGAGGAAGGGTAAAGAAGGAAAAGACAAGTGCTTCGGGGGGAGTTCAGAGGTCCCATGCTTCAGGGGATCAGGAGAGCAGAGCCCCAGCTTCACCGGGATTCAAATGAGGCTGTATTTTCTTTATACATGCTACTGTGAATATGGGAAAGAAACAGATTGTGGAATAAAATATGCCATTTTAATTGTTTAGGTGGAAATTCACTTTAAGAAAGAGTGATAATTATTTCAGTATAATTTTTAAATCGGCTAAATTAGCACTGTTATTCTTTTCTCTGCATTGTGAGTTCATAGCTCTTATATTTAGTTTATAGCACCAGCATAGCCACATAAAGAAATTACTTCTTTTATTAGCATAGGTAAAGTGTTTGTTCCACGAAGACCAGGAACTTTGTGGTTGTACAAAACCTCATACAGAGATGTCGTAGCTCTCTGTGAACATTAAAGGCAGAGATGTATTCTTGTTTAGACTGTCAATCTGTGGGGTCAGACTGCATTGCTGACTAAAGGGAAGCGATCCAGAAGCTGGATAGATGCTCAGCAAGTTTGCATACTTTCTGAGATCTAGAAGAACAATTTAAGGTGGGGGGGATAATTTGGTGATGGGGGCTGCGTGTCTGGGTGGGTGTGTTTCCCATAGCATGCTGTTAAACAGAGCTGCAGTTCAGTGTTGTTTTCCAGTGCCTTTCCAGAAGTTCGTACAGCTACGTGTTCTGTATGGCAGCACCATATTTGAAAAGCAGTCACATCTCATTGTTTAATCATTTACATATTTTTCTACTCACAATCTTTTTGTATGGTTCAGCAGAACTTGTTCCATGAGGTAGTTTCTGTTTAAATGGATGTAAATATTGCTTTGCTAATAAGTCTTTGTGAAATGGATTAAGATTTTAGATACTCTCAGTAAAACACAAAATGTACTTGAAACAATTCAGCTCAGAGAAATGCTTACTTTGGTTTTGTGTAGCAATCAAGAAAAGGAGTCAAAGAAATTTCCAAATCATCTTAGGTGTATTTTAAAAATAAAGTGTGTTCTTCGCACCAAGTCTTCAGGTGAAATTGGCTGGAATACTTTATTTTTCATATGAGCTTGTATTAAATGTTCAGAAGTCTGATAGCAGATGCAGAAAACATCCAAGTATTTATTTTTACGTTTCTTTGTTGTGGAGCAGAATTTGTCATTGTTTGTGAAACTGAGGGAGAACAACGGGCGAGTGTGCTGCTGGAGATGAAGGCAGGGGTAACATTGTGCTCCTCTGTGCTGTAAACATCAGCAGATGAGGTTTTGTGTGTTTTTATTTTTTTTAAACTCCAGCAATTCTGATTCTTGTTCTGGTTACCTTGACGCTACTTGGAAACTGAATTAATCTCCTTTGATTCTAAGTGAATTAGTATGCGTGAAAATCATACTCTGCTTGTGAGCGTGTTCATGTGTGCTTTGTACACTGGATTGAAGTTCCATGGCCTCTGCTTGCATTGAAGAAATGGCAATGTAAGCTGTGATGATTAGAGGGTATGCTATGTTGCATGCAAATATTTCTGTTCTCTTCCGATAAATGTCTTATTGGACCTTTCTGTGGATTTCTTGGAGTTTATCCCTCTTTTTTTCTCCAAGGGAGAGCACTATGAGCAGAGGACTCGATATGTATTGGAGCAAAAGGGCAGGAAAGCACGGAGTTGGTGTAAATCTCCGCTGGCTTTGGGGTGCCTGGGGAAAATGGCTGCAAATTTCTTAGTGCAGTGCTGCTTATTATTGTGAGTTTGCACTGCTTTGATGAAATGGGCTATATTCTAATAAGCCTTTTGCTGTTCCATTAGTCAGTCACATCTTGGCAACATTGGATTTCAGTTAAAAGTCAGTTTGGCATTTTAAAACATAGAAACTGTCATCTGGCATTCTAGAAACCAATTATTAATTTGCATTAACATTTCCTGATATTTCACTAAAATAAACAAATACATAAAACCTCTCTTTTTTAAAATGAATTTACATTCTCGCTGAGGTGGTGATGCAAAAAGGTGATGCAGCCAGAAGCTGGGAAGCGCTATGATATGCCTCGCAGGGCAGTGTAATGTCTACTGAGATGTTCTTTTAGACTTTGTACAGCTCTTATGTGTCTTGACAGCCGGATGGGATCTTTTCGCATGGGTGTTCTTTCACCTGTAAAAGTCAGAACTCAAATAATACTGAAAACTGAAGCAAACTGGAAAGCAGTATTTTTATGTCAGTTTTCAGTGATGCTCAACTGCTGCCTGCGGAGTTTTGATTTATTGTGCTCTTTGAATTAGAGTTCAGCATCTGTCTCACTCTAGGGCTTGAGGCAGAGGGATGCACAAAAGGAAGTCTTTGCAAAAAGCAAATAGACTGATGTTTAAATTTCAAAATAATTTTTGTTACGTGGATCAACTGCTATTTTAATTTCCTCTTTCGTGTTTTTTCTTGGAATTGTTTTTAAACTGGAAATTGAATACAAAGATGAATATTATTCGGAACAGTATAAGAAAGAGAGAGTCTGAATTCATTAGTAACCCAAGTCTTGGGAGAGTATGTGGAGTATAGTTGAATGAGAACTTACATATGAGGAAGAACATTAGCAGGAGTGGAAGGATATTGTAAGCAAGGAGAATGTTAAGAACCAAACTAGCTATTGCAATAAGAAAATAGAATGCTATATTAACTTCTCTGCCTCCCCTTCCTTCCCTAAAATGGAAAAGGCTTACAAGTAGCTGCTATTATTTCATTATCTCAGGTTGAATTTTAGGAAAAAATTATTCTCTAGAAGGGTGGTCAAGCATCGGAACAGGCTGCCCAGGGAAGTGGTGGAGTCACCTTTCCTGGAGTGTTCAAGAAACATGGATATGTGGCACTTAGGGTTAGTGGGCATGGTGACGATGGGTTGATGGTTGGGCTTGATGATCTTAGAGGTCTTTTCCAACCTTTATGATTCTATGATTATTTTCTTGTATTTCTCCTGTGAGCTGTTTGTATCCGCTGTTGATTCCTTGCCTTATACTTACAGTAAACTTTCAGGGACTGGGACCTGGATTTAGTGTGTGCTTCTAACCCCTTTCCTAACCCCAGTGTGTCCCAGTGCTGGGTCTGGAAGACATTAGAATAATACTTTTTGAGCTTATTTCATGTATCATTGACTGTGAGACATGAGTTAGTTACTGACTACAACAGCATTACAAAGTGCTAGCTGATTTGTGAATACAAAGTGGTTCCTTGGGGTTTCTCTTGATTTTAATGCATGTACACACACTCAAATGACAATATTTCTTTCATGCAGGTGCAATTATTCTTAATTTACATACCTGACACTCATATCAGAAGTACAGTTCTTGTTCCATTTCTTGATGTTTTACATAGTATTTTCTGTGTAGGGTGGTAAACCCAGGCACATGGGCACAGATGTATGCAGATGAGTTACCCCACATGGTTCAGGGACAGGTCAGTTGAATTCTTTATTCTCCTTCAAGCATAAATGGGAAGTAGTAACAGAAAAAAGGTCCAGCTGAGAATTTCATGAGTGCAGTTTCCTTCTGAGCCAGATGGGTGTGCAATTAGCAAATTTTTGAATATTTCCAGGACACAAAGCATTCATTTGTGGTCAGTTGTGGTTTCATGTTCTCCTGAATTTGTAGGGTTGAGGTACAGTGCATTACAGAATATCACAAGCCCAAATGGTGAGCCAGTCATTTTTTTAGATTTTTTTTTTGAGTGATTTTGTCTGCATGTCGTCTTTAATTGGAATCCTTGAAGTGGTCATTGCTCTGTCATATCACTGCGAGTTTTACAATTGCTCTTCTATCTGCAACAAGGATTAAACGTGAACCTCCAAAAATATCAAGAAGTCTTAGCTGGTTTCTAGCACACTGTAGCGGTAACAGAGAAAAATATTATGCCTTATGTCTTTCTGTTTCAGCAACTAATCTATTTAGCGATGTCTGTCGATCTGGATCATGGATGTCAAAAGTCATGCTGTCATACATGACATGATACATCTGGGAGGTGGTGATTTGAAGACTGGTAAGACTTCAGTCATGGCAGCCCGGGTCTTCATGAGCTGAAAAATCTGTGCATGCATGACTCAGAGTGTGAATTCACATTCCTGAACATAGCTGTTTTGTTGCAGTTACCCAAAGTAGCTTGTTTGAGGGTGCCCAGGGTCTGTTCATCAGCATCTTCTTTGGGGGCTGGGAGCCATGTGTGCACTGTGGGTATCTTAAGCTGCCTGAGCTCCACAGGGGCTCTTCTAGTACTGCTTGATTTCACGGAGTTCTGCTAGGGCTTTGTCTTGCATTGATTCAAGGGAACTGTGCTTACTTGTTTGCATATAGAATTGGGTCTTTTGTTTTTGAAGCAGCACATGAACAGCTAGTGTGTACATACAGCTGGAGGGGAAGGTGTGACCAAAGTTATGATTTTGTTGTTGACTCTGTACTGAGTCCCGATAAGCTCATCTAATCAGTTCCCAGACGGTGATAGGGACAAAAATGTCTGAGTGTTAAATTTCATTTTATAGCAGGATAGCAACATACCTTCCAGACAGGGCTGTGTCTCGTGAAGTTTTTTACAAGAGCTGATGACAAAGCAAATACAACAGTTTACATGTGACTAAAGACCTTTTTTTTTAACAAGTCTTTTAATTCAACTGCAAGTATGTTGCTGACATTTCCAAGTTTCAGATTCTGTGCTCTGTTCTATCCATTTTGATAAATCAGCATATCAATAAAACAGTTTATACTGGTATTTAGTTATGAAGGATTTCAGAGTTCCAAAGACAAATATCGTCATTCCGTATCACAACATTTAAACTTCTGCAATATGTTAGTCTTCTCTCCATAATTTAATCTGTATTAACGTTTCATTACTTCACTTGTAAGGCTGGGAAGCCACTCAAGTGGGTCATGGGAGCTGGGTGAGCAAACATGCACTGAGCAGAATGCAGATGAAAGGCTGGTATCCTTGGATTCTATTTGCAGCTGTTGTAATCAAGACAACTTCACTGGGAATCCCTCTTAAGGGATGTCTGGATGTAATGCAAAATAAAATACTGAAGTTCTTCAGTCTTCCCAGTCTTTGGTGGGTTTATGTCTGTCAGCAAATTGAATTCACAATCCGCCTACAAATTGTATGTCTTTTCTTTTTAAAGAGCAGTTTTTTTCAGAGAACATTTGCATTTTTATAGCTAAATGCATATCCATAAAAATGATTTGACAAGTAAAATTTGCAGTAATATTTTTTTGAAAGGGAAATAAAAAATATTCTGATTGAAGAATATATCGTAGCTCCGAAACAAGTCAGTGGGGGCTTTATTTCAGTAAAAGTTAACTGTTATTGGCAGTGAGGTCAGGGTTTGGCCTTACTTGGCTGTAACTCTCTGAACAACGTGTAATTTCTAGCACGTCTTCAGCTCTTGATGCATGTAGTCTGCAGTTTAATAGAAGTAGAGCATGAAAAGGAATAATCTTTTGGATAAACAGGCAAAACTTTTATCCTGATTCATCCTTGTAATCTTGTCTATGTGTTCTTTCACCTTGTGGTGTGAGGAAATGGATTGCTTTTCCAAGGAGAGGAAAATGAGCAATCAGAAAATTAAGACTACCTAAACTGGGATTCATACTTCACTGCTATTTAAATTGACAATGCAAAGCTCAGGATAGGAGTAAATTGGAATCGCTTTATTAATTGTGTGAATATATGATATGTCATGATGTCCTGAATGAAACCCTGTAAGATCTCATGGCTTGCCTGGCAGGAGGGTGCAGGGGAGGAGCCACTCGTTTGAAAAAAGCATGCTGTATTGGTGCACCTCCACAGGGGAGGTAGCAGCTGAGTGGGATACATTTTCTGGAAAAAAAAAAAAAAGGCAAACTCAAAAACCAACAGATGATGACAATTGCCAAATGGATCTATTTGTCGGGGGAGCAGTTGGTGGTGAGCCACATAGGGGCAGCCTGTGGTTTCATTTTCCTCGTGTCCTTTCTGATGGCAGCTGGCAGTGAACACCTCCGGGGCGGAAGAAGAAGGAGCTGGTGACTCTCATGCTTCCTTGGGGAGATTGTTGCTAGTGGAGAACAGTGATGGGAGCACCAGCACATAATGCACACTTTTTCTTTGGGGTAAAGCATAAGTTTTCATTATTTTGGATGTGAACACTTTCCCTTTTATTTCTCCAATTTCTGATGGATATTTTTCTCGCAAACCTAACTTTCTATATGCCATTGCATCATCTCCAGATTTTAAACATTTGGGAATAACAGTGAGACAGAAGCACTTTGTGCCTTTGTGCCCTTCTCCCTGCAGAGATCCATTTGTATATAAGCAATGATGTTGTTATTCATACGCCTGTGTGTAGGTCTGAGACACTTCAGTAGCTGAAACTGCACATCTGAGGGCCAGGCAAGCTGGAATGCAAACTTGTTGTGATGGAGGAAGTGATGGCAGTAAGCAGGAAAGAGAAATGAAGGGACTTAGCCTGGATGAAGTAACACTTTAAAAGAGGGTTTTATGTTTTTGTCATTTTACAGAAGTGAATCTCAGTGAGGTAGGCCATGTATTTCAACAGTTTGTGCCTTACTTACGAGCGACTAGCAGCATTCATTTTTGATCATATTCCTTAAATAGTAGGATATGATCTTTATGTAAGAATCCTTGTCTGTCCTACTGTCTCTTGATTTTTGTAATGTTCTTCCGACCAGGTGAATCCTCACCATTACGTCTATCCTGATCTCTCTTATCCGATTTTCATCATCTAGTCTCACAAACTCTAATTTTTAAAACTTTCACACGTGTGGACCATGTGTCTCCCTTGCTCCATGCCCTTACTGTCTAACTTCCTTAGTGTGCTCTAAACTCTGTACCTTTCCAGTCTGTCTCCGGTTATCCTCTTATTTTGTATTTGGCTGACAAGGCCTCCATTCCGTCATTCTAAAAAAAGAAGTAATGTGACGCTGTCTCCAAGGCAAGCTCCTGCAAACTGCTGGTGCTACTCACCAAGCTGTCCTGGTACTCAAACACCAATAGAGACATAAGAAATGTTATGAGTTCTGATTTTATAAATCCTAGGGGAAGCTGATAATAAAAATTACAAAGGTGGTAAAATATAACATGTTACTTTTAAGCTTGACCAACATCTCTTGTGCTGAGCTGATTTAAGAATAGCACTATTTTATATTAAAATGCTTGAAGTAGTATTTTTGAAATATAAAAGGTAAAACACAGTGTGAAGCAAAATACACTATGTCCGAGGAAGCAAACAACTAATAGAAAGCCAGGTTGTGAACTGAGCTAATTACTCTAAGAAATCTCTCATATTTACCCAGGATTTTTTGGGGGAGGTGAAGATGACAAGAACTTAGTAGGAATCCTTTAGCTAAGAAGTTAATCTGTTATTACATGTGCTGAATTTATATTGCCACATCTGTCCAATTCTGGGCTCCTGAGTTCAAGAAAGACAGGGAACTCTGGAGAGAGTCCAGCAGACAGCCACAAAGATGATGAGAGGCCTGGAGCATCTCCTTTATGAGGAAAGGCTGAGAGACCTGGGTCTATTCAGCCTGGAGAAGAGAACACTGAGAGGGGATCTTATCAATGTTTATAAATATTGAGAGGAGGGGAGTCAAGTGGATGGGGCTAGGCTCTTTTCAGAGGTGCCCTGTGACAGGACAAGGGGAAGTGGTCAAAAATTGGAACACAGGAAGTTCCCTCCGAACATTAGGAAAAACTTCTTTACTGTGAGGGTGACAGAGCGCTGAAACAGGCTGCCCAGAGAGGTTGTAGAGACTCCGTCTCTGGAGATATTCAAGACCTGCCTGGATGCTCTCCTGTGCAGCCTGCTGTAGGGAACCTGCTTTAGCAGGGGAGTTGGGACTTGATGATCTCCAGAGGTCCCTTCCAACCCCTGTGATTTTGTGTGTGTGATTCTTGCCCTTTTTGAAGACTGGAGTGACATTGGCTTTCCTCCAGTCCTTGGGCACCTCTCCTGTTCTCCATGACCTTTCAAGGATAGAGAGCGGCTTGGCAATCACTTCTGCCATCTCCTTCAGCGCTCATGGGTACATCCCACTGGGGCCCATGGATTTGTGTGCATCAGGTTTGCTTAGGTGATCTCTGACCAGATCCTCCTTGACCGAGGGGAAGTCTTCCTTTCCCCAAATTCTCTCATACCTCCAGGGTCTGGGATTACCGAGGGGAGGTGTTAGCAGTAAAGACTGAAGCAAAGAAAGCATTCAGCAACTCCACCTTCTCAGTGTCCTCTGTTACCAGGGCACCCACCTCATTCAGCAGAAACTTGTTAGCAATTTGGCAGGAACTCACTATAGCTGTCTGTTTGTGAGCTACATGAATGCTAATTCAGCCTTGATGTTTTTATAGCAGAAGAGATTTTTTTTTGATTATTTGAAATCATTGCTAAAGCATGTTAGGTTTATATATGTTGTGTCTTGATGAAAATTTGATGCAATAATGCACAATTCATATCCTAGGTCTGTGCTCATACACTTTACTGTATGGTAAATCAGAATTCTATTTAATTAATTCCTAAGTTTATTGAATTCAGGATGCTATACAGAATCAAAGATAATCCTGGTTCTTCATACCAGGAATAGGTTTCACTGAATTGTGATTTTGGATAGTTGAAGTTGATATACAAGGCCTACAGATAGGTGTGCTTTAAAAACTGCTATAATTGAGAATACCCACTAATGATATGAAAGATGCCTTTGCTCCGTATCAGTAGATTATGTATTAGTAAGGCTATCCAACACAACCCTGTGTAAAGTTCTGTATTAAGGTTAGCCAAGCCAGCCTTCTGCTTGAACTGAGATCTTACCTTCTGTTCCAGACTCTGATAGGTTTGTTGGGTGCCCTCTGGTTCTTAATTAATGAGGGAGAATGACTAATTGGTTAGACCTTGGAAAGCATGTGAGAAGGTAAGGTTGAGTTTGCAGGAGCAGACATGAAGGCCTCCTAGTTAAGGCATTTCAACACTTAGTATCTTCTGTAGCTGTGTGATTCTGGGTGAGTATCATAAAACAGGTGGTTTCTCAAGAGATGATTAATTCATTATGCTCTATTTTCTGAGTGTGACATTTGAGATACCAGGGTCTAGTCTGTGGAAGCGCTGAGCAAGAGAACTTGATGAGAACTGACCTCTGAACATAAGATTTCTCTGACAAATTGCATTTTCAGTGTCTCAGTATCCAGTTTTTAACACATTTTTCTCTTCTTCCTTTCTCTACAAAATGGGAATAATACCTTTCTGCTTTTCTAGGAGTTTTGAACAAGTAATTATTCTGTACTACGTGCTCAATCACTATACTTAGGAATGCCAGAGGAAAACATACAATGAAGTGAATTTTTTTCTTCTGAGCTTGAAGAGTGAACAGTGAATAGATTTAGTGATCAGAATGCAACAGCAACATGAAATACGTTGTTGGATGACTACTCATAAATGAGTAGCCTGCCCTAGACAGTAGCCTAGTGGCAGTAAGTGGTCATTTAATTATTATAGTGCATATTCCTAAGAGGGATTTATTAATGTTTCACAGCCAATTCTGATTCTGATTTTAACTCCACTTTTGAGTGCTTCATTTTTCAGCCTTAATCATGTTCTTTTCAACACAGCTGTTTGAGTTTTAATATAAGTAAGTATGGTAAATAGAAACAATATGTGCAGAAAAATTGGTGTGTTAATACATGAGTAAGAAATAACTTGTATTAGGGCTTTTGTGAATACCTGGATGAATGTAGAAAAACCTGTTGCCTATCTGGCCACTCGTGTAAGCAAACAAAATATCAGCAGAGAAGCAAACTTAACTTATCAATGCAGTGCTTAAGAAATGGAGATTTTTTTTTTCCAAATCTGTCACTAGTGCATAAACTCCCAACTTGAATATTTTCACCTTTAGAATGAAGAGAGAAGTTCAGAAATTTGCAGGACATATAGAAAACTGAGGGCTTTGAAAGGTGATTTTGGGTTGCTCATAGGTACAGAGGATTACTCAGCTGCTTCTCTCCAGGAAGGCATTGCAGTGGGCATCAGTGCCAAGTGTTGACTTTGGTGTAATTCTGATAGGAAAAGTGTCCACTGTGCAAGCAAGAAGGATTCATGCAAAGGGGCATCAGTGTTGGAAGGATCTGGCCCCTAAATTTGTCATCTAGATTGATTATAGTTGTAGAAAATCCCTAGCTGCATGGGTCCCATGAGGATCATCAGCTCCTGGCTCCACACAGGGAAACCTAAGTGTTAACCGATTATATCTGAGGGCGTTGTCCAAGAGCTCTCTCAGTGAGATACCTTAGTTGTGGCAACCACTTTCTACAACATTATGTTTCTACAAACATTATAATCTGGAGCTGTACTGTAGTGTAGATTCATAAAGTAGGTGTCAGTCTATTAAGATTTCAGATGTTTTGTTGGGGTACTTTCCAAGGTATGTATGATGTAAGTGTCTTTTAGTTTGTATGGCTGATACATATTGCTGGCATTATTCTGACGCATCTGCAGTAACAGGTAAAGCGCGGAAGCTCAAGTTTATTATTTAGCTATTGAGGACTCAGAATTATGATCTATGGTTCAGATAATGTAAGAAGATGCCCTTTCTTTCTACACCCACCTCACCTGCATTCTGTTTTGGCAGAGGCAGCGCTGCCACTGTGTGCTTCTCAATGATGTTCTTTCCTTGGCACTAAGTTGACAGAGGCAAGAAAATAAACTTCCTGGTTGGAAAAGCTCAACATTTGTACTCAAATACGCATTAAAACGCTTAAAGTTAGAACAAACAAACATACATGCTTAGTTTAATGCTTACACTGAGTTAAGTCCAGAGGGTTCGCAGCATTTCCTTGCTGTAACAGCAGACGGGTTGTTTGCTCGTGGTTTTTTTTTTTTTTTTTNNNTTTTCTCCCTCCAAAAGGGGAGTTACTACTTTCTGTCAGCTAGAAATCCGAGTCGTTACTCAGCTTACCTCTCCCTGAAAGGGAACTCTGAAGTTTTGAAGTGAAGAATGCAGCCGTTCGCTAAGGATGAAAAGCGATGGAGCGGGGAGCTGGTGGAGCTGATGTGCTGCATGGGTCAGTAGCGAGCTTTGCAGTGAGCTTTGCAGCTTCCAGCAGCAGGTTTGCTTTGTAATGGAAGGGCATTAGTGCTCTCTGGGGGAAAACTCACCAGTGCCTTTTAATGGGTTTCGTTTCTTAGTTTTGAGTTACTTTGACAGTAGGCTGCCAATTTGCTAGTTACTTCAGTTGGTATTTTGGCTTTGGTGTGCTCTGCTCAGAGGGTGAGCACATGAAATACTGTTGTACTGCACTATCATCCTTATCTGCACTTTCTTTTCTGGAAGAATGTGTTTTTTGATCAAAAATCACAAGTATTTTTCTATTCTGCCGATTTTCTCCGTGTGACACTTTTCTTCCTTTTTACACATTTGTTTGTGTCGGAGCTATGCAGTTTTTCTACACGTGTAGAAAAGTGTTATATATACATATATAAGAAGTATGGGGAGTAAGCATCAATTTTTTCTTACTTTAATTAAAAGTAGGGTTGAAATGAATAGTCACTAGATGTTCTAACAAGATACACGGAAAGGGTGGTTTTTTTTTTTTTTTTTTTTTGTTGTCTCAGTAACATTTCCTGAAATGCAAACTCTGGTGGCAGTTAGTCAAAACAAGCGGAGATTACCTTAGCAAAAAAGACATGTTGTATGCTTGTGGTCTGGCATATTAATTTGTATAATTTGGAGAACTTGTATTCCTTTTAAAACAGCTACCTATAAGGGAACAGTTCTAAGTGAAGTTAATTCTGATTTTCTGTCGTTTCTAAGATTTTCTGTTCTCTACATTAACCAAACCAGGCCTTCAACCTTATTGGGATAAATTACAAATGTTGGAATCTGATGTTGCATGCTGCCTTGCTAGATGAAGCCTATAGGAAAATGTATACATAGAACCATAGAATGGCTTAGGTTGCAAGGGACCTCAAAGATCATCAGGTTCCAGCCCCCTGCCATGGGCAGGGCTGCCACCCCCCAGATCAGGCTGCCCAGGGCCCATCCAACCTGGCCTTGAACACCTCCAGTGATGGGGCATCCACAGCTCTCTAGGCAACCTGTTCCAGTGCTTCATCACCCTCTCAGTGAAAATTTTTCTCCTAACATCTAACCTAAATCTCCCCTCTTTTACTTTAAAGCCATACCCCCCTGTTCTGTCACTATTAGACATGGTAAAAAGTTGGTCCCCCTCCTGCTTGTAAGCTCCCCTCAAGTACTGGAAGGCTGCAGTGAGGTCTCCTCGGAGCCTTCTCTTCTCCAAGCCAGCAGCCCAAACAAGCCCTACTCCCTCAAACTTTTTTCATAAGAGTATGAAAAGCAGAAAGATTATTAATCCATCAAATTTTTATCCCAAATGCTGCTTGCTTTGCTCTAAAGCTGATCTCTTAATTCTCTTTTTGGGACCTCAACTGGAATAATGCTGTGTGGAGCTCTGTAGAAGGAAAAACATATGTCAGAAACTTCCAGATGTGGAGTGGCATAGGAAAGGTATTCTGGGAACAGTCCCTATTCTGTGCAGAGCTACTGCTCACTACATATACTGACCGCAGAACTCATTGCCTCAGTGAATGCAAGAATTACAGGAGTTATAAAATGATCACCCAGCCCTCCTCTCCCCCCGTAAAAAAAAAAAATAAAAATCAGGTGTGATTCTCACATGGAAAAATGTGTGTAAGCATGTAGGAAGTCTGTGAGTCACATACTGGAGAAGTACACAAAGGTTTCACAAGCTTTTTCTTGTCTTGTTTTTGCTTTTGTTCCTGAATACTCATTTCTCACTGGTGTGAGGAACAGCATACAGGGCTCAGTGTGGCCTGGGTGGGTTCTCGTGTGATCTCAGGCCATTTTGAAACACCTCAATATCACACAGAAACTCGAATATTCATGGGTGTGGACCTCCTGTGAGGTTTTTTTCATTTATTTATTTTAGTTCTTCTGTTACCTTTGACCAATCTCCAGCAGTATTTTTAACGTAAAATGCAGGATCTGACTCAATCCTCCAGTGATGGCAGTAGCAGAAGAAAGGGTCTTGTTTTGCTGCCTGAGCTTGTTGCTCCTTCTCAGCCACACGACGAGTAGCCCAGGTCAATGAAGCAGCTGCAGCTCTGCTGTACAAGGTCTTAAGGGATCTGGCTATTACGGGCTTGCACAGATGGTCTGAGTCCTAACGCACTGCAGCTCCAGTGCTGGGGGGCTGTGGGACAGTTGTACCCAGTGACCCTGCATAGCCCCGTGGACATGTAACTGAGGGCTTCAGCTGGAGTGGCATTGCTGTTTCTTTAGCATGGCTGTGTAGAATACACATCCTTCCATCCGTCCATCCGTAACAGGAAGCTTCCTTACCTTATTGCTTCTGATATTTCTTCTCAGTACCTTGTAGGCAGCTGTTGGTGCTAACTGCCACACCGAGGAGCAAACTGGTGGCAGTAGCTGGGTCTCGTGGCTGGGTTAGCCAACACTCCTGCATGTATTATGGAGGCTGAGAAGAAAGAGGGTGCTTCCTCTGACTGAGGTGTATTGGAACAACAGTGATATTCCAGTCAAAAAGCACAAAAAGTTGGTTTTTATAAAGTAAGGGATTTCCTATTGGTAAATAATAATTTATCAGATTTTAGAGGCTGGCAGTAGTATTTATAGCTCTTAAAAAAGTTTGGTTTGGTCTTTTTAGTACATTTTATGCATAGAACTTCCCCTAGAAAGCTCCATTTCTGTTGGCAGTGCTCCTGGTGTAACAGCAGTGAGCTGGAGGAGCTCACCTCCAGCTTCTGCTACAGAAACCTTAGTGTGACATGCTGCAATGTACTGCAAAAATATTTCTATGCTATTATTTTAATTCAATATTTCAGAGCTTTCACAGGCTATTCTATTTTAAAACATTATCAAAATAATTTTTTTTTAAAGCTATGCTTAAAAAAATCTGCGTCATCAGCTGTTGAAAACCTTTTTCTTTTTCCTTTTTACCTCCAGATGAGCGGGACAAAGTACAGAAGAAGACCTTCACAAAATGGATAAATCAACATCTCATGAAGGTCAGTTGATATTTCTGTGATATCTGGATATGACTGAATATTACAGCAGTGATCATGGATTTTACAAAATGTTTGGTTTCAGAATGCAGTCACTTTGTATATAATAAGGAAGTCAAGTTAGGAAGATGCTAAATTACAATGTTTATGGAATTGTTTGTCTGTGAGCAATCATGAGGAAGCCGAAATACTGCTGACTGATAATCCAGAATAGTTTGTTTGAATACTTGCATTTGAAATTAAAATAAGTCAAAGTTCAAAGGTTACTGTTGCTTTTTACAAAGCTTGACTTTTTTGCTAGCATTAGATTTTCATGTCTGTAGCAACACAGATAAAGCAAATTTAAAAGATGAATAAATAAATATATATATATTTAAAGTACTGTGTTGAGGACAGGGAAGTGACCTTTAGAAGGATAACTTCAGGTCATCCAGTGACATCAGTGTGCTGCTCATGCATTAGGAACAGAGGCTTTCTAGGGATGAAAGTCACTTTTCTTTTGAATAGCAGTGAACTTGGCCTCAGGGACAGAGCACATCATTTTAACAGCATGTACAGATTATAGTCAACAGGGAACCAAAGGCTGCAAGTTCACCTTTGCTGCATGGCCCTTCCGTTCTAAATTTAATCTGCTGTTTCAGCGCCAACTATCTAGCCCAGACATTTCTCTGGAGAAACAGATTGTATAATTACTGAACATTACTAGCTTTGATTTATTTTCAGAGGTTGAATTCGTGTGGAAGTCACATTAAATAAAAATGTATCTGTAAGCTGTCAGAGTTAGATTTAATTAATGAGTACAATGTTCCGATGCTGCTGGAAAAATTTGCTTGTATTCATATTTAGAGAAAAAACACAACTTTTTAGGGAGTGATGATTATCTCTTTGCTTCTTGTGGCTGCACTGTAGGTATTTGAGAAATATTGGATGCTGAAGCATAGAAGAATTTCTTCGAGGATATTTAAAATAAACTTTATTTTTTGTCTCCTTGAATCTTTAGAAGATGCAGAATTGTAGCTTTGCATCTTTTAAACATTAGAAACCAGTGTACCTCTTGGAAATAGCATGACTCTGGGAGCTAGCAAGGCCCAGACATGAAGTTGGTCCCCATTTTTCTTGGCAAGAGACCTGTCTTCTGGAGTGCTCTTTCAGTCCTGAGAGCCATCAGGAGTGGTGCTGACATCAGCCTCCGAGCAGCAGCTCTGCACAGCCTTTCTGTGAGCGGGGTGGGACTGGAGCCACAGAGTGGCACTAAATAGCGCTCACAACAGTGTGTTTCCACTTACGGGTTTCCTAGACCCAAAGGAATTGTGCAGTGTAGAAACAGCTGCTCCCAGCGCCCTATCTAATTAGACATCTCCTCACCCTAGTCCTGGTGTACCCAAATGGTCGTGTGCTCCTGCAGCAGTCATCTGCTTGCTAATGAGAAAAGACAAGGAGGCTGTAGACCTGTTCTTTCCCCTTCAGAGGGTTATCTGGATCTTATTTCAGATTTACAATGTAAGAAATTCATCCATTGTCCAATACTTCAAGTAAATTAGATTTAAAGAAAAAAACACACAGGAAGATTGCCAGTACTCTGGCAGCAAAATGCAATCTCCTAATTAACCATCATGCATTTCTACTTATAACTGAAGATAATTGTTACTGTGTTTCTAGGGACTACTGATCTTCTTCTATCTTAAAGATGCATTTCAAAGGTGCAGGTATAATTTTCTGTGGGGTGTGGAAAACCCTGTCTGAAACTTTGAGGAGAACAATCCTTTGATGCAAGTTTAAAATGATGTCTGTTTTTGCAAAAGAGTAGTGTACTGAAAATTATATCTATATACACCATTATTTTACACAATTTTAAAACATGCAGAGTCATCGCTGCCATACATTCAGCCTCTTGGGAGTAGCTTAGAAAGGATTTGGAATCTAAACCTGTAAGGAAATCAGTGAGGAGTTCATACTAAATCCTTGTGACTTGCATGCCAAGGTCAGTGGCCTTAGGCCTTCAGACAGTTCTTGTCATGATTGTAGAGATATATGTTTATCTTATCTATTACTGGCCTTGATTTTCATCTTCTATTGCTCACTTAACAGTCCTTTACTTGAATTCTAACCTTACACAAATACAATTTGACACTGGTTCCTCCATTAAATTGGAATTTAATGAAATTTAACTCAACTTTATCTGTCGGAAATACTCAGTTTGAAAGCAGTTGGTTACACAGTTGTCAAATTTCTGTTCTAGGACTGTGACTTGCATGGAAGTTAAATTAATCATTCAAATGCTCTCTCTTAAGACACAAGGGCATGTTCAGAAAATTCTACATAATGGGAATGCAGAAAAAGCAGTGCCATAAATGAGTGCATTTCTAGCAGAGTCACTGGAGCTGTCCTGTTTTATGCATTATGTTGAATTTGAGTTATAGATTTCAGCTTTGTTACCTTGGATTTAATACAAAATACACACAACTCATCCATGCCAATATCTTGTTGCAGAGAAAAAAATAAGGTGAGAATCAGCCTATTTCAGGCATCTCACTAGATTTATTTGAGTTTTTATAGTTAGCAGAGAGAACAGGCCCTTCTAGGTGTCTTAGACATCTACTTTAGAGGAAGGTGAGTTGTATCTTGGAAGTGCTTTGTGTTCACTGAAAGAGCAGGTAAACCACGCATAATCTGTCACTGTACTGTGATTCAGCAAGAAGTGATCACGGAAATTATGACAGGTTGTGGAAAGCAGCAGAATGTGTGTGTGGACAGAGCCCCTGTTCTATGCCTAGGGATAGATTACACTTTTAATATTTTTCCATCCTATGTATGTTCTCTATTTTCTCCCCCTCCCCCCCTGCTTTTTCTCTCTCCTGTTCCTTTTGTGTTTTTATTTTCTCTGTTTTTCCCATTTTTCTTTCCTCCTCTTGCCTCTTTTTACTTTTTCCATGCTTGTTTAGTTCTTTTCTTGCTGTTTTTAGTTAATCTCCTATTTTCTTGCAACCGAATGTCCTTGGGAAAGTCCCAGACTTTTATTCCTTCATAGTAGTACATTCAAAAGAGTTTTTTCTAGGTCAACATCACGATGCTTTTATGGGTTACCGTCGTTTGTTAGGGGATGGCATGGAAGCCTACTGTCATTCTTCTAATTAAATTCTGCATTTAAGGGACTTGCTGAGTAACCGCAAATAACATGGCTGAGAAACGTTTACCCTCCTGCCCTCTGCTGCCCATCTTGAGCTGTGCGGGTTTCAATGCACACAAGCACATACTCAACTTCACATGTGAGATTAATCCCCTGTCGGTTCAACTGACTAGTTAAGCATGTGTTTGTGTACTTTGCTAAACTAGAACCATAGTCATTGCAGAAATATTTCCTGCAAGCAGTCTTGAGATAGGTAGTTTCACAGACAGGTGCGTAATGTGTTATTTACCAAATTCAACCGTTCTTTGTATACCACAGTTCAAGAGCAAATGGACTGCCGCTGCAGTTTTTTTAATTATGATCTTTTTCTTTAGAATTTATAATAATTTTCCTAGGGATGGTAAGAGTATTGCACTCATTAAGGATACTGTTTAACGTCTGATGGTTGGGCTCTGGTTTATATGTTATTATCTTTTACTTCTTGTTGACATACAGAGCGGAGAGGTGAGATATTGGGCTTGCCTGCTGTGTAGTATGGGCTTCCAGAAAGAAATTGGCATTCCAGCATAGGGTTCCAGTGAGGCAGAGATCCTAGTACTTGCTGTAGCAATAAGTAGCACCTGATGTAACAAAACCAGCTAAATTTGGAAAGGGAAGGGTTTTCATTTTGGTGCAGCATTCCCGCAGTGTTAAACAGCCTGAAGTGAAATGCAATTTCCACTAAAGCCCAGGAACTCTTCCTTAAATTCATTTGAACACCAGACCCTGAAACCTAAGGATAGAATGCGAAAACTGTGAGATGTAAGAAGGAATGAGATAAAAGTGGGATAAGAAAAAAGGCGATGATGAAAAATGAGTAAAAGCAGACAAATCTTTCTTGCTCATTCAATCCCATTTCCAAATCAATTTAGAAATATTTTTGTAGTACCACAGCTTAGTCTGGGCAGATTAAATAGGATATTTTGAAGTACTTGAAGTTTCTTTATCAGCAATCATCATGTGTAGAAAATACGATTTAATGCAAGGTAACCAGAGACTGACTCGATCAGCGCTCTGATGGGTAACAGAAATTTATAATGAACACTCAGATATTTTTCCTCTAAAGAAATATGATTTTTTCCTTCTGATGGATGAGGCTGTGGAGAACCTCTTACCTGACCTTCCAGCAGCAGTGTGGGCCCTGGGATGCTTGGGCAGCTACCCTGTGAGGGTTGCTGTCATAGAATCATAGAGTGGCTTGATTTGGAGGGGACCTTAAAAATCATCTGGTTCCAACCCCCCTGCCATGAGCAGGGTTGCCAACAGACTGCCCAGGAACCCATCCAACCTGGCCTTGAACACCTCCAGGGACGGGGCATCCACAACTTCTCTGGGCAAAGAGAAGTCCTGCCACATGTGCCCCCCACAGCGCTGGTGGGCAGGGACCCTCAGCTGGTGTGGCCTTGGGAGGATGTGCTGGTGATGGGAGCAGTGGGCAGCATCCTTGCACGGGGATTAGTTGCTCCAAAAGTCACCTTTAATGGTCTTATGGGCAAGAAGGCTTTTACAACTAGCTGAACAAAATGCTTTTAAAACTACTGCTTTAAAGCTCTGTGTTCAAAATTGTGCACTGCTGCTGTGGTACATTGACAGTGCGTTATAGAAATAAGTGCTTTTTGTTGTGCAAAGACTAAATGAATAATTCAGAACAGAAGCTCGACCTTATTGATTCCCCTGAGTCCTTCAGACAGCCCGTGGTTTGCAAATGGCATCTTGGATCAATAGCTTCATGAGATGTCCAGGTATGCCTCTAAGGGCAGAGGAGCTGTTCTGATGCAGTGCAGCCACTCCCTCGCTGAAAGCCAGCACTTCACTGACACTCATGGTTATCACTACAGATAGCAGTACTCTACAATATCTCCTTTTTAGTCATGCAGTCAATCTGTTATTTAACATTCTCCACCTCTTCTTTTAGAACTGAACACATTTTAGCTGCACATTTATATTTGTTTTAAGGGATGAAACACCTGGTGTTAATCTAACCACGGTAACATTTATTCAAAAAAAACCAACCAAAAACAAAAACCTCAACACCTTTCATTTTTGAAATATGCTTTGAAAAAGCAAGCATGTAATTTTCTTTTTCTGTGTTAATAAAAATAGTAAGCAGATTGCTTGCTGTGCAAGTGCATATAAATGAATCTTCTGTGTGTTCCTCCTAGTTGGTTCTGACAGCTGCTGCAAACTGCGCTAGGACAAACCCTGGGGAGCCTCACTCCAAGCGCAGCGTGCAGCTTGCTGAGCTCACTGCTTTAGTCCTTGGGTGTGGCTGAGGCATGGGGGTTTCCTCCTCTATTTCGTTTTAAATTGTTCAGCAGGGCCTGTTGGTATCTTGGTAGACAGAAGTATATTTCATTTTTTTCTCCTGAAAATTTTGGCTGCTACATGTTCAGGACTATACAAAATTATCTTGCCTAAGTAGAAGCATTTTTTTTCCTTTGATATTTGTTCCTTCACAAAAATAATAATAAAAAATCTATTGGAAAAAAAAGTCAGCAGTTAATGCTGTGAAGTAGTATTTGATTTGGTTATTAACCCTGGAAATAAGTACAATTATAATTTACTCATACCACATTGTATATACAGGTTTTTCAGAAACCTTCCACTCAGAAGGAAATGACTCAGCGTCTCTGATCTGCATAGCATATAAACTACACCTGTTTGCAAAGCAGTTCACCAAGCAACCTCAGAGCTTTTTTGGTGTTTGCTAGAAGTTTGGACGAGGGAGGAAGGCAACCAGGAGACAGTGAGAAAAAGTAGGGACAGAATGCCAAGAGAGAAAGCTGATTAAGATGAGAAAAATAAGCAAAGTTTTAGAGGCTAATGATAAACCACATCACAAAATCTATCTGCAAGCAAATAAATAAATATGTCCAAGTCAATAAAAACTGTGCCACAGACTTGAAGTTTATTTGATCCTCTTTAATGCATGCAGACTTCATGCCTAATTGGGAGCAGGAAAGAGAATAATTGAAAACACTACATTAAATATGCATGAAATATAGCTTAAGTGCATTGATATTTTTATGGCATGCAGAACTTTTGAACCAGTTGAGTCTATGCTTTTATGATCCTTTCTATTTTTATTTTTTATAAATTGTTTTATGTAGGTTATGAACGTAAGGAGAATTAAATCTATCATGAGATTACTGTACAGTGAAATAGAACCACTAAAACAGATGTATATCCCATAATAGACTAATATATTAATATATATTAATTCATTCTCTTTTTGTGATTTTATTGTTTCCAATTAGCTCTCAGCTCACACAGATTTTATTCAATATGTAATTATTTATTCCTTGGAGATCATAAGAGATAAAATTCTACCATTTGCAATTAAGTGTTGGCTTTTTAATTAATTGTTAAATTATGCATGGAATTATATTTCATCTGTATGCTTTTGATGTTTCTACATTTAATAATCATTTGTATATCAGTTTAGAAATACTGTGGCTTCATCTTGCCCCCATGGGGCCAGTGTAACTGTGCCACTGGCTCCAGCAGGAGTAGTGTCTGTCCCAAGATGTGGACTCCAGTAAGCAACTGCAAACGTTCAGTCATAAACATTCAAAAAAATTTTGTTCTACAACCATACTTTGTATGCTTGGGAGAGCGAGGCCTGCCCTGAGGTGATGTAGGTGTGTGACTGCACGGGGACATAAGAACATATCTGAGTAAACATGTTTTTCCTGTAGCATGTATTGTCTGTTAAAAGTATTTATGGTGCTGTAAGCAGGGAAATCTAAAAGTAGTGAGGTAATTTTTAAACCCTTCATCTACCTACTGAAATACAGTATCTGGAATTTAATCAGTATAGTGTTGAGTCTGCCAACCTTGTATCTTACCTGCTTTAGGCAGGTGTGGAGTACGTCGTCTTTGGTCTGAGCTAGTGCATTCCTGTAGTTTTAAGCTGTGAAAGCCAGATTTGTTGATTGGGTTTGATACGTGCTGTTACCATTATATTTCATCACTTTAAACAGTTTGCCGTTGGTCAGGTTTTGGTGGTAGGGGGTACAAGCTGGAAGAAAGAGGGCAAATTGGAGGGATGAAGGATGATAAAACATGGTTGCACTGTGTAGAAGAAGAATACTGTGGAGTGTCTCTGAGCAAAGATAAAATGAGACAAAGGTGGTCGTGGCTGCTGTTGATTCAAGGGGTTGAATTGGAACTAGGAGGTCAGCAATAGTTTTTTGGGCACTAACTTGCACTTAAAACACCGGACTTTGTGGTAATCATTTATCCTTGTAACTGACAGGAAAAGCAGATGTAGGGGTCTACATATAAACTGGTCATCTGCATTCTCTTTGTAGCCTATGCAAGAAATAGTTATTTCTGTGGCACAACATAGCTCATCCTAAAGCAGGTTTGCAGAAAAAGTCAGGGCATTCTGTGTTCTTTTTCAGACCTGTTGGAGGATTTTGTATGGCTGCCCTTGCTGTGGACATGTCTTGTGAGATAAGTGCCATCCAGACAGACTTTCAGCCTGTCACAGTGTGCTGGAAGTAACACTTGTTTTATCAGGTTAAGAAAGTTGCTAGCAAAGCTGCTGATTAGTTGGGTCTTGACTGATGGAGAAGGACTGCTTCAGAATCTAAAAGGGCAGGGTAAATTAACAGCAAGTGCCTGCAAAATCACAGGCTCACCTTGCAAAGAAAAGATAGAAGTGAGAGGGAATAAACAACAATGAGCTTCTAAGCAGCAGAACTCAGCAAACTCAGGAAACCAATAGGTAGGGTCTCCTGGGGAGGTAAACTAGGAGAGGAAGGAATGCAGGAGGTCTGGCGGTCACTGAACGCCTTTCTGTTGAAGACACAAAGGCAGGCAGCACAGATAGATGTGTCAAATGAAAAGGAACCATACAAAAAGTGGAAATAAGGGTAACAGGACTAAAGATTTGTATAAAAGAGCTAGTAGAGCGTGATAGAAGAAAGTCAGGCAAGCAAAGCTCCAAGATGACTTACAGTAAGAGGGTGACATAAAAGTCCACAGGAGAGAGGTTCTATAATTATGTCAGAATATGAAGAAGAAAGGAGAAATACAGATGCATTATCTAGGGAAAAAAATGAGGTACATTATTGAATGATGTGGAGAATGCTGAAGTACTCTGACTTCTTCAGACTGCAGAATTCTGACTTTATTAAACGTGTTTTAACAAAATGAGAGTAAAATTCACGTAAGCTAAAAGAATATTTCACCTGACAGTTAGGAAGTCATAACATTTTATCATCTTATTTAAGAATTCACAAAGCACCGGGGACTCCTGGGAGTTCAGGGTATAGCGAGCACAATGCCTCTCTCCCAGGCAGAAGAGAAGAATGAGAAATTCCAGACCTCACAGAGTAATTCACTCCCTGGGAAGACAGAAGGACAAATTACTGAACTATCATTCATCCAACCTGTGACTGGACGACTGATCTTTGAAAGCAAGTGGACAAAGGGGACACTGTGTGGTGTATCTAGAGGTTTTGATGTACTCGCGCATGCAATCTCATTAGCAGATTACTATCAAAAAGTTTGAATGAGAGATTCACAAAGTTTCCTTGGATATTGTCATCAGTGACATCTGCAACTGCAGCTAAAACTGGCACGAGGAGGAGCTGGGGCCATCAGTGGTGGCTGCTGTCCCTGCTGCCATCAGGTGCTGCCACAGCATCACCTGACTCAGGGAGGCCGCATCAGTGAGCAAAGGCCCCATCTCCTTTCATCAGGAGACAGCAGCCGAGCACCCTCTGTGTGCTGCATCCTTAAGTGAGGACTGCAGCTCTGTCACTTCATCCATGTATTTGCATCCCTGCTTCTGTAGTGCTGTGCCTGTACCTTTCTCTGCCTCAGGCCTTGTGTCGTATTGTCAATAGGATGTGTGGCCCTCATCTCACCGTGGTTCTTACAGAGTTCAGCTTTGTTTGTGCCCAGGAATCTCCAGAAGCTGCAGATTAACTTCTTATCCTCTCTGTGGACAGGTACAGCGCTTAGGAGATGAGGAGACAGCTCACAATCTTGCCTTCTTGTAGGCACATGTGGCTCTCTTGTGTTTGTGGGCATGCGGTTGTGAAACCTTGTCTGGCTGCGCTGTGCCTGATCTACATGGTGACAAGAGGTTTGCAGCCATCTGTAATAAAGCAGTAACAAGATAAGTTTTCTTGGAAAATCGAGTACAGATTATGATGAATTGAATTTGTTTAGTCTGAGACAAAGAAGACTGAATAGAGATGTGAACTGAACAGACATGTCCTCAGTATGTACAAAGGTAGTTATACAGAGGAGAGAGTGAACAAGTTTTTCCAAGGTTGGGCTCTAAGGAGAGAGCAACAAAAAAAAAATCAGCTGATTTAGTTTGAAGATTAGCAAGGCAAAATCCCCTCCTAAATGGTAGTAAACATAATACAATACTAAACATGTACTATGTTGTAGAATTTCCTTAACTTGAATTTCCAAGATTAGACAAGTATCTCTGATGTTTTCTCACCCAACTCAATCTGCTAAGCTACATGCAGCTGGAGAAGATGATCTGTTTAGTCCTTTTTAACCTTACATTTGTATTATTCTGGGGTAGTGAAAGGCATAATATGGACCAGGTCTGTTATAAAAAAGATTTGCAACTTTGAGTCTTAGAGCTGATCAGTGCCTGGTTCTTTACGAAGCTTGTATTTTCATTAAATTAGTGATTTCAATCTGCATCAGTCCTACAGTTTCAGTGGGAATGTCCTCTTCCTGTGAACTGCCAGGTAGTGTGAAACTTATTGATGCCTGCTTTGTATTTGTCATTAGTCTGTGCTAATGCATTTGTAAGTAAAATATTTTTGAAAGGGGACAGAATAAAAGTCACAAGTCAGGCTTTAAGCAGGTTGTGAGTCTTACCTAAGTTATCAGTAACACATACTGAAGCTGTATCTCATAACAACTAGAAAATAAGAGATTTTGAAAGGGTTTTACAGTACACTTTTTTTTCTCCAGTGTTTCTAAGATTTACGTAGTCTTATTCACAAAAGCATCTGATCAAGGAACATAGCATTAAGGAAATGATCAGAGGGCTGGACAGTGGGGTGACCAGCAGGATGAGGGAGGTGGTTGTCTCCCTCCCCCCCCTCCTCAGTCCTTGTGAAGCCCCATCTGGAGTACTGTGCCCAGGCTTGGGGCCCCCAGCACGAGAAAGATGTGGAGCTGTTGGAGGAGGTCTGTAGGGCCATGAAGATGATCAGAGGGCTGAAGCACCTCTCTCTCATGTGAAGAAAGGCTGAGGGAGTTGGGCTTGTTCAGCCTGAAGAGGAGAAGGCTCTGAGGAGACCCCACTGCTGCCTTCCAGTACTTGAGGGGAGCTCATAAACAGGAGGGAGACCGACTTTTTACATGAGAAGACAGGGATAGTACAAGGGGGAATGGCTTTAAACTAAAAGATGGGAAATTTACGTTAGATATTAGGAGGAAATTTTTCACTGAGAGGGTGGTGAAGCGCTGGAACAGGTTGCCCCATCCCTGGAGGCGTTCAAGGCCAGGCTGGATGAGCCCTGGGCAGCCTGATCTGGTGGGTGGCAGCCCTGCCCATGGCTGGGGGATTGGAACTAGATGATCTTTGAGGTCCCTTCCACCTCAAGCCATTCTATGATTCGTGCTGTGAAAAATCATAAAAGGCTACTGATGTGCAAAATGGGAGGAATGGATGTCCTGTGAATTAGTCATAAATGGCACAAGAATTGTCAGTGAGCTGGGAGCATGTGTGGGACCTCACCTGGCACGTCACGTGTGGCATCTATCCTTCGTGCTCCCTGGAAGCTGTCCACAGAATAAAAGTTACTTTGCTGAAGTAGCTACTAAAGTAGGTACTATTTAGTAACAAGTGCTAAATAGGTTCTAAAGCTCTGTAACTAATTAATATTTTTGACTTCAAATTGTGACAATAATAGAGTAGATGTCCATTTTGTGTTAGTAGTGGATACCCATCTCTGCTGAATTTGTGATTCTATACTACATGGACTCCACTCAGATCTATTTGCTGATCTCAATGTTCAGTTACTAGCAGCTGACCAAGATTGTGGTAGTATTCAAAACAGAGATAATGCTATGATAAAGATGATGAATAGGTGGAATGGGATCTGTGGACATATTCTTAATTCTGTTCTATCCTTGATTCTAATACTGGCAACCCGTATTAGTTGATGTAGTCCATTACTTAAGAAAGATTTGAGACGTGAGCTGGAATGGAGAGAAGATTCATTTTTTCTGTAATAAGCAGAAAGAATGATTTTTGACACTGAAGACTTGTAGTTAAACTTATTCTGTACAATAATTATGCTTGAGATATCACACAACTACTGAAATCCAGAAAAAGGCTCGTAGATGTGCATGCTTGTGTCCTAATACTTGCCGCATCTGTAAGATTATGCATCTGCTTGCATACTTGGCTGATTTGGGGATTAGGAGAATATTGGAATGCATGTGATGAGACCAAATATAGGAACATAAGAAGAGAAATGCAAGGACAAGACTTAGCCATGCCGTGAGTTGGTGTTTTTTTTTTTTTTTTAAATATGAGTAATAGTATATTTATCCTAAAGCCATACAAGCGCTTTTTTTTATGATGCATCTTTATTAACCATTGTCCAGAAACATGTGAAACAATGGGCAAGACGAAAAATACAGTATGCAAAAATAATGGATTAATCAGGCAGTCTAGTTGTCTGTGGAAGACATGTGAAGGTTAATGTAAGCGAAAAATAATGATCTTGACTGATCCAAGTTCAGATACAAGGACAGGGTTTCAGAAGGATGGAATACTGTGTTCAGATCACAAAGCAGTGTGCAGAGCATTGGCCAGATGAGTAAGTGAAGGATCAGTTCAAGGATGCAGCCAAGGATGAATCTTGCACCAGAAAACATCTGTTATAAAGAGAGATCAGGGGCATTGAACTAGCTTTTGTGGGAGACTTTTTTTAAAGGTAATTTAGGAAAAGTATTTGAAATTGTAAAGTGTTTTTATGAAGCGGAGTACCATTAACTGAACCTTCTTTTTGAGGAAATTAACACCTGAAATGAAAATCAAACAGCTGGAAAATCACTCCCGAGTACGAAATAAAGAAGGATTTTCTTTCAGTGTAACTACAAGAGATGTTTTCAGTGCAATGCAACATCAGAGTAGTAAGCAAAAGAAACAAGCGAGAGCAAGTTTCTGACCACTGAACCTAGAAGTGGATTGGCCAGACTTTGCAGGCACACAGGGGAGACGGAGCACAAGTTTTCCATTTGTGTGACCTCGCTGACCCTGGCTGCCTGCCGCTTGCAGTCGTGCTGGGGGGAACAGGCTGGCGTCTGCCTGCCTGTGCATGTCCAGCACGAGAGTGCATTCGCGCCGAGACAGAGGAACAGCACCATCTGCAGCTGAGTGCTTGTGCTGGCTGCACCGAAAAGCTGTGCCTGAAGGTCACAGTTACAGTGCTACCCAGTGATTAAATTATGTCACCATTTATGTTTGTTTATTTTCCATAGAATGGGTGCAGCTTGTTTTAGGGCTCAGTACAAAATAAAGATCATGACCAGGGTATGTCTTATATTATATAGGAGTTTGTTATTTCCCTAGAATTTCATTCAAATAAAGTTTTGGTTAAAAATAAGGAGATTAAAGAACATAAGAGAGAGTCAGGGTGAGGATGTCAATCTGCACATAACAGCTTCTGCTCCGTGATCTTCAGGCGTGCCTTTCAGTTGGCCCTGGACTGCAGCTCAGAGCCTGGCTGTGCTGAGCAGCCTGATGGGGTCTAAATTACTCAGGGTGTGGTGGCCTTGCAGTGTGTTGAGCAACACTCGTGTATGTTACTTGGGGCAAGCTACGAAGTCTGTAGAGGAAAAAAAGTTGTATTGAAGACATTTGAGGAAGCAGCATCGCTTGGCAAATCAGCCATGCGGGGAATTTTTGACTAATCTGATATTCTGACAATTACATGCTGCATTTAAGCAAAGATCTTGTTGCAACCTGCACAGAGCTTTTAGGAAGATTGACATAAGTCATGCTGTGCGTGTGTTGGCATGGCGAACCTCTATTTTTGCACAAAAGTAAACAAAATTATTTGCAACAGAGATTTTTTGTTCTTTGTTTGTGGCTTAGGTTTATTTGTCATTATGCAGGTGGAACTGCCAGTATGCTTTATTTGTATTCGGAGGTGGAAGGACTGAAAGATACAAACTTTTAAAACTTTCAAAGTGCTCTTTCCTCATTCCTCACAAATAGTGCTTCTCCAACAATTTGGCTTCTGGAAAAAAGCTTAAATACATTTTTAAGAAGCTGAAAAATTAGGGAAGTTCCTCACGATTTCAGGAAAAAGCAGTGGCCATGGCACTTTTTCAGTGGTCTGAATGCTGATGGCATTTTCTATGGAATGGTGAAATTACAGCAGTTTTTGGGTCTGTGTGCGCCTACCTCAGATGAAACATTTTACTGTAGCTGAGAAGCTGAAGCCCATCACGCAATCCAAAATGTTCTGAAGTAAACGGGAGTCTTAAACAATCATTCCATGGGCATTGAGTCAGATTCTTAAAACTTGGAGTTTATTGTTAAAGTAGCTGTGGCCTTGTGCCAGCTGTCGTTTGGACTAATCAGTGACCTCAGTGGTAATTAAGGCCTGACCTTTTTTCCCTAACACACCCGCTACAGTTCTGAGTCCTATCTCATTTTCCTTCCGAGGAGCTGGTAGTGCTTTGGATCTGACCTGTGCATTTAATTAACTTCACTTTCCAAAGCGAACAACATGGTACTTGAAAAGGCTTTCCCAGGCTCTGTGCTCTGAAAAGCCTCTGTTGGATCTGTGATACTGTAATTCTTTGTAATGCTTGGGGATAATGCTGTTTTTAGGCTTGTCAGCTGAACTTCATTTTTTCAAAATAAATGTGAATCAGATTTGATTCTAATTTTGCCTGTTCCAAAAACTGTAAGAGTATGTCTGGTTTGACCTATTGTCTTAGCGATCACTTCAGCCTGACTATAACATAGATAAGAAAAACTCCAGTGTTTTAAGGAATATACATGATTACAGTAGCCTCCTTTCTTCAGCCTGAAAAAATGGGTCAGTTTGCAAGTGTGTGAGCACAAAAGCCTGCCTTGGCTCCAAGGCCTGCGGCCTGCCAGGGTCGCCGCAGTTGCACCGCTTCCTTGAGGGAGTCCCTGGCTGCCCCTGGTCCCTGGGAGTAGCTGCCCCTTGTTCCTGCCTTATCTGATCGTATGCTCACTCTGGTCTCTTTTGCCACTACTAGCATTCTGCAACATGTTGTTTCCTTTCCTTCCTACATTATTTCAATTGAGAAAGTAATCCCTTGCATTTTAGGTGCTAGACTGGAGCATGCTGCGCTGTAACGCCAGTGTCTGTGATTCTGTCTCTCTGGGCATATGCCAGCTGTGCATCCACTATACATGCAGAAAGGGCCACAACACTATTTTCCTGCCAGATTTTCTTCTGGCAGAAAAAGGGGGGATTCATCTGTTCTCACAGAATTTTAGCAGCACATGTTCTCTCCCTGCTTTCCAGGACCAAGACATTTTTGCTTGCAGAAGCATCAGGAACAGACTTTCCCATTTTATCAATATGAGCAATAAAACCTGTAGTTTTATTTTGTAAAGATACATATTTTGTCCAATATCAGCATAACACAATAAAAATATCAAGCAAAAAAATAAGAAGTGGGTAAGTTTGTTTCATCCTTTTTTTTTTTTTTTCAGTGGAGTTGTGGTCAAACCCCCTACCTGGCTGTGGCTTCGTTGAAGTGCATCAGTGAGAGAGGTTTTAGGTGACTTCACTGCTGAGACCTATAGTCACAGCCTGTAGTATGTGTGATTCATACGGAAGATAGCTATGGCCCATGGCAAAACCAGAGGCCACTATGTGCAGATTCAGTTCCCTAAGTAGATATCTAGGGCTGTTGAAATGTATTAGGGTGTTTAGGACAGTTCTGTGTGAGTCTGACAAGAAGGGCTTCAGGAAACCTTTATCCTCTGGAGTAGAAGGTGGTGGCCAAGTGGTTTAATCCTCAGCACATTAAGTGATCTTAGGTGTGTGCCCATGTAGTTGAATGACGACTTTGTTTTCTGTCACTGTAAGTGAGAACCAGGCAGACTGAAGGCAATGGTGTCCAGTTTGTTGTGACACTCACCTACGGAAGAGGAAATCGAGCCCTGTAGTCTTTAACTGCAAAAGGGGAATTGTGCGCGAAGTTGTAACTGATAGCAACTTGGTTGCAAGGTCAGCCAGATGTGTCTATGATGGAGCTATGTGAGTTATGCGAAGTATTAATTTTCTGGCTTTTGGAGGCGGCAACCATCTTTATGGTCTTCATTTATAGAGTGCCTGACATGCTGGGATCCAAGGGCAGGATTGCAGCTCTGTTACTGCTACAATTTTAAAAGTTCTTTTTGTTAGTGCCAGTGCATGTTCCCCAGTTCAGAGTTTAAGCTTACTGGGAATGTATGATATAAAAATATCTCATGCTTACATCAAGGGGGATGGAGCTTTGCTTGCTGCAAACATTGTAGTACACATGCCAGAAACGCAGATCAGAAGATGAATAATCTCTGAAACCATTCCCTAAATCCTCCGTTTCCTTTGATTGATGAAGCCATTTTGCTTCTCTTGTTTGTCACATGCCCCATAGCCACTGAATACCTCCCACATCTTCCTTAAAGAATCTCTTCTCATTCCCAGATTATTGAGCTTCCCACACTCACATGGATGGATATATTGCACGAAGTTGCCTGAGGCAGCACGTAACCTACTTTGCATGTACCTCGCAGAGAGTATGGCTGGCAGTTCTGCTGTTTTTTTGTAAAGCCAGAAGAAGTCTTAATGAAATGCAGGGAGCTCAGCAGATCCCACAGATCCATCCAAGAACTGTCACCTGAGCACCTGTGATATGACATGTTCTGAGGGAGTATGAATGTGTCAGGAAAACAGCTGTGAAACAGTAATACTTGTGGTTTTCTTTCTTTCTTTTTTTTTTTTTTTTTAATTTAAAGTTCTAAGAATTCATTATATGTGTTGAGAGGCAAACTTGTCTGAGTGATGACTGAGATATTTTGGGAGCTCTTCCTCAAGTGGATCTCTTGAGAAGCACAAAGTGCTCCTTTTTAACATGGCCTGCAGCTTGGAGTGACTGTGCTTGCTTTATATCTGTTGCCCAAATGCATCTTTTTAGGCGCATACCTGCTGCTGTAGAGTGTTGGAAGAAATTCCTTGTTGTGTTAACCTGTGCTACCATACCATGATAGTATGACCTAAAATAATTAATTCGCTCAATAATTGTCAGTCAATGGCAGAACTAAGAAAGAAGTCTAAGGTCTATTGTTGATTGTGAGAACTCGATGCCACTTTGCCATTGTCATGAGTTTTATGTTGAAAAGAGTGCAGTCATTGGCTTGCATGCTGCACAGGTAGTTCACCAGCAGTGTTGGTGCAGTGTCCTGTATATGTACACTCCTTTCCTCTGTCCTTAACTTGATGTCCTTCCCTCTAGCCATTAGCCTGTACTGTGGCTCTGCTCTGGCTTGGGATTCTGCTCTCCTAAGGGAGGTGGAGAGTGCCATGTCCTGGCCAGGGGAGGCAGGAAGGAGAGGGGACCCTTTCAAAGGCCTTTATTGTAGAAAACTTGCCTGGTTTTGCGGGAAAGTGTTTAGCACTCAGTTTGGCAGGGTTCTTTGAACAACAACAAAAACAGAGGCGCTGTTGTTTTGGGTTAAAAGGTAAGGACCCTTATGATTTTCATTTTTTCAGCATTTAGCATAATCATATCTGGTACCAAGGGTTTAAATGATAGCTTTGAGGCTTCCCTTTCTTTCCACCACACATATACGAGAAGAACATCTGTTTCTTTGTTTAGCTTAATAACACTTCAGTGTTCCCAGATAATTTTTCCTTTGGCAATTTTTTAAATTAATTGCACGCTAGATTTTTAATCACATTTGGAGTTAAAATTAAATTGTTATATATGTGTGTGAGTGTGTAAAGCCATGTATGTGTATTAGAGTGATGGTCTGCACGCAACCTGGTTGCGTATGCAGAGTCTGTGTAAACGTTTTGGAAAATATTACCAGTTCCTGTAATTCCTTATGGAACAGTCTCCTAGATGACTTGTTCTGGCTAGTCTTCAGCACAAACGTAAATACACTCTCATGTTATTCCCAGTTAAGATTATGGTCTTTGTAAAAAACAGATTTCAGGGTAATTTCATGTTTAGAAGTTGGAGTAAGAAAACCTGAATTAAAAAGCATTTGTTGAACTAATCACCAGTATGGAGACAGTGATTTATTCAACAGGATGGATCTAGAAATCCCCCTGCAAGTCAGGTAAACAGAGCTATTGCATAAGGCCAAGTGTCTGCATTAATTCCAGCTGCCCTTGTCATGCACACAGAAATGTTGACAGGCAGGGGATTGTCTCAGAGATCTCATATTGGAAGTACAGTTTGTCTCTAATAGAAGAGACAACTTAAGAAGAATTTTCTGATGTCATATCTTATTATCTGGAAACTTAGGAAGTTTCTAATCTGGTGCCTTAATGGGAGTGTCAGAGGAATCAACATTAAATTGTCGCTGAAAAGCACTCAATCTCTGCCCTGGCTGATGGTGTTAAAAATCTCCACTTCTGAGAAATGAGGTCTTTTGTTTCACTTTCAAAGAGCAGTTGGCTGAAACTGTTAAAAATTCCAGAGAAGATCTTCCAGCTTTGTTGTGCCCATCAGAAAAGTTAAGCCTTCTCCCTTTTCATTACTTCTGTTCTCTCACCTGTGGTAGATGACTGGTGTCATTTAAATTGTCAGATGCTGATTTTTGGTCATCAACTCTTCTCAACCAATTTTTGTCAAATGGGGTTAGGTGGCAAGGGCCCCCTGTCTCTTAGGGGCACTGGGGCAGTGTATCCAGCTGCAGAGCCATCAGTGCTGTTAACCTCTGCAGCTGGTGGGAAGGGCTCTGTGTGTCCTTGGTTTCTCCAGCTCAACCAAACATCCTATTTTTTTGGAACAATCTATGAGGTGGATGTGTGAGCTGTTGGGAGAACTCACTAGGTACCTGGAAATGTTGTTGTTAATTGGTGGACCACATGGTTTGATCAGTAATATGCTTAAGGCTAGAATGCATGTTGACTTTTGGCCTGACAACAGCGAGCTTGCACGCTGAGGGTAATATGCACGTCAAGACAGGATTCTGCTCTGTGTATTTTTTCAGAGTTCACTGAGTCTAGCTAGCACCATCTGTAAGTGATCGTGATTAGGTCAAAGTAGGTGGATGTCTGGTATCGTTTAAATTGTCAGATGCTGATTTTTGGTTGTTATATGCATTCATTGCACATAACTTGATACTGTTTTTCTTTTCCTTTTCAATAAAATGTAATAAAATGTTATCGTAATTAATTTAGATCTGTAAATTTGTCATGGAAATGAATAAATATATTGTGTTGAGGTATATGTGGGTGTGAGTGTTACAAGATAACTACATTGAGATGACTGAGTTGTCTGGTATAAAAGGAGATCTCAAATTTTACTTTTGCATTTATCTGTGCAGGTTCGAAAGCATGTCAATGACCTCTATGAAGACCTAAGAGATGGACATAACTTGATCTCACTTTTAGAAGTCCTTTCTGGAGACACCTTGGTAAGCTTTTAAATCAGAATGCACTGGTTCCAGTTTGTTATGTATGCATTTACTCTGTTTGTTAACTCTTTGGATATTGACTGCTGGAGATCTCTGGTATATTCCATAATCCGTGACTTGATATCAAAGACACAAGTTATTCTTCTGTTTGTAAAATATTCCGCCATGAATTCTGTGGGGGAATGCTCTGTTTTCTTCGTTTCTTGTGGTCAGTGAGACTTCCTTTCTTAATAGGGTATTGCACTAATTTTGCTGTTCTTCTCTTTTGTTTATAATTTTTCTTTTAACAAGTATTGGATGCTTAATATCCCTTCCCACTCAAGAGAGCAACTTACAAATAGCAAGGGTAAAATGTCCCTGAAATTGTCTAACACACTCCTCAGATGTCATTTCCTTTCTTTGTGAGCATTACTTTCTTTGCTTGGTATTTGTTCTCTTCATTATGTTCTTCTTTTCATGCTCTTCTTTTCATTTGTGCTCTGTCTTGTGTCTTTGCTGTCCTGTCTCCTGTCTGTTATATTCATTAGCCAAGAGAGCGAGATTTTTTGAAGACCTTACGGTTGGTGAGTTCAACAGAAGCATGCGCGTATGAACAGCATGAGGATGTGGAGGATGAGGATAAGGGGGTAGGTGCCGACCCCCATAACTGTACTAACGTAGTGTTTGGAGTGTGGTGTTTGCTAATGCCAAAGTCAATTCTTAGTTTGGTGTCCTGCTGTAGTTTCATAGAAAGTACAAAAGAACTCATGTTGGTGAACCAAGATATGGTTATAAAGGAGATATGGTAAAGACACATTTTTATTTGGCCTTTTCTATGAGCAGCTAAAATGCAAAAGTTAAAGATATCTTTAAAAGTTTACTTGCGCTAAACTGCACAAAACCTTGGTGCAAATGTGTACTGGGCAACATTATCAAAATGTTGTAAGACAATCTTTTTTCTTTTTCGTTCTTTTTTTTTTTCCTCAATTAGGGAAATGCAGTAATTTAATTAAAGCAAGGTTTTTTACTTGCAATCAGTATTGCCAACATACAGAGTAATTCAGACAAAGGCTTGAAGGCTTTCCTTAGTGAAATAATTGGCAAAAAATTAATTTGTCTTAATTAGAAGCACCAGTCTACCTCACCCACAGGATATTTGGCATAACATGGGATAATATTTTGAAATGAGTTAATTTAGAAGTGCAGATCTATTTCTCAGAATGTATCAAATGCAACAGTTATCTTTTTCAAAGCAGATAGTCGAAGTGGAAGTTACGTGACAACTCTGCGCAGTGCTTTGGCTACCAAGCGTGTGGACTGTTTGCAGGATTTTTCTTCCTGGCACCTGACGCTGAATTATCCTTTTGCTGTACTTTAACCATCCAGAAGGGAAATATCTACCTATAAAGTGTAAAATACTGAGTGCTTGTTAGCCCAAGGAGCTGTTCCATGCTTTGTAGCATCTGCATTATTAGTGTTTGCTAAAGCAGCTTGTTGTCATAGGGCCCAGTTGCGCTCTTGGCTCCATGTGTGTTGTGCTGCAGTTGTGATTTCAGTAGAATATGTGTGCTTTTACCAGAGGCAGAACATACCTCAAAATGCTGCATTTTAGCTGTACATTGAAAAAAAATATTTCCCCTCTGAGATCCTCTACCTTTATTTTGTGATAGTTTGGGATTTATTTTACTCTCTCTGTTTTGGAAAATGAAGTTCCAGGCCTGCAATCCTTCGTTCCATCCATGGAAGTTTTTCAGTAGCAAGGGCTGCAGGGATTGATCCTGAGCTCTCAGTGTGAAAAAGAAGGAGCTAAATCGAAGGTTCTATAATGAAAATTAAAGTTCTTTGTTTCAATTTATGCTTCTTATTCAACTCCATTTTCCCATGTTTTGTTTTGGAAAGCATCTGATACACCACAGGGGGAAAAAAAAGTCAATGGAGGAAGGCTTGGGCTTACATTTGCATTTCACAGTGACTGTCTGAGGAAATAACTCATATTCATGGCTGAGCCCTAGCAATTATAGTATGCTTCAGTTTATTGCTGTGAAAGTTTGTGAAAAATCTGAAATAAGGAAGAAGAATATAAAGGATTTGGATCTTGTGATAATGATAAAAAATTAACTGCTTTCCCATTGTTGATCTATGACAGCTAAGTATTCTTTTTCTGTGTGATTCTTCTTCTTGGTGATTTTACACTAACTGCATGCACTTCTGCCATGTTTCCATTAACACACCGCTCATTTCACAGATTTTTGCTTGTGTGATTTTGATTTGAAAAAAGTTGCTAGAGTTTTTTTCATGCTTTATAATGTTTACCTTAAGTCAAGAGCTAAATTTACCCTCCAGGACTGTCTATTTTATATTATGTCTTTTTGGAGGAAGATATTATCATTATTAGATGTTTTTTAAATAAATATCTGTTGCTGTTACAATGATTAAGCAGTCATAGCATAAATAAACAATGTTAAATCATAACACTGCATACAGAGGTAAGCTTTCCATCAGAATTTACCAGAGCAACGTAAAGGCTCATGACATTACTTATATTTTCTTTGCTTAATAGGCTCTAAATGTTTTGTAATAATATATTACAGTTCGGTTTCTGTATGTGAGGCCTTTTTTAGCCCTCTTGGCCTAAGTAGTACTTTTACAGGGAAACAGCTTTCTGCCAGCATGGAGCAAAGTTACAATTTGGGATACTGTTTTCTCTCTCCATCCCTTGTACTAAAAAAACTTTAGTTACAGTTTTAAAAAAATAAATTGTTAAAGCACGCTTTTCCACCAAAGACCTTGATTATTGGTTTTGTTTAAATTGTAGTGCCTAGAATATTTTACATGGTGTTTTCTAAATCGGACTGTTTGTTCTTCTGTCTGACAGGGAAAATCTCACAACTATTGTTTTCCAATTTTAGCCTCGAGAAAAAGGTCGGATGCGTTTTCACAGACTCCAGAACGTCCAAATTGCACTTGACTATTTGAAAAAACGCCAGGTATGGTGAATTTTTTAATAAGCAATGTTAACAAAAATTGCATAACCAGTAGCTAATAAATCATTTAAAAAATATATGTCCTGCTTGGCCTTCTATGCATGTTGTATAACAACTGCTGGTACAGGACTGGCTTGGTCTTGTGCTTGACATGATAAAGAGGGCTGTGGCAAGTGTAACGTTACACCGGCTTTTTCTGAGCCATAGCATCAACACAATTATGTAGTATAAGATGTTAAAGAGGTGAAAATTATGGGGAAGATCCTCAGGAACTGCTTATAACAGATTTAAAAATCTTTCAAGCTGGCCAAACACCAGCTGGTATGCAGTTCTTCTCACAAAATTATTTTTAGTGAAAAATGCAGATTCAAGGAAATCCTAACTTTGTATGGGAGTTACTTGTTTTGAAGATACTTGTTTTGGGGAAACTGTCTTCAAGCCTTGCTCCTGACAAAACCCAAACTTGCACCCTACAAATTCAGCAGTCACCTGGGCTGTGGAAGGTTCAGGTTTAATTTCACTCCAGACACTCGAAAACTGCACTTCTGGGTGGTTTTCCACTGTTGTGGAATGAGTTTCTTTCCCCTTTTAAATTTCTTCTAGAAATTTAGGATTCTTGCTTTCACCCTTTGCAAAATGGCAATGTTTAAAAATGTCAAAAAAATTGATGGAAGGAAAAACTGCTTCCCTATCCAACTCATCCATATGACTTAACACTGGAAGCCTTCTGTTTGGTTGATTTTAATTGTTTATCGTTTGTTTGTTTGTTTGTTACTTGAAAAATTAACAATGTGAGATAGCAAAACATTAGCAGACATTTAATTTGTTTTTGAAAACAGTTACTGTTTTCTATTGTAAGGGGAGCTACAGACTTTTGGGTCTCCCAGCAATGCTTGCCCACCAGTAGCTCAATCTGGCTTATCTGAGTTCAAAGGGAGTTTTTCCTGTAAACTTCAGTGAGCTGTTGAACAAATATGCAACTAAGTAAAAGTGAATGGCAACTTGAAGTGATGACTACAATGGCAGTAAGACCTCTGGATTTGTGCTGCACCATGCCTTATTTCTGCTTGATAGACCTTACTTACCAGATCACAGGACGTGTAAGATCAGGTCATCCTCATGTTTACGTGTGCACACATCCCTAGGAACAGCAGGTCTCCATCACTCAGCTTTTGTTTGTGATCTGGGAATTGTTGTGCTTTCTTCAGCCTTGCAGCTTCATGAATGTGGCTGTACCATACCTGACAAAATATTTGTGTGGTGTTGGTGTTCTTGGATAGAAGTTTCAGCCCTACCCTCCTCTTGTAGGGGATTCTAGCCTGGAGTGAGGATTAGGAAAGGTGTTGAGAGCAGAGGGACTTTTCCAGAGACTGGGGTTCAGCTCAGGAAGGAAAGGCAGAGTTAAAGGGACATAATGCTCTTGTTAGTTCTTCCTAAACCATATTTAGGAGGTAACTTGCTGAGGATGGCTGTGTGACTTTCAGACACAATGCTTTATTGTTAGATAAGGTAGAGAGATCCTATATATAGATCATTCTAGAGCCTGACTTGGGAAAAAGTAAAAACGAAGGAAAATAAGAAGGAAGCATATTTGACTATTACGTAGAGCTCTGCCAAACACACACAGCTTTCATAATGGCAGTGGGGGAAAACGTTTGGATGTCTTTCATTTCTTTTTTGAACTTAGGAATACACTTTGTTTCCTTCTTTCAGGGAGAGTGTTTTTTTTTTTTTTTTTTTTTTTTTTTCCCCTTCTAATAGTTAAGATTGCCTGTGGAGCAAGAAGAGAGCGTGCCCGTGCTTGTTAAGTGTTAACAACAGGGTATATGTTAAAACCCATATGCATGTAACTTTACTAGCATAAGCATAAAATGCGTTTTATCTGAATCATCATTAATTGCTAGCCTAATTGGACAAATAAGACAGATAAATTGAATGGAAAAATACATTATATCAAAGAAAGCAGAATTACTAAATTCACTCTAAATGTGAGTTCATGGGAGTGGCAAAGATATCAGCCTTTGGTTTAACCCTGTCCACTTTTTCATGTTTACAGCATTCTGAATGAGTAAAACAGCGGAGGTGATAATAATCTTAGGCATCATTATGCCATTTAGAATTTGATAGTAAATTCTCAGTCTTATCAAGTCAGATTGTTGTGTATTGACAAGCTAATTCTCTTGTTGCTGGAGTCTACCTTTGATAGAGGAGATTGTGGGGAGAGCCAGTGATAGCTTCCCGAGTTTCAGCATTGCCCTGAGACGGATACACTGCAGTTACAGATCAGCATGTTCTTGTTATCCTTTCCCCATCTATCATACCTTCCTCCTTTGACACAGGCCGAGATGAAGGATATTTGGCGTAGGGAGCAGATTTGCTGGTGTAGTGACAGCTGAGGAATCTCCTCTAGTTGGCGTGGGTGGGAGAGGGTGATTCCTGGCAGGCCACAGGCAGCCAGAATTTAATTCCTTTCAGCTTCTGAGAATTAAAGAAAATAACGGGATAGGTTCAGGAAGTGAGTAATGCTTCCTTTATAGTCGCGCTTCTGTCGTGCACTATGTTTTTTTGGTATATTTATTTCCATTCTATGTGTGTTTTTTCCCACATGGCAGGTGAAACTGGTTAACATTAGAAATGATGACATAACAGATGGGAATCCCAAGTTGACTTTGGGGTTGATATGGACCATAATTTTGCACTTTCAGGTAAGCCTGGTTCTACTTAGCAATTTGTTTTCATTCAGATTCCTTCATACCTTTGTGATGAATGGGTCAACTTCAGATCTCCAGATATCCTATGCAAAAGTTTGCCTTATGTCTCTAATGTTTATTTGAAGGCTTTGATAACTCTTCTCTAATGATGTAAACTAAATCTGACGTTGTAGTTTGCTGTCTAATTTCTTGTCAGTGGAGTGTTAGAAACAATCACTTGTTTTTTGAACATTATTAAAGACAGTGGTTGGTGTATTCCTTCAGCACTTGGATAAATAGGCCTTGTTTTGTTCTAAAGACTTCTTTTGTTGAATATTAAAATAAATTTTAAGAAGTTAAATCTTGTTTCATTGTGGACTTGAATTTCTCTGTTGATAAGAATATTGTAGCAAACACTACTTTCAGCATTTTCAAGCAGCTGGAAATGTTTCAGCATTTGTTTTTAGTACAAAAAACGTGATGGTAATGTGGGGTCACACTAGGTGGCACTCTGACTGTTGTACACTGGGCAGATTGTGTACAGTATAATACAGCCTTACAGTCTGTGGTGTTAAATTGCTCCTCAAAATGAGGCCTTCACAATGATTGTGGCTGCAGATGATGTAATTCAGATGACAGATAATTCCCATTTACTGACTGCAGCATTGTTAACTATAGAGCCGGTGTTGTGCAGGCATTTTATATGACTGGAAAATTACAAGATTATACAGAAAAGCACAGTTCCCTTTAAGAATATCCTGCAATGGATTTATGATTGGAAAAACACCAACTTTTTTCTTTTTTAAAAAAGCTGCTACGGCCTTGTTTGCCTTTTTGCGAATCACGAGGAGGAACAAAAGACCCAAATAGAGCCAACGTGACTTTGGTCTAACCAGGGTTGGCAACTCAGCCAGGGCCACTGTTCTTGGTAAAGGAGAAACCACAAACTACTCACTATTAGTGAGGCCCTGAAGCTCCCTCAGCTTCCCTCCCTGTCATCCCAGTGTTTGCTTCCACACGGTTTTCTGGAGAAGGGAGGCTGGGCTTAAGTGTATTTGAACATGACCCTCAGAGTAGACAGTGACTGAATATTGCTGTGTTTTAAGAAGTAAAGATTATTACGAACATTAATGGAAGCAGCGGTAATGAAACTTTTAATCAATGCATGTTTTATCTTTCTGAACCTTATCAATAGACTTTGGCAAGACGACTTTTTTAGTTTTTCTTGCTATCCAAAGCACAGGACATCTGGTATAATTTTGGGTCCTTACAAAAAGTAATGGAAGGTAGCATTACTATTTCTACCTGTAAAAATAATGGGAAAGAAAAACATGAAATAACTAATTTAGGTGAGGCAGTGTTACAAGGATTTTCCGCTGTGAGGTAGCGAGCTCCATGTGAAATATATAGAAGCATTTAAATTGTAGCTGAAACACTTACTTCACTCCATCCTGACCCCCAATAACTACCATGTAAATCTCTACCAGTATAATTCAAATCTTGTAAATCTCTCAGCTTTCTTTTTTTTTCCAAATAATTTGTTAAAAAAAGTCTGTTAAAACCATTTTAAGAATGAATAGGAGTACTAAGACTGAATATTAAGCCAGTTTAGTACATATGCAGAAGGGATTCGTAACATGAGGAATGCTCTGTGCTAATTTGTGCAATTTTGGTATTTGCCTGTATGCCACTTTTTTTGAAATATCTGGTAATTAGGTGTCACTGACAACTGCATATGGCAGATGCAGGTTCAGAATACATAAGGAAATTCAGAAGAATGTGTGTACTTAGACCTCATGTAATTTTTTGTCTTTACTTAGATTATGAATGAGGAAAAATCTGACTTGAAAAGGTTAACAGGGATGAAGTGTCATGACAATAAGTGTGTTCATGTATGGAGTAATCCTATATGCATATATATTGGGAAAGTTGTGGTGAGATTCAGTTTGGGGTTAAGACACCTAAATCCAGGTGCGTGTCCATATGAATTGTGACTAAATTCTCGCTATAATCTGATAATCTGAGGGATAGAGGTTTAGTCTATACAGCTGGTGTAGCCTGGAGAGTGATTCAACTAACCAGCTTCTAAAGGCCCACCCCATCTGACTAAACATAAACATCTGTTCTCGTTGGAGATTTATGAGACACCCATGTAAGTATTAAAAACATGACATGGGCTTTATAGAAAACCCACTGTCATCTGGGAAGAGACTGAGATTGGGCAAGATAAAAACTGCATTTTAGATGGCAGTAAACATGTTTAGCAACAGATTTGAGGCCTGGGTGCTAGTCAATACAGTGGGCAGAGCATGGTGGAGCAATTCAGATGGCTTGTAGTAGGTGTTCAGAACACCTGCTGAGCAATAGTTGCCCAGCGTAGGCTCTTACTGTGATCTGAGATGATGCATGGTATCACGCCTCCTCAGAAGCGGATGCAGTAGAAAGAGAGCTTCTTTAGTTCCCGTATTACATCTGCTATCCCCATGTAGACATCTTTGATAGTTTTAAGTGTCTCAAATGTTCTAGATGGGCTGTTGACTTTCTCCCTTGTCTCTACTTCAGGGTGTGGTACATTGTTGTTCAGGTCTGTTGACTGTACTAATGACATCTCAGTTGCATGAAGATAGGTGTAATTTGAGGTGCGTTATAGCATCCAGGATGTGTATGTGGGGTTCTCTAATGAAACTCCATATCTATGAGAGACCTGTGCTTGTCTAGACTTGCAGCTGGAGGCAGTTGAGATATAGCAGGATATCTCATGGGGCTCTAGACGCCCGTGTTTAGGAAGCTGACTCCACTGAACAAAATGGGCTCTTAGTGTCCTTGCCAGTGTGTAAACATCTGTATGTTGACTCCTCCATTGAGATGTCTTAGCTTGGACTACCTCTTTAATCTTCCGAACATTTGCAAAAGTAGTTATTTCTCAGTGAGTCTAAGGGGCTAATTGTTGTGTGATGTTATTGGTGCTGTTTTTACTGGTAATCTTAACAACTTTGCAACCTGGAAAGTAGTCAAGAAGCAAGGGATTCTTTTGGCTGTTTGTGGCTTCTTGTTTCTCTGAGTCATGGCACTTATCAGGGGGATAATATTTCCTCAAAATAGAAAATCCTTCTGAGTATTGCAATTAATTTAGAAATGATTTAGGGGAAAGACATGATGCACAAAACTGAGATGATATGCATTTCAGGATTAAGTTTCTCTTGCATCTGAGTTATGTCTAGAGATGTTTGTGGCTTCCTGACTTGGTATCCATAACTAGATATATGTACATTTTATTCTGAGTTACACCACTGGCTTTTGCAACTGTGCAAGTCCAAAAATTGTGCTTTTTTTTTTTTTTTATCTCAAGTAATTGTATATGAGGCACAGAAATGATAGAATGGGAAATCCAATCGTTTATTGAGTCGAGTATGTTAGAAAATAATTTGTCCTGTAGAAATGCAAAATCCCTAAGACATGTATGTTGTTAGGGTTTAAGCAAGCTTTCAATGTGTACATTTCACATGCTTTTAAGAATGTGTTTTTTTTTTTTTTTTCCTCTAATTCAGTTTCATAATGAAATAGCCAATAAATAGTTCGTGGCATATGTTAAAACACGCTAAAGGAGATTACAGTGTTTTTTATAGTTGTATGCTGTGTGTATAAATACTCAATATTTTAATGGATTTCTTCTTCAACACCCAGTACCTTTTCACTGGTGACATTAGAGATGAGCATAAAGGTCCTCAGAAAGTTACTATAGTTTTAGTAGGATAAGATCTGTGAAAATCAGTGATCATTTCTTTTCAAACCACTGAAAACATCTTTAATTTCACTAATTTTTGAAGTAACCTGTAATTGTTTAAAAACAGAACATAGCAAAAACTGAAACCTTAGCTTTCAAGCATCCGAAATTCAAGGCCCTCTTGAATTCAGGCCTTCAGAAAATGCTGGAACTTCTAAGTCATGACTCAGTAAATTGTTTTGTTTCTGTTTCATCTTTGTTTCACAGCTCATTAACTCCTGTGAAATGCTTTTTCTTCCACTCTCCCTGGCTCCCTGCTATGGGACCTTTTTACAGAAGGCTACTTTTTAAAGATCCAGTCTGTAATGTTTTTGTCCAGGCATTATTGTGCTGTCCAGCCCCCTCTAGAGAAGACGGGCTCTTTCTCTCAGGCCCCTCCAGGGCACGTGTTACCTCTTAACATTTCTCATTTCAGCCAGTAAATACTTACTTTGCTTTTGGCTCTCCATAAGCCTTCAAGCAAAATTCATTTTTTATTGGTCTGCCACAAAGAGTCTTCTGATTGTGTACTTGAGCTAGCAGATCAGCAGTTAAATGTTTGACTGTGCTGGGGGAAAAAGGCAGTAAGACAGGATTTATTTGTAGGTTATTTGGCTGAGATAGGGGACAACCGTCCAGCCTTTTCTCGAGTTCCTGATTCGCCTTACCACAGGTAGGTGTTCAGAGGCTGCACTCTGCAGTTCATGTGATTTCAAAGCACACTTGCATTGGCTGTGGCTTGTATTGGCTTCTGCCTTCTGGCAGAGTCTGAGAGGTTGTCAGAGAATGAGACAGAGCTGAGATGTCCCATTCCAATAAATGACTTTTAAAGCAGAGGAATAATAGGATATTCTGGGATCTCTTCATCTTCCTCTGCTTTAGTTACTCTGCTGTTAAATCTGTGATAACAGTCATCGTTCAAGAGACACTACCTATTTTCCACCTTGCCATCTCAGGAGCAGAAACTGAGAACTAAGTCCGGCTTTCTCTTGCTGTTCTCCTGCAACCTATTTCTATTCTGCCAGGAGCAGCTGGAGTTGGCCTCTGGGCCCTGTCCTAGATGTGGGTCTTGGATCCCAAGGATTGAAATTTAATCTGCCTCTGCTATAAAGTATCTAGACCAGTTCCAAGTCTGATCTTCTCAAAGATTTAAAGATGGAACCCTGTTGCCAAGTGTCTAATCCCCGACTGTCACTGGTCATAGGATAAACTGGATTCTACTTGGGACTTGTTCCCAGTGGCTGACCTATCATTCAGTTTTGATGGGGTATGCTTTCCCTATGTTTTATTCCTCAGCTGAGCTCCCAATTATCTCTTCCAGAATTCTTCAGCATTTTAAGAAAATTACTAAATTTCAGCTAAGAAAATGAGCATGGAGTTCTTGGAATATCTGGGATTCATCTGAATCAGCAAAGACGAGAGGCATTAAATCTCCTTGCAGAATCAAATTTAGACTTTACATCTAAGAATAGTGGAGTATCTGTAGCAGGATAAGAGTTAGGAGTTAGCTCATCCAGTTGATTCGGTTTAATCCCATAAAACCACCAACAAGGAACAAATTCCTCTTTCCTCACTTTGCTAAGAGTTATCTCACTGGTTACAAATCCTCTCCCCTGACAGATCTGCTGCAGGGTATGACTTTTGCTGCCTCAATAGTACCTGGAAGCTGAACAGCTCTTTCACATTTCTAGCAGTGGTTGGTTGTACAGCTCAAGCAGATCTGAACATAACCTTTCATTTGTGCTGGAAAGGCTTTGTTTCTTGATTTGTTCACTATCTTTTGCTGTTTAAATTTTCACTTTCTCTTTGGTTTATGTTTGTCTCTCTGTCATTCTACATGTGACCTTTGGGCTGTGTAATACAATGCCTTCTGGTTATCTGGTATGCTATTTTGACACACACCATTTCTGTTAAATGCTCCATTGCTTTTGCTGTGTTGCATTTAGGGGGAAAAAAAAGATGGAGAGAGAACTTAGATCTGAAACTAGCTGAAGTGCATTCCTAGAGGACTTCTGATCATGTTACTCGAGGATGAAAGATACGAGACTGTGTTTGGTTGGCAAAAAGGAATAAATTTTCCTGTACAGCCATCTGCTAGCTATATTAAATGAATGGTAGAGCGTAAATTAGCATACAAAGGATGGATGGCCTCAGCATTTTGCACACTAAGAAAGTAAGATTTTCAGCAGCTTTGCCACCTTAATGTGATACGCTTGTTCAATATTAAGAACATTACACAGTCGCACATTTGATTAGTTACAGAAATCTACGGTTTAAATGCAGGCACAACATACAAATCTTCATGGGCTATTTCGTGTCTTGATGTTAATCTTTTGTTTGCCATGTCTTAATGTTTACCTCTTGTTTGTGATTAAGCAGCCTCTAAAACAGATCAAATGGCAGACAAGCGTTGGTCTAATCCTCTGTTCATGTTATACTCCTGAAGGGTTTATGTGCCAGAAAAAGTCTTGCTAATCTCCATTTAAGACTTTCTGGCATTGGTGAGTATGTATGGGGATCTTTGGGTGTTTCTTTAATGAAAATAAAACAAACAAAAACCAACACCACAGCAAACCTTGATAGGTTTTTTTTTCACAGCTTTAATCACCTGAATGTTTGGCTTCAGCCAAGGCTGAGCTTCCATTTGGATCTAGTCAGATGTCTGGGACAAAGCCCCTAGCGAGGTCAGCATCCTACTACACTTGGATGTCATGTTTCTTTGCTATAGCAGGCAGGTTTTAGAAGAAATTTCAGTTTCCCTTTTCCAAGCCTCCAATTTAATAACTGTTGTGTCTCTTTCTTGCTGAGACTTCATAATTTGCTGAGTTATGAAGTCGTAACCATGAGGTTACGACTTCATAGAATTTCCATTAACTGCAAGTGGTCATTTTGTCTTTAGTTGTTTGCAGTTCTGCTTGTCATCTTCTCTTAACATTGAGTATGATTTTTCATAAATAAAAAAAAAATTCAAAAACCAAAACCTGACATAAATGTAGTTTGTCAATTCTTTTTTGTACTTAATCTTTCCTTTGGTTCAAGGACATAAATGAAGGATCATAAAGTTACTTTTTGGTTCACAAAGGAATAGTAGAAAGAATTGTTAAGAGAGGTGATAGCCTTCTCACTCAGGAGCGACTGATAAATATTTTTACATTGGCTACGTATCAAAAATACATGTTTCTTACCTTTTCCTGGAAGCTAGAAATGTGCAAATAAAACTAATAATCTGTATGGATATATCTGGAATGCATTTATTCCTAGCAAATTCTGCTGCAGGTATACCAGCCACTTTCATCTAAAATGAACTGGAATACACAGCAGTAAGCCAGGGTTGTTGGAAGCAGTGGGCTGTTAACCAGTGTTTCAGAACTCATTCTTGTACTTTTTCCTGCCACAATTTTTAGTTGTACTTCATAGGCACCTAATTATCTGAAAAAGGGTATTAAATACTCTTTATACAAAAAAAAATTATTAAAGTGTATATATATATATGTTTGTTAAACACACTTAAACAGTCTAAAATAAACATGTAGTAAAGTACACTGTTAAAACTCAGTCTAATACAATTACTGTTTAGAAATGACAGTGCCCATGTGCTTTAATTTAAATATGTACTTGTGCTGGAAAACTCAAATGTGCAATATGTCTAAACAAATTCTTAACTCCTGTGAAGTTTGTGGAGGAAGAAGAACAATGGCAGTGTATTTTTTGTAGACTATATTTAGTTCAGTACATTTTTGATCAGACTTGCATTTGTTTATTCAAATGATGGACAGTGATCTTTAATCTTTTGCATCATGTCTTCTTTATCAGGGTAGTAATAAGTCTTTTATACCAGTACGTAAAAAAATATTTCAATATTATTATGCTATGATATATTTTACAGTACATTGTTATTGTTATACATATTAATCGAGAAGCTCTATCGGTGTGAAATGAAGTCAGTCTTGGGTCAAGTTGTACTGCAAAGTCCTGAATCTTCCGATGAGAGGGGGGAAAGAGAGATATTTTCAAGCATATTTGTGCTTGAAAGAGAGATATTTGCAGGAGTTTATCTTTAAGCGTAGAAGCCATTTGTTTATATAAACACGACAACTCCCTTAACAAGAACTATATTTTTATTTTTCCAATGTGCTTTACTGTTCGTTAAGGAGGACCACGGAGAAGTGTGTTTGAAATCAGTGAGTCCTCTGGGCCGCGGCAGGAAGGCAGTTTTCTGAGCTGGCCAGAGTACAGCTTTTACTGTGAGCAAAGGGAGCAAATGCCACAGCCACACCTTTATGTTAAGCATACCACAAACGCAAATACAAATCAAGGCCATGAAAGAGAATGCAGTCATAGCATAAACATCTACTTTGTCCATGTGTATCTGCCTCGCTATCAGTGGTACACTTTACTCTGCAACAGCCTTCTAGTCTGTTACTGTTACAGTATGAAATTTTCTGAGCAAATTTTATCCCAGTGCTTTTAGAATAGTCAGAAATGAACATCTCTATTCTTGGAAATTATTTGCATGCTGACAGCACTTTTTAACGTCATTCTGGATCCCATCAGTAAAATGTTGTAGAATGCCTTGCTGGAGCTGGTCCCTGGGATGATAAAGTCCCTGTGTTTCCTTATTGCAGTTCCTTTTAAAATAATGAGGAAAACTCAATGGCAACACCTGATGGTGTGTAGCAGGTTTCTTGGTAGCTGTTTCTCTGTGAGAAACCATACACATCTACCCCTGCTGACCTGTGTTGTTTTCAGTAGGTTTTGTATATTGGTAACAGAGATGAAGTGAAAGCTTAAAAACACAGATATTATCCAAACTGTTGATGATTAGACGTGCTTGCATTTTAATAGTGTATGTTTCTATTTAGTTTTCATGTGTATGCTTCGTATTTCCTGGCTATTTTTTTTAGAGTGACACAGGCATGTTTACAGAGCAGCACCATAGGAGGAGGAAAAAGCTTGACTATAAAAGCACCAGAAGAGCTTAATTTGAACATATTACAGTCATAAAATTTTTTTTGCAGTAACTCTGTAGACAGTTTTCGAGACAGACTGGCTCTTACTGTTTTGCTTCACCTTTCTCTGCCAGAAGTTTTAAATCTGCTGCAGTGTTCCAGCCCCAAGTGCACAGCACCGCTGTCCTGAGCTTGTACAATGGTCGTGAAGCAGCAGGTTATTTTTAGCTGACAAATCAGTAAAAATCACATAAGCTGCTATGAAAATTCCACATACAAACAAGCGTTTGGCTCCTCAACACGCTGCCAAAGCGATCTCTAATCATTCATTTTAATCTTCCTTTCTGTGGATCATTGGATACATGCTAAAAGCACAGGCAGTGAAAAACTAATTTGCTAACTAAATCACTCTAGCTATTTGCTGTAGTGCTTGCTTTTGGATTTGGAGTGGAGCTAATAGTTTCAAAGGTTACTGCATATTTTTCTACTTTATCTTGAGTTACCGAAGGAAACAGGAAGTTAAAATGTATGCAAGAATTTTCTATTGCTCATAAGTGCTATGTCATCTCTGTGAAGGGCCATTAGCCTTCCAGCCTAATGCTGCTGCGGCGATGTTTATTTAAGAGGATTGGTGGCCAGAAATAAGCCACAGTGTCTAATCAGACACAGGCCCTGCCTGGGCACCCTGCCACAACATTTATTGCGTGTGCGTTTCTCATAAGCAAAATGGCTACGTACTGAGGAGGATGGAAGGGAAGTCTGGAAGGAATTACAGTGCAAACTACAGTTCTTAACTTTCTGAGGAGGATTTAAGTGTATGTAAATATACCGGAATGAATGAGGCTGTGTGACTGTGAGTTCCTGAAAGCCAAATGGGGAACGTCTGTGGATGTGTAAGGGCTGAAAAGGAAGAACAGTGTTTAGATCCTGCCAAAGCTCCCTTAAGTCCAGCTAAACATTCCCCTGGAAGAAAGTATTTCAGAAGAAAATCAAGAAATAAATCAGTCGAGGAGAGACCAGATTCCGTAGCAGTTAAAGAAAATGAAGAAAAAAGCCAATATGAAGCGGGGATTTCAGAAAACATCGAGATTCTCCCAGAGGGTATGGAATTGGCTTGTTCCTTCCCTCAGAGAGTAACGGAGGATGGCAGTGCTCTGCCCGTGAGTACAGACCTCTCGGCTGATCTTGTTCAAGCAGAAGTTTTACTGAGTGAAACCAACAGTGATTCTCCCTGTCAGGACAGATTTCCTGGTGATAATCTGAGGCTCACCAAGTCTGCTGAAACAGAGGCATGGTTAAAAGAACGAGACAAGAGGAGTTCGGAGAAATGCTGTACTGGGAAGAGGAAACATTTGGATGAATATAACACAAGAAAATTAGCATTTCAGAAGAAAGCAAGTGGTCTCTGTTATGAAAAAGCTGCTAGCTTGGATTCTGCTATCCACCTTTTAGGCAAACAGCACGAAGAAACTGGGTTAAACAAAACTTCTTGCAGAGTTGTTGAAAATATCCCAGAAAGCAATAAATCTGAAAAGTTGCATCACTTTCTTTCTAAAAGAAAAAGTTATCCACTGCTTGAACAAAAGAGATTTTATTCTTCTGATGATGTGTTTTCCCAACTGCCAAAAGAAAAAGCAATCTATAACATTCTTCCAGACAGGAGCAAGGTAAGTATTTTGGCACAATACACTAATGTTTCAAGTTAGCTCAAAATAAGTATTGGAACAATATTTTTGCTGTGTTACAAAAATGTCTTCACTATACTATGTGCAAATTGTTAACACATGCTGTGATGCTACAGTCAGGACAGAGTGTGTTACTTGATCTTTTTTGTAAGTTAAGCAATGTCTGTGTACTTCAGGAGTATTGATCTGTCTGTGTGCCGTTTTATTGCCTGTAGTTTGATTTCTTTCCTAGTTTTGAAAGAAGATTTTGATGTTAAAATTCTAGGAAGTGGACTGAATTTTAGGGAGTCATTTTATTTCACATTTAATATTTGTGGTCTTGTAATTCCTTTTAGTCTTGTATCACATACAAGGGAATATTTCTAACTCTTTTCAGTTATGTCCAATAGAAACTGAAGAATGATAGAAATACGTAGGGAGCTTGAAATAGAAAAAGCGGACGTGGATCATGATAATTATGCTCTGCACTTTCAAAAGATCTTTCTTCCAAAACTATATGCTCTATTAATATTAATTACTTAAATTCCATCTTCCTTTGAGAGTAGGATTATTTTTGCTTTACAATAGAACCAAGGTGCAAGTTTAGCTGCAGGGTATCTGAAGGAAGACAAATCTTTTTTTTGTTGGTATTCATGCTTACCAGCTTAAGCCGTATTATCAGTCCTGCCCCACTCGTTTTCAGTGTAACTGGAATCTGTCAGCGTGGGTCAAATGCCAATAGCAGAATCTGGTCCAAAACTGATTCGCCTTGCTGAACTGGGACATCTGAGCTTTGAGTTAAGTGTTCAGAGAGAATGAACATATGACTAAGGTCATATGACTAAGTGTCATGACTAAGTAATATCACTTTACTCTTTCGAGCAAAAAACTAACTACAGCTTATATAATTTATTTTTGTAACATTATACTTTATACAAATTATACTTTTTGCAAGCTTAGGTTTGAAATACACATAATGCACTCAGTTACAATGCAGAGTACATGCTAGTACAAATAGCCTCCTAATACATGTGGAGATCTTTGCCCTCTTAATCTTAACTGGAATTCAGAAACAGCTTAAGGACGTTCTTTGATTTGAACAAAAAGTCATTACTGAGTACAAGAGTATGAAACCTTGTCTGTTCAGTCAGGCACGACCACTTTTTCCAGTATAGTCAGAGTCATACAACTGCTCTGTTTACCTATTTGCAGAACTCAAATAATTGGGATGTTCTTTTCATTCTTCATTGCTCACTGAGAACAATGAAATGAAAGTTGTTTACACTCTCCCTTCGCTTCGTTTCTACACCTCTTATTCTTAGTTCTGGAGGTTGCCTTTCTTCAGCAAGGTGTGTTCTGATACTGTTCTAACTCAGGGCTGTCCTAGAGCAGATGGCGTCGTGCACTAAGGCCAAGAAGTTGTGTCTCAAGACTGAAACACACTTCCTTACAGCATCCCCCTTCATAGTGATATCTTAGGAAATTGCAGTTAGAGCAGAAATCAAGTCTCTACTTTTGGCTCCTCTGCAGAGAATACTGCCTATGTGTTGAAATAAGCTGTGGTTTTCAGTCAGTACCAGCAAAAGATAGCTACCAGCTGGTATTACCGCTAGTTTTTGATGATTGTCAACGTGTATAGAAACCAAGGACTTTGCTCTACCACATTATCATCCATCGTTATTATTCTTGCAGTTTAATCTGTGGTAGTTTCAGTTTATGGATGTGATTTTATTTTAGAAAAAAATATGGCTAAGCTAATATAAAAACAGAATCACTCATTTGCTTCCACAGCTCAACTGTTGTCTTGGTTGTAAGCTTCTCAGCTGACTTTTTGCCACCTACATAGTGTCTCATACAGTGAATTTATCTACAGTGCTAATAATAGTCTGCAAAAACAAACAAACAAAAAAACCCAAACACCAAAACCAAACATATGTTTGAATCAGGTTAAAGGCAGTATGCATTGCTAAAATAAAATCAAAAAAAAAAAAAGAGTAGGTTATTTGTAACCAGCTTATTCAGTAGAATAATTCTTGCAAAGAGGTCATCTGTTTATTATTTCAGCTATAATTTCAAATAGTTGTAAGATAAGATACTTTCCAACTATGTCCACCATCATATACTCTTGTGTTATTTATTCATGTAACACATCTAGGGGAGGGAGAGCTGCCAGTTGTCCCTTGGGTATGTGATTAGCAGAGCAAGGCTGCAAAAGTCGGGAGTTCTGCTTAATTGACATTGTTTGCTTCCTTGTAAAACACAAAGCAGATGCAATCCACCTTTAATGCTGGTGAATGAAGGAAATTTATAATCATTGATGGAACTACAAAACTAGCACTGGAAAGGTTCTGGAGAGGTTATCTATGTCATTTTTGTACTTAAAGTCAAGATAACTATGTGAAAACCATTCCTGACTGATAAACACAGATGAACAAGCTATGCATGCCATGCTGGTGGTTTCATATCTTTTCTGAGTAATTCTAGTGCTAATCTGTCTTTGTATTAGAAAGGCTTTTTAGCTGAAAACACCTATCACAGAATGTTTGAGTTTGGAAAGGGACTTCTGGAGGTCATCTAGTCCATCTAGTTCATGCAGGGTCTCCTAGAGTACATTACTCATGGTTGTATCCAGATAGCTTTTGAATACCTCTAGTGAAGGAGACGCTGAAACCTCTCTGGGCAACCTGTGCCAGTGCTCAGTCACCCTGAGCCAGTAAAGAACTTTTTCCTCATGTTGCTCCTGACGTGCTCCCTTTGGAACTTGCACACATTGATGAGATGCCCCACGAGCCTTCTCTTCTCCAGACTGAACAAGCCCAATTCCCTCAGCCTTTCCTGATATGAGATATGCTCCAGTCCCTTCATCATTTTATCAGCCCTTTGTGGACTTGCTCCAGGAGCTCCATGTCTCTCTTATATGGGGGAGTACTTGACACAGCACTCCAGGTGAGGCCTCATCAGGGCAGAGTATAGGGGGAGGATCACATCTCTCGACCTGCTGGCCTTGTTCTTTTTAAGGCACCCCAGGACACCACTGGCCTTCTTGGCCGCAAGGGCACACTGCTGGCTCATGGCCACCAGAGCACCTGTTGTCCACCAGGACACCCAGGTCTTTCTCTGCAGAGCTCCTTTCCAGCAGATCAGCCCCTAAACTGTACTGATGCATGGAGTTATTCCTCCCCACATGCAGGACCGTGCACTTGCATTTGTTGAATTTCAGCAGGTTCCACTCAGCCCATGTCTCTAACCAGTCAAAATCCTTCTGAATGGTGACAAGGCACTTTAGGGTATCAGCCACTGCTCCCAGTTTTGTTTCATCAGCAAACTTGCTGAGAGGGTGCTCTATCCCTTCATCCAAGTCAATGATGAATTCAAGTTAAGCAGTAGTGGACCCAGTAGTGACCCTGGGGGACACTGCTAGCTACAATTCTTCAACTGGATTGTGCCACTGATCACACTGAGACCTGCTATTCAGCCAGTTCTCAGTCTACCGCACCATCCACTTGTCTGGCCCCATAATTCCTGTGAGCCATGAGGATGTCGTGGGAGATAGTGTCAAAAGCCTTGTTGAAGTCCAGATAGACAACTTCCACTTCTCACCCCTCATCTATTCAGTCAGTTGTCCTATCATAGAAGGCAAGCATGTTGGTTAAGCAGGATTTTCCTTTGGTGTATCTGTGCTGACTACTGATCACTTTCTTGTCTTCCACATGCTTAGAGATGACCTCCAGGAGGAGCCACTCCATCACCTTTCCAAGGATTGAAGTGAGGCTGGCTGGCCTGTAGTTTGCTGGGTCCTCTTTCTTGCCCTTTTTGAAGATGGGGGTGACATTTGCTTACTTCCAGTCCTCAGGCACCTCTCCTGATTGTCATGACCTTTCAAAGATGATTGAGAGTGGCTTAGCAATGATGGCTGTCAGCTCCCTCAGTGATGTGATTCGATCCAGTAAATAGCTAAGTACCACACAGTCACTTGCTCGATCCCCCACCCCCAGTGGGATGTGGGAGAGAATTAGGAGAAAAATACAGTAGAACTTGTGGGCTGAGATTAAAAAAATACAACTATTTACTAAGACAGAAAAAAGTAAATAGAAATATCAGTAATTATACACAAAGTGATCCACAAAGCAAGGGCTCACCACCCACCCAACCAGTTCCCCAAGCAGCAGCCCCTCCCCAGCTAGCTCCCCTTCTGTAAATCACATGATGTCATATGGTATGGAATATCTCTTTGGTCAGTTTGGGTCAGCTGCCCTGGTCCTGTACCCTGCCAGCTCCTTGTGTCCCCACTCCCCCCAACCCCTTCACTGGCAGAAGAATACAAGAAGCTGAAGAACTGAAAATGTCCTTGGCTCTGTTTAACACTGCCAGGTGTTATCAGCTTTGTTTTTCTTCTATGACCAAAACATAGCTTCATACCAGACACTGTGAGAAAAGTAATTTCTGTTAGAAACTAAGACACTCAGCACTTGTGAGTGCCCATTGACTTGTGGATGTCAAGTTTGTGTAAATGATTTCTAACCCAGTCCTTCGCAACAAAAGGAAATTTCTCATTTCTCCAGACTTTCTGCCTGGTCTCCTGGGTCAGGGTCTCCTGAAAGCTGGCCTTGGCAAAGAAGGCATTCAGTATCTCTGCCTTCTCTCCATCCCATGTGACCAGGGTTCCTGCCCCCTTCGGTAGTGGGCCCATGTTTTCCCTAGTTTTCCCTAGTTTTTTTTTTTTTTTTTTTTTTTTAAATGTTATTGATGTATTTGAAGAAGCCCTTTTTGTCTTTGGCATCTTTAACCAGGTTTAATTTCAAATGGGCTGTGGCCTTACTTGCTGCATTTCTGCATGCTCTGACAACGTTGCTGTATTCATCCCAAGTGGCCTGTCCCTGTTTCCACCTCCTATTCATCTCCAAACTATGTTTGAGTTTTGTCAGGAGTTCCTTTTTCATCCATATGCTCATTTAAAACTCATTAGTTCTTTTCCTATTCCCAGAGCAGTTGATTTATTATTGTTTTATAACAGTATTTTACATATTTGAAGACTGTTGTCACATTTCTGGTTTTCCCTACTTTAGGCTAAATAAACATAATTTTTCAGTCTTTCCTAAGTCATGCATTTTTAGATCTTTTTTTGTTGTTGTTGTTTTGTTTTTCTCTTTTGGTCTTCTCCAACTGATCCAAAAAACTTTGCAGGGTGTTGTCCACAGCTCCACAGAGCCTTACAAGAGCTGAATAGGAACATTTACGTTTATGGCCAAATGGAAATTCACAAAGTCCAACTGTAACGTCAGGGGAGATGAGTTCTTGTGATCACATGCAAGTTCAAATTCCATTTGTATAACTCTACTTCCCTCAACATGCTGTCAAACAATCCTTTTTAAACACAACACATAGCTAACTACTTAGCTACTTAGATGGAAAATAAATACTGCCTTCTTTTTTGTGTTCAATAGTGAAAAATGTTTTGGTTCAAGTAAGCATTTCAAGATGTTCATAATCAATGTATTTTTTTATTTATGTTTTCCAGACTTTTCTCTTTGGGGCTAGGAAGCATCAAAATATATTTAATTCATTATGCATCATAAATCTGTATATCATACGTTTGTAGCCCATTCTGTTCTTCTATGTAGTCAGGTCCATTATGTCCAGTTTAGACTTGCTTCAAAACATTTGGGATAGGATGGAATCAGAGGAAAGACTTCTTATGGTGCATACTAGGCTGCTCTTTTCTTTGGGTTCAAAATGTCGTTGCTGAAATCAGCAACTTCAGAGCTTGAGGCTCTTTGATGTACAGATTTTGTATACTGTATTATGCAGAATGAACTTGCAGACAGAGCTATAAACACTTGCAGTAGTAGAGGTGAAATAGTTCTCCCAGGAAGAAACATGAAATAGGAGTATTTAGTGCCATTTAAGACTGATTCTGGGATACTAGAGCTGTCTAGAGAATTATCTGTCAGTTTTTCTTGTACAACTTGTAATTGAAAATTTATGGGATAATTTGGAGAGCAAGCAACTGTGCAGGCTCATGTGAACTCAACAATTTGTTCCATGCTCAAGGAATGAAGGTCCTCTACTGATGGATTGTAGTGGGTTGGTTTGATAGGTTTGTGGGATATCTGAATGAAACGTTCACACAGACTGTCTGCTTTGAAGAGCAAAATTTGAACAGTAAAAGATTTGTTTGACTCTAGTTATTTTCAGTTTCATAATTCCTAATTTGGTAGTTCTTCTTCTTTCCTATAGCAAATTATGTTATAAATATTGTTGTTATTGCATAGCTAGTAGATAAGTATCTATACTGTCATTTTTTGGTTATCAAAGGAAAGATGTGCTCTTTCTCTGGCATCTTATTTTCTGGGGGGCAGCATTTTCTTGTCAAGTAGTTCCAAGTTAATATGATGTCAAGCAAACTACAGCTCGTATTTGTAAGCACAAGAAAATACAGCTCTTTAACTCACCGTTTCCCTCATTTGTATTTTAGCAATTTGTAAATATGAATTCAGTGTTTATGACAAAATCTGGAATCTTAGCCTTAGAGCCTGAAATACTGTAAGGAACAGAAGTGTTCAGGTTTATATCAGTATTCCTTAACCTGTGTTGAAAGGGGCTACTTTCATGAGTAGAAAACAACTTCAGATTCTGAAGGCAGTCTAGTCTTCTTCAGCTGACCAACTAGAGTGTGGAATAATGCTCAGAGGATTTTTGATCAAAACTCTGTTGAGCTTAGGATAATAAGCTAAATACCTGTTCTAGCCATCCAGAGCTTGGGCTTAAAACTTGCTTAGTGGTCACTTTCAGAAGAACTGTTCTCCTCATATTTGTGTCCATAGCTACAGATGTTGTTTACGTGTAATATCAGATACAAACATGACCTTCAGAAATTGCCTTAATATCTGAAATCACATTTTGCTGGGGGAGTCTAATATGCACTCAAATATGCTGCGTTTGCACTCTCTGCACTTTGAAATGTACATAGCCAACACAGTTCAACTAACCGTGAAGGAGGCTGAAGATTTGAGCCTAGCGCTAAGGAATGGCCATTAGCAAATTACGTTGTTTGGTTGCTTATATTAGAATACATTAAAAAAAAAGGTGACACTTACGGATTACACAGAGTGAACTTTCTGAAAACGACAGGAAAAAAATACAGTTTGTTGTGTTCCCCCCCCC
>WBMW01006120.1:433524-445261 GCA_013396635.1 Penelope pileata
CCCCTCCTTTTGCTGGACATCTGGCACTCCAAATGACATCATCTTATTCAGAAGCATTGGCCGGATAAGTAGTAAATGGTTGACTTAATTTATATTGTAGTCTGGTTGTTCTGTCATGAATAGAAACTAAAGCTACTGAAAAAATATTTTGTTTGCTTTCTTGCTTTGAAATACCAAAGAATAAGGGTAACCAACAGAAGGGAAATTTTATGTTGCAGACAAATTTCATAGATTTTTGCAAGAAAATTTTTTGAGAGATTTTAAGTTGATTTTTTGCCACATTGGATTCCCTGTTTTTTTATCACATGTAAGACTCTTATATCCTATATTTCCTGTGATTTCATGTAGTAAATATTTTGTGCAGGACTTGTGCACCTAGACATTTCTAAACAATCACAGCTGCAAGTGTTTCTTTTCAGTATTTTAAGCCAAAAAAAAAAGCATTTTTTTCTCTGATTTTTCTTTATAATGTTCAGTGTTGAAGCTGTAGACATTAGGAAGCAAAAATTCTATTGGTTATTTGGAGGTTATTGTAAGCTAATCTTAACAGTTCAACAGTTTGCTTTCTACCGGTGGTATATGTATCCTTCCCTTACCTAGAGCCAGCAGAACTGACAGTCTTTGATAAGTATCTGAAGAACTGGTTTCACAACCTGTGATTTTGCGGCTGCTTGGATAGAAAATAATGGAAGTTGATTTATTCCCTGCATTAAACTTATTTACAATTTACTAGATGGCTGTATATGTAAAAGTGTGAAACGTGGTTAAAGTGCAGTAGCTCCATTGCCCTGACACCTCCAAGGCTCTTTGTTTTGTTCCCTCCTTCCCAGTGGTTCCTACTACCTCTTGTTAGGCACTACCAGAGTAGCACCAGTAGGAAGGCTGCATCTCTTTGTTCCTGCCACTGTGTTTTGTGTGGCTTTAATGAGAGAAAGAAACCATTATTTCCAGCCTAGCCTGTCTGAATTCCCCCAGGAAGATCCCAGATGGAAGATACATACGAATGCAGAGATTTCAAGGCCAGGAGACATCATTATGACCATCTACTAGAAAACAGTATTTATATGCAAAATTCCCTGTACTTCCCATCTTTCCTGCTTTGTCTGACACAAAGAGGATAATAGAAGAGAATATAAAACCAAATCCTCCATATCTGGGGTAGAATTTTCAATTATAATCTTTTGATTTTTCAATAATTCCTAAAATGCTTCTTGGAAAAACATTTTCCTAAAACCATTCTTGTCATTTTTCACTGTAAATGACTTTTTCATCAATGAATTCCAGAAAAGTGTATGTTATAATTTAACCTGTTTTAAGAGAGGAATGTTATAGCTAAATAAAGTATTTATAATTTCAATATGAGTATTATATAGGCATGAATATCTGCATAGAACACATCTTATTTCATAGTTATATAACATTTATATATAATAGGCATGATACATAAAATATATCATTCAAATTATCAGCAGAAAATAGACATATTTAAATATTTCTCATTATGTGAGAGTATTATATTGTTCCTGGAGAATTGACTCAAGAATTGGCTGAGAACTGGCTGAAGAAAACTGTGTTGTGATAAATCTTGTATTTCATACCGAAGACAACAAGAGTCTATAGAGATATGACGTGAAATAATGTTAATTTACCGTGTGAATAATCATTCCTGTACGCAGATGACAAAGAAGGAAAAATCTTCACTACTGAAGATGAAGAGTGTTTTTCTGCAATATTTTAAATACTATTTAGTTTTAGATCTAATTGTAATACTTCTTGAATTTTAGATATCTGATATCCATGTTACTGGAGAGTCAGAGGATATGTCTGCTAAAGAGAGATTGCTCCTGTGGTCACAGCAGACAACTGAGGGTTATGCTGGAATCCGTTGTGAAAATTTCACTACCTGCTGGCGTGATGGAAGATTATTTAATGCCATCATTCATAAATACAGGTAAGTACTCTGTTCTCTTGAAAAATATTCATTATGACATTTTAATGTACAGGGAGAGAGCTCTGTGGTTACCATGCCTATAAATAGTGCTGTGGCTGTGGAGATGACACGGGCTCTTCCTCGGCAGTCCTTTGCTCCTTGGAGACAAAAAGATGCTTCATTAGTCCTTTTGTGTCCCTCATTCCTCAGAGGAGAGACCCCATGAATCCTGCACATCTTTCATGGGTCACCTCCAAGCTACTGAGAAGAGTGTCCCTGTGGTGTCTAGTTCCCAGTCTTCTTCACAATCCATTTGGTCATACATCAATGTAGAGGCAGGGTCAAGGCAGAGCTAAACACTAAAGTCCATTAGCACTGCTAATGAAGTCCCTCAACTACTTCATGACCTGAGATATGCCTTGATTCCCCATATTCTTCTCCATTTGACTTCACTGGTCCTCTGGAGCTGAGAGCTTCTGCAGTGTTTCTGCTTGGAGCCTAGATGTACTGTAAGATGTGTTTCTTGGAAAATGGCAGGCCATTCTGGTGGAAAATGGGGCCAGTTGGCTTGAGTGCTGTCAGTCTGAGAAGAGCATTGTGCTGCTAGCTCTCACTTTCTATGTTCTTGTGACGACACTTCATAAACAGGCTCTGGTAAATCCATTGGTGGCTGCAAGGTACACTAGGTTAACTTAAAATCCAATTACAGATGTCTGCTGATGAGATGTTGTCTAATTCTAGATTCTAATTAAGAACAGGAGTCTCTTGATAAAGTTGCCATTGGCATCAGAGCTCAGCAAAGGAACAGCATTTAAGATCAGTGCTTTGCTCAGCATTCCCTATTGGTCAGTGCTATCTCTCTGTATTTGTACATTTTTTGCTCCTAACTTGTACAGGGAGGTTTGTAGATTTGTGTCTTATACAACCATACAGAGGAGAGTCTAATTGCCACTGGACTAATTAGTGTGAACTAACTTGACCCTCACTTGTAGGCTTACAGCTTCCGGCTTTTATTACAGCATGGATAAGGAGTTTGTGTGGTATGCCCTGGGGCATATCATGAGGAAGTCTGGAGGTACATGATTTCCTTGGTCCCAAGTAAAACGTATCAAATTTGGGCTCTCTCTGATGCAGATTGTTTAGTTCTTGGATTTCCTCTTGTGATACCATTAGACTCACCACAGAAACAGACCTAGGAAGGAACAGCATGCATGCAGTATGGGGACTAGGACTCTAAAGTGAAATGGGAGACAAACGGGTGAAGCAGATGCATTCTACTGCCCAAGCACTGTGTAGAGTGGCTGTAAGCATAAATAGTGCTCTGAGTCCCAGAGCAGTGTATGACTTTAAGGCAACATGAAGTTGCATCTGAATCAATGAGTTGTTTTTCTGACTAATGCTTCTGTACTGGGTAGCTGGTGAGGGAGGAGGTGCATGCCAACAAGGAAGTCTTCTTTTAGTATGGTTGGCAAGACAGAGGGAAATAACTAGCAAAGGACTGGGCTGTTGTACTTCAGGACAGAGCAGCTGAAGGCGTATTTGAAAAAATAAACAACTTGAAAGATATAAAGGAGAGAAAAAAAGAAAAAAGGAAAGAGCATACAAGATTGAATAATACAAATTATTTCTTAGGCCTTCTTCAGAGACTTGTACCAGGACTTCTTACACAGAGCAGCATAGTCCTTACATATTAGCAATTTGTAGTTGTGGTACAGATCAATTAATAAATAATCAAAAACTTGAATTCTGTCCTCTGATGGTGCAAATGTTAACATTTTGGGGTATTACTAACTACCTGCAGTTGCGGTGCTGGAGTGCTGTTTTTGGCAGTGCTCTGACAGTTTCATTCACGGCTTCTCAGCTGTGAAAAACAGGCACCTTTGACACGAGTGTTTTGCATAAAGCAGGTAATTCAGTGGCTGAGGTTTGATGTCTCCTGAGTAAGTGCAGAGTTCCCATTTCGTGTGCTTCTCTGCCAGTTCCCATTTAGCTCATCCTGTTCCTGTAAACAAAACTTCTCTACCCGTGTCTTACAGGAATGTTCAAAGACTTTATCTGATGTCTTTTTGCTTTGAGAGGTCATAGTTCTTGGACTCAGTCACCTCACTGATGAAATCAATGAGATTCTTTCACTGATATACTTTCACTGATATAATTGAGCTTCTATGTTTCTTTCCTTTGCAGTTTTATATTGTTAAAATAGAGATAATAATTTCCAGCTATTGCTCACAAGATTGGAACGGTCTTCCCAAACAGTCACCTGGTATTTTTAACTACAGTGTTTATTCTAGTGAATAAAAATAAACTTAGCTTATGTTCATATTGGTAAGTAGGTTAAGTGCTAACAGAATGCACATATTTCTAGCTGTGGTTCTCCATATGCTCTGTTTGCCTGTTTTAGTAGCTCTCAGTCTCTGTTTTGCAGAACACAGGTTAGGTTGCATGTCTGCAGATGCTGCTGCCTGGCATGGTCCAGGACACCAGCATGTGCTGGGGACTCTGCAGTTGGAAAGCAGGCTGGCAGAAAAGGACCTGAGAGTCCTGGTAGGCACCAATTTGAATGTGAACCAGCAACAGGTCCTAGCTGTAAAGGCTAATGGCGTCCTGAACTACTTCGGCAAAGTGTTGACAACATGTCAAGGAAGGTGATCGTTCTCCTCTACTCAGCACTGGTGAGGCCACACCTGGAGTGCTGTGTCCAATTCTGGGCTCCCCAGTACAAAAAAGACGTGCACATGCTTGAGAGAGACCTATGAAGGGTCACAAAGGTGATTAAGGGACGGGAGTAACTCTCCTGTGAGGAAAGGCTGAGAGACACGGGACTATTCAGCTTGGAGGAGGCTCAGGGGACATCTTATCAATGTCTATAAATAGCTGAAGGGAGGGTACAAAGAGGACAGAACCAGGCTCTTTTCAGTGGTGTCCAGTGACAGGACAAGAGGCAATAGGCACAAACTGGAACACAGGAGGTGCTGTCAGGCCATCAGGAAGCACTTCTGTGCTGTGTTGGTGACTGAGCACTGACACAGATTGCCCAGAGAGGCTGTGGAGTCTCCTCCCTAGACATCTCTAAAAGCCGCCTGGACAAGGTCCTGAGCACCCTGCTGTGAGTGTCCCCACTTGAGCACTGGAGGGTTGGGCAGGATGACCTATGGAGGTCTCCTTCTACCCTCAACCATGCTGTGATTCTGTGCCCCAGACAGTGTGGTAGGGCTGGGATGTGGCTGCCTCAGAGCATCCCTGTTGGTGTGGGGTGCTCCTGGAGAGCACGTGCGCCAGTTGCAGTGCAACGTGGCGGCTCTTCCTGTGCCAGGTATGCTGTGCTCATCGGAGATGTCTCTGCCTTATGAAAATACTGTGCAGCTGCCCCACCCTGGGCCAGGAGGAGTGTCAGCTTGCGGCAAGTGCTGGGTGAATCAGCAGAATGGGGCTCCTCAGCGGGAGTACGACTGCCAGCCAGTCACAGGAGTTGTGCTCACTGCCCTGCCACTGTGGCCAAGGGGCTGTTGAGAGCATGAGCCATATGGGTCCGACATGATCCCTGCGATTGGTTGTCTGTGAAGCCAGGAGATATCACTGTCTAGTTCTAGGTGACAGGGGACTGGAGTGGCAGGTTATAATAATTTCCTTTCCAGACATAACTGAATGCCTGCATGAGTTTCCAGTGAGTTTACAATGTTCTTTAAATAACAAGAAAGTAATGTTATGAATGACAGAAATGAGGGGGAAGATGTTTGTTTTTGAGATATTTGGCTCCATATACAGCTAATTTTTTTTTCTCCAAACTCAGGGAAATGTAATTTGTCTTTGTGTAAAAAGATTGCTCTTGTTTTCAGAAGCTTCCAGCAGTCTGTGTTTGTAGAGTAAGATAGATGATTGCTCATCTGAACCTCTAAAGAGGATGTAGAACTTCCATTTTAAAACGTTCTGTAAGTGATTAAATGCCTAGGAAATTAATGGGGCTCCATGCCAGCTTCAAGAACTGCCTCAGAGAGCTCCAATACAGGCACTGAACTTTGCTTTTCATGTTGTTATTCTGTGTGAATACTTGTTTTTACACAGAAAGAATAAATATAATCATTGAACTAAAAAGTCAGTTTTATTACAGCTCTTCATGATGACGCTTGTCAGTTGCACATTTTTATTTAAACTTGTCAACTTTCAGATGGTTTTTTGAACTTCCACACCTTTCTTTGAATGTGTGATCAGGTCTATCATGAAAAGTTACACATAAGCCCAGGAGACTCAAGAAAATTTTATATGTCTCATCTGTTAAGTTGGCCTTTTATAACTTAGTTTTTTCATTGAATACGTGTATTATTTGCTTCTGTTGGAAGAAATCTGACTTAAGGCAGTTTAAAAAGTACGTGATGTTTCTTTTATAACATCATATCATACACAGCAAAAACCTATAAGCCAGACTTCAAAGTTGGAGACTGACTTTAATCAGCGCATAATGCCCAGATTTTCCCAGAACTACTGCCATGTACATGCTTGGGTCTTGGTCTTGCAGCTCTAGGCATTAGACTGCGCTTTAGGTAAATGCTTTTGATTGTAGTGCTCTTACATATGTGCCTTTCTCCTGGGAAGAAGAAATAATCATTTTGTGGAACTGTGTCCTGTTGTTAAAATATATAGAAACAGTTGGTATCTATACAGAATTAATGCTGCTCCTATTTCGTTAGAAGTTGTACACCAGATTGGAGTTAATAATCTAAATTATAGATCTACATTACGCTTCAAAGATAGATTTGTTTTAAAGCAAAGGGGAAATTCTAATGAAAAGTTGCCAAGAGTGACATCAAAGTAACAAGCTGCTTTTTTTTTGACCTCAGGCACACCTGAGCCATTGGTACACAAGAAATGCAGACAATTTCTGTTAAAAAGTGTCTGAAAGTGGAGGAATTTAAGAAACAGCAGAAGTAATAGCATAATTATGTAAGATGTATACTTTCATAGCACCTGTAGAGAATTGTTGAAAGTGGTGGCTACCAGGACTCAGAAAACACAGACATGGCTACAAGACCAGATAATATTACTTTCTAAGGAAAAAGATATAGAAGAGAGGTAGTAAAAGAACATTTAACATCAGACATGCATACTATTTGAAAAGATGTGTGCACTTCTTTTTACGTTTTGTTTTTATAATTTCTAGTCTCAAGTGTTGAGTCTTTTAGCAAATAAGGCATGTTCAGACCATGTTGGCTGACTGACCCTATGGTACCTGGAACAGCATGGCTTGTGCATGCATGGCTAAGTTCTCCCTACTGCCCTCAGATAGGCTGCAGCCTCCTGAGAGCAGTCCCGAGTCAGCGTTGTTCCTTTAACTGTGCCTGGGAGAATGCACGTTGGCACAGGCCAGGGTCATGCTACAGGAAGGACCAGCAATTAAAGAGTCATGGGCCCTTTATCTGGCCTTCTTTATGCTGTAAGTGCAGACGTGTCCAGTTACGTCTGCACTTCTGCTCTTAGACGAGTTTCAAAAACGACACAAAACAAAAAAGACACTGATTAGGAAAAAAAATGTAGATAAATTCTTAAAACTTGGTGTTTAGGGTAGTCAGGAGTTTGAACAAATAGCACTGTAGCAGACATGTGAAGGGTTTGAGACAATTAAAATAAGCACAGTCATTTAATGTAATTCTATGTAAAAGCTTACCGAGACCACATGTGTACCATTGTGTATAAATTTTGGCACCACATAACAGGAAAGCTAAATATTAGAAATGCTCCAAGAGAAGGAAACTGGTAATAAGTAGTTCAAAGAGGTGCATTTTGAGCACAAGTTAGAAGAAAAATGTCTATGTTAAAAGAAAAAAGTGTATGGGGCCTGATGACTAGTATCCCACGTCCTGAAGGAACTGGCCAATGTAGTTACCAAGCCAGTCTCTTGAAAAGTCATGACTGTCAAGTGAAGTCTCCAGTGACTGAAAAATGGAAACATCACTCCCATTTCTAAGAAAGGGAGAAAGGAAAACCTGCAGAACTACAGGCCCGTGAGCCTCACCTCTGTGCCTAGGAAGATCACAAAGCAGATCCTCCTGAAAGCTATGTTAAGGCACATGTGAGATGAGGAGGTGATCCGAGACAGCCAACATGGCTTCACCAAGGGCAGATCGTGTCTAACCAAGCTAGTGGCCTTCTGTGGTGGAGTGATGGCATCAGTAGACAAAGAAAGAACTACTGATGATGTCTGCCTGGACTTACGTAAGGCCTTTGACACGATCCCACGTAACATCCTTATCTCTAAATTGGAGAGATATGGATTTGAAGGGAGCAGATACAGTGGATAAGGAATTGGCTGGAAGACTGCAAGCCGGAGATTGACAATGGTTCTATGTCCAAGTAGAGGCTGGTGATGAGTGGTGTCCCTCGGGGGCCCATCTTGGGACCAGTGCTGTTTAATATCTTTATCAATGACATAGTGGGATTGAGTGTACCCTCAGTAAGTTTGCTGATGACACCAAGCTGAGTGGTGCAGTTGATACGACAGAAAGAAGGGATGCCATCCAGAGGGACCTGGACAGGCTTGAGAAATAGGCCCATGTGAACTTAATGAGGATGAACAAGGCCAAGCACAAGGTGCTGCACTTGGGTCAGGGCAGTCTCAGATATGTATACAGACTGGGAGAAGAATTCCTTGAAAGCAGCCCTGGAGAAGGGAGTTCTGGTGGTCAAGAAGCTTAACATGAGCCAGCAGTGTGCACTTGCAGTCTGGAAGGCCAACTGTATCTTGGGCTGCATTGAAAGAGAGGTGGGCAGCATGGTGAGGGAAGTTCCTGCTTTGCTCCACCCTCATGAGACCCCATTTGGAGTACTGCATCCAGGCCTGGGGACCTCAGCACTACGAAGACATGGAGCTGTTGGAGTGGGTCCAGAGGAGGGCCACGAAGATGATCAGATGGCTAGAGTACCTCTCCTACAAAGACAGGCTGAGAGAGCTGGGTTTGTTCAGCCTGGAGAAAAGAAGGCTCCGGGGACACCTCACTGCAGCCTTCTAGTACTTAAAGGGAGCTTATAAACGGAAGGGAGACCAACTTTTTACATGGTGTAATAGTGATAGGACAAGGGAGAATGGTTTTAAACTAAAAGAGGAGAGATTCAGATTAGATGTAAGCGGAAAATGTATCACTCACAGGGTTGTGAAGCACTGACACAGGCTGCCCGGAGAAGCTGTGGATGCTGCATCCCTGGAGGTGTTCAAGGCCAGATTGAGTGTGGTCCTGGGCAACCTGAACTAGTGGGTGGCAGCCCTGCCCATGGCAAGGGATTTGGATATAGATGGTCTTTGAAAAGTCCCTTCCAACCGAAACCAAGCCATTCTATGCTTTTGTGATGAAAAGTGTTCTTTACATTTTTTTTTTTTTTTAAAGAAATGTAAAGATATGATCTAAAGGGGCCTTTGGCACCAGTAAAGTTTATGCAAGGTCATTACAGTGCCTCTACTTTTAAGTTGCGTATGGTTTAGAGAGACAGAAGTGAGAATGGTCATTATTCCTAAGTGAAAAAAGGAACAAAGGCCAACAGTGATTGCTGCACAGAAGTGTGTGCAGTGGATACTTCATGTAGAAGGGGCAGGAACGCAAGCTGCAATGAAGAGCATGTCCCAAAAAGAAGTAGCAGTCGTGACTGCTGCATAAATGCTAGATAAACCAAGAGAGTTTAATCTGTCATGATCACAGCACTTTTCTTAGGAAATAATACTCTGTACACTTTGAAAATTACTAAGCGGATGTTTATCATCGTGTGGCATAGCACAGGGCTAGATTGCTGTGTGCGAAATAACTGGCTTAGGACAAGCTGCTGCAGCCTTACGCAGGACAATATGGCAAGTACTTATAGCTGGGTGAACACTATGCTCCTGGACGGCAGTGCGTATGGCATCCCTCTGATGTTCAAACATGTTGCAGCTGATCAGGTACTGACATGAATGCATTCCTTAAGGGAAGGGATAGTGCTACCTCAATTTGCAGTAACGTGTTGAGCCCTGTGGGGAATGAATGAGAAAGAAACTAAATATTACACAGTGTCAAGCCTTAAAATGCTAGGGGATATGTTTTAAATAAAGAGATTAGTTTCATCTGCTAGTTTTGGCTTGCCATTTTGTATCTTGTAATTTATTGTTACCCAGCTTTAACAATAAGAAAATGTCAGTTTGGTTGTGTTCCCCCCCTCCATGGTTGTTCAGAAATGTTTATGTTACTATTTTCAAGGGTTTTTGTTGTGTAAAAGGCACAACTTTGGCATTACGATGTGGCAATTTTGAATAATATAAATGGCATTTGGGATAATTAAAAATATTGACAAACAGACATTTGTTTAACCAGGTTTGTCTGAGTGTGCATAGAGCTAATGGTTTTAGAAATATCAAGTAACCTCAGCTACAGTGTAATTGGAGGCACTCAGAAAAATTGTGATGGCTGTTGGTACAAGGCTATGTTAAAGTAGTACTGGAAGCTGGCTTGCGATTTTACAGTCCTGTGTTGTGATGTTGGTTAGCCTTCATGGACACCAGATGGAAGGCCTCCAGGCATTTGAATTGATTATTTTCAGATCTAGACTTAAAATGATCCTTCTATACGTTGTGCTGAATCCTACTGCAAAGTAGCAGCTGAATGAAAGATAACTCTTGTCTTTTTGCAGTAACTGATATGGAAAAAAGTCATACTGGGATGATATAAAGCTTTTCTCTTGTTTTGGCAAAGTGGAACTAAACTGAAAAATAAAACTTTGTATTGAAAAGCCAGTTTTTCATGCAAGTTTCACATGTCTCTTACTCTTTGATCACCAGTAAAGATCAGGGCACCTTAGGGTGTCACAAACCTTTGTCCAGAAGGGCCTGGTGTATGAGCAGTGGTGGAGTATGTGCTTAAATTTGTAAGTAAGGTAAACAGGGAGAGGTCTTGGTCTTCTGGGAATGCATTTGTGACACGTGGAGAAATAGTTGCTTCCAAGGCAGGATGGTTCAAAAAGCCTTTGGGAAATCCTTGGTTTTGAGCTCATTGCATTACCTCACTTTCCTTCCCTGTTGATAACTCTGTTAATCCCACTGGCAAGCTAGTGCGTCAGGCAGTCACTGCTGGGGTCTTGGAAGGAGCTCTCTCACTGAGCAGAGCAGAAAAATTCATTTGCTTGGGTTTCTTCTTTGTCTTTTTGGTATTCAGACACTCCAAGAAAAAGTACGTGATTTATGGTTATTTCTGTAGATCTCACAGTGTGGGTCAAGGTTAACAGCTATGAGTCTTTTCCTATTTCAATGTTATCATAGGCAAAAAAACTGGCAAACTTGCTATGCCATTACTGTTTCTAAAATGATGTTTATCTCATATTACAAAGAGAATGTAAAATCTGGTTTTTAAAGCTGGTGAAAGGATGGAATGAAATCCTTTCTAATTTCATTCATGCATATAGCAAGCTTGACAGCTTCATCACAAACCTACTGCCAAGTCATGATTCGGTTTTTTAGGCTTTTTGCTGAAGCTGAACTCTACTATTAACTAATTGGACTCGGATGTTACAATGCCTCGTATGTGTCTTTATCTAAATTAATCAATACGACAAGTTACAGGTACACAATCACTTGCAATATATTTTTTCAGAATTAGTCATCATGTCTGAAATCTTAGAGCAAAAATTAAGGAAAAGATACACAAAGGAGGGAGGAAGGATCAGGAGGAGCCCAGATCATGTGAGAATTTTTCAATTCTTGAGGGAATAAAAAGACATTGTTCATCTTTAGAGAAGCATTGAATGAAATCTGTAGAGGCACATATAATAATGAATAGTACAAGCATTCACAGAATCACA
>WBMW01006122.1:1457-17323 GCA_013396635.1 Penelope pileata
CGGCCCTGCACGCGGACGCGGACACGCCGGCCCAGCAGCGCCGGGCGGAACAGGCGGGGCCGCGCCGCCCATTGGCCGGGCCCGCGAGAGGGGAAAGGTCGCCGGCGGGAGGCGGGGCGCCGGGGCTCCCTGCAGCCGGCGGAGCTTCGCGTGCGGGCTGGGCCGGCGAGCGCTCGTTACCCGCAGCGCCTCGCGGAGCTCCCGCGGCCTTGGACCCGCGGCCTGGCCCTGCCCGCCTCACCCCACCCGGGGCCTGAGCTGCGGAGAGGGCAGGGAGCAGCTCTGGGTCTGTGCTCAGTGACTCCCCGCAGGTACAGCGGCGCTCCTGAAGCTGCGGAGCTCGTCAGAACTGCCGTGACTGCTCCCATGCCATAGTCCAATGCAACGCCTGACACTGGTGGCATGGAAGATCATCGTCACAACAGTGAATAATCCTATTTGATTCCATGACAATCAAATGTAATTGCATTGACGTAGAACGTTACAATGCCTATTAAGAGGAACTCATTTACTGTAAACCAAACCAGCTCAAGAAAAAGCAGACATGGATGAGCCCTGCCCATGCAGGGACGGCCGTGTGCTGCAAGACACGAATGCCATTCAGGGCCACCACCAGGCTCCCAACACGCACACCAGCCCCTGAGGCCTCCCTCCTTGGAGAAGAAAACAAAAATCAGCAAAGAGTCAAAGAAACGGCACGGTGAAAAAATAAAAAAATAGAACCAGGGCTGCATGAGGCACAAAAGCAGCCTGAGGAATCCGTGGGTCAGCAGGAGGTGTGAGCAGAGCCCCGCAGGCAGCTGCTGCAGACACCCAGTCCCCACCGTCCAGAACCCTGCAGCAGCTCTGAGCCACAGCACCTGCCCCAGCGGGCTGGGCGAGGCAGAGGGGAGTGAAAGGGATGTGCAAGACGTTGCAGTTGTGCTAGAAAAATTACCTCCACGCAGGGGTCCCATTTAACCTGTAAACAGGAGTTTAGTGTATAATGAGTGATCATTAGTATAATAACCTGCATCTTTGCTGCTTCAGCAATGGCTCTACAGCATCAACTTCACAGTCCCTACGAAGGAGAACACAGGAACCCAGCACCCGTTCAGTCTCCAGATGCAAGACTGGATTTCACCCTCTGCTCAGTCCTGGGAGGAAGTGACTGGCTCCAGCAGTCAGTATTCCTACGGGGTGTCAGGTAACAGCCTGGGCAGGTAGAGCTACACTGGCAGTTACCACAATAAAGATTTTTTTCCATTTTCTCTTCTAAAGAAACAAATATATGATTTTAATCTGTAAATACAAGGAAAATAGTTCACTTGCTGCAAGAGTCATTAAGATCGCTAACTCCCCAACCAAATTACTTGGATTACATTGTTTTCTTACCAGAAAAAGATGTAAAATGAGCCCATAACGATTAGACTTGTGCTGCATTACGTGTCTAGATCGATTTTTTCTTATGTCATAAATCTACGCTAATGTTGTCTTCAGACACTTTGAAGAATGCAAGTACCTTAGCTACACATGTAATTTGCTTTAGAGGGTCTTTTAAAACATTTTAACTGAAGATGACAACTTCATTTTTCATCTAAGTTCTGCTAAAACAACTTGCCAAAAATAAATAAATCAGCAAGAAAACAACAATTCTCTCAGCCTGAACTGGCCCTGTCAATAGATGTCATGCTATTACTTAGGATGTCCTCCCATAGGGGCTTCTTTATTGAATGCATCTCCAAAAGGTTTCTGGGATGATTACTGCTTGTAGGGGAACTGTGACCAACACCCTGGACCCTTCTGGAAATAACAAATGAAAGGGGAACCTCAAGGCACGAAGAGTAATCCTGCTCACTGCAAGTAGTGGGCGGTTCTGGTTTCCTGGTTGTTGTCTTCCTGACCCACCAGCCCTGCACTGGAGCAGGCGCTAGGTACAGCACACAGCATCCAGGGACATGCACCAAGATTCAAGGAGCACTGGGGGTTAGGCACGCTACTAGAGTTGTGAGGATGGTTATTTAGGCTACTAAAGATGGCACATGCTCAGGAGGAGCCCATTGCAAACACATGAGGATTTATTTATAACAATTCACATGACAGTTTAATAAATAACAAAGATCTATCTAGGAATATTCCAGAGATTTCAAGGGGAAAAAAAAAGACAGAACATTTAGAATTTAGAAAAATTGTGACATTTAGAAACATTTAGAAAAACTGTGGAAAGTTATAGAAGTGAGACCAAGACTCTTAAAAAATTAAAGACGTTTTCTTGAATTCAGACTCTCTGTTCCTCTGAACCATTACAGATGGACACCAAGTGTTTGCCTGCTAAGAAAATTGAAGGAGGAAAGGCAGTAAAAACTGTTCTTACAGCACGTCCTATTTTGAGTCCATAAGATTAAATTCTCGGAACTTGAAAAACACCAGAGTAAAGGAGTCAAGGTGAGAGTACCATCAGATTATATATCATCTAGGTCACAATAAAAAGAATATAATCTTGAACATTAAAAGAGTTGTTTTTAATTTAAGAAAGGAGACTGTTTTCCTAAGCCTAATTTAGAATTACATATCAAAAAATTGCAGTTACAACTTATTTTCTTTCTCCGAGAAAAGAGATTTTGCAATAGTGTGGTTGAGAAAAATACTACTGTATCCACTCAGAGCTTTTCTGTTAGTATAGCAATAATCATTAAAAGTCCGTTCTTGGTGGTAACAAGCTCACACAAGTCTTTCTATTGCCTTAAAATCTAAGACTATGCCCTCAGGAGGAAATAAATAAGAAATATCAACCAACTAATTCAGGTTAAAGTTTAGTTACTTGGCTGCTGAGTGAAGCAAATGGATTACTGCAATAAACATCCAGAAATACTGAAATTAACCAAAAATATGTATAAATAACTGCAGAAGAGCCCTGCAGCCTTCACATCCATAAATAAAAACCTTCAGTAAGCAAAATTAGTGTTCTTCTCAGCATGGAATAAACACATGTTAGTTTTCCACTCTTCTAAAAGAGAAGACAGCCCACTCTTATCCATACTGTATGTCCTGAAAGTGGGGTCATGCAAGGCTATTTCACGGCAAAAATGAGGGATGAATTTGCCTAGCTCCATTTACGAGACCACAAACGTTCCAAAAGGCAACTTTTGGGAACATTTCCATTAATTAAATTTTCTCACCCTCCTAATGTTTTGTCAGTGAATTTTGTTGTCCATCTTTGTAGTATAGACATATCTCTGGGAAAATAAACTCAGATTGTTGTCTTAAAAATATTTACCTTTGCTAAATATTTGTGTATGACAAGAAAGTTGCTGTTTGTCTAGTAGTCAACTTTGTTTTTCTCACCAGTTCATGAGCACAATACAGGTATCAGCAGTTTGCTACATGAAGTAAAGGAAAAAATGTGTGTGTGTGTGTGTATATGAAGGAATATATATAAATAATAGAGCCTGCAAGCATCTATAACTCTGATGTTAGCTGTCTGGGTAAACAGCTGAAGTCTGAAAGAGAAAACAAAACTGTTTAGGTCTTGACCACTTCTGCTGCTGCTTCTACTTCACTGTGTCTAATACAGCACAAAAGTCAGTACTGTGTGTGCAAGAATTTCTAAGTTCGAATACAGCTTTTTTAATTTGTGCTTTTCATACCTCATCATGCAACATACTGCAATAAAGCCCTCTATTTGTACCTCTAATTTACTGCTAAGCATGGCCACTTCACTACTTAAAGGTTTTAAAGCATTCTGTTCTGTCAGCTAGAAAACATCTCTTGGCAGTGCAGCACCACCTTACATACCATTCAAGTTGCACGTAAAGCCATGGTTCTCCTTACTTGGTTGAAGGTTTCTATCCAGCTCTGTCATAGCTATCACAGAAGTGACTATCTCATTTTAAACTGGCATGCATAGCTTATACCGTAATGATCCAACTGTTACTTAAATGTGTTCTGTAAGTTTAATGGAGAAAACATCTAGAGAGCAGCTATCTCAATGTCAACTCTCCAACGCAAACGTACTGCAAAAATATAGCTTACTGTACAGCCCAAACACGGGCAGAAGGCAAACAGCCCTAGAGTGACTCTACCCGATTAAAAACAATGTTTAAGGCAGAGTAATAAAACAAACACCTTGTGGTTTGTGCCACCAACATACTCTTTGCTTTTTGCTTCCCAGAACATATATTTACTGCAAAGTCACCGTTAACTGCAAAAATAAGTGGTTTTGTAGGACCGAAGGAATAAACACAGAGCGCTGATCCTTGCTGTGACTGGGCAATGTTCAGCACAACCCAGGGGGTTAGAAGAACAAAGTTGTTTTTGCACGCCAGCAGCCCTGGGTTGCCTGGGTCCTTGCCACTGGGAGGGAACAGGACAACTCTGGGGAATAAATGTACCCAGTGCTGAAAAGAAATGCTGCCCAAGGGCACAGTCAAACTAAATGCTGTTCATTGAGTTCTGTGGAGCTTAAGAGCACTCATCACCCTGCAGAACAGTACTTTAATACAACATTTTAAACACCAGGTTTGGGAGGATTCAGTAGGTTTTTTCTTACCTGTAGATTCATCCAATTCCATATAGAATCTAGCCTTATACCATTCCTTATATTCTTAAATTCATACTATACTTAGTGTTTTATATTTACTCGTTTTCATTCTTTTTTATTGTACTCACTCTCTTTGCTTAAAGAAAATGGTAGGAGATTGTTAATGACGTTACCACTTCCTGCAACATCCCAGACTTACTTGGGCAGTTCAGGAGCATATAATGTGGAACAGTCTGATCCACCACATAGTAATATTTTATTTCTAGATCGTGAGTCTGGAAATTTCAGCTGAATTTTGTAACTTCAGCATGGATGATGTCACTAACATGTATAAAATGCAGTGAGATTTCCATAGTGAGAAAAGCAAAAGAAATTCATCACAGATTGAGAGAGAGCCAAGAAAAGAGAGATGCTGTAGTAGGAGAAATTACTGGGGAATTAATGAAATTTTAGCTCAAAAATGACAGGTCTACTTTGAACTTTCCAGTAGCCTCACCAAATGACAGTGTAAAAGCAAGTACCAATCTAAAATAAAAACACTTCTATGATTACTGCTACTAAAAACAGAGAAAAGTATTTTAAATTTGGACTGATCATGGAGTAGGCTTCATGAGGCTTTTTCTAGCCTTTAAAGATTCTAGCACAATCCACTTTTTTTTGTTACAAATAAAACCCTAAGACATGAAGGGACTGCTGGAAGGAAAGATATGGTAGTGATCTAAGAAAAAGCTTAGACTTCAATTTATTTAGAGCTGGGGATGGTAGCACTGAAGAGCTGATTGTGCTCAGTAGTCGAGCTATGGAGCGTGAGAAAAGAATGTGAAATACTTCTTTTGCCTTGAAGGGCATTAGTGACATGGAAAGAGATGTTGTAACCTACAAGCACTGAGAACCTCTGCCTCTCGCTGCTGGCTTTATAATCATTAAAAAATACTGCAAGAATGCTGACTGGGAATAAACCCATGGAAAGGTTAGTTTTGCAGTCTGTTTCCTATAGATCTATGGGCTGCCTTGAAAGAAAGAAACTTTAGGTAACATTATCTTTTTCTACAATTTGTCTCTAAACTTCAGTTTTTGGGTGAGGTGTGAATTGGATGTTACAACACAGGAACCAAAGCCAATATCCTATTTGGCATTTAACTGCTTGCAGTTAGAATTCCGTCGAAGAAGAGCAGAGTGGTGCTGGTTTGCAAAGACATTTCATGCTTCTGTTCTAGGGCATAAAAATGTTTGTGATGTAATTTCTTTATGAAAGATTGCACTATTTTGTTTCACATATTGAGCAGAGTGCAAAAATGCACCGACAGATCTGGATTATTGAGCTCAAAAACGTGTTATCAGAGAAAGCCACAAACCTCACTCTGGGCCTCACGTAATGCATATTAAGTTATTTTCTAGCCTGATAGTCTATTTTGATGAAAGAACAGACCGAAAGAGTTACCTGATAAACTGCAGAAGTAAAACAAAGACTGTACTTTTTGTATACTACATATAATTTACAAAATGACGGTAAAATGAAAACCAAACAAAACTTTGAAGGACATCATGCAGCAATGTTTAATTTAACGTGTTTATTATTTTTATAACCTGAAGTGTTCAGATAAAACTGATTATTACTTTAACGCTATTCATCTGCTTTTCTAGAGGCTGGGAAAAAGAATTACTCAAACTGTTCAGAGACATTATTCACAAAATACCAAAGAATTCCTTAAGCTCCGGCAGCCTTCAGCAGGCCAGCCAGGCTTCCGAGCACAACTGCAACAGTGGTACCGTGGCAAGAGAGCCCATGTGCCAGTAGTTAATTATACATTATATACAAATCTATATATGTATCATTATATCATTATATATAGAAACACTTTCATGAATTGCATCATGTTTTTTATATAAGAAAAGATCATAATAGAATTATGTCTCATTGAAGCCTTCAGAAGAGGACCTCTTAGCTACTTTGAAACTTCCTTCATGATTCTCCACGAGAAAAAACTTAGCAATTCATGAAAGCTTCACTCATCACCATGTTTTCCCCATAGTTTGTTAATAAAGTTGTTCCTAACTTTCTATTCCAAAATACAGTAACAAGAGTATAAAATGAGACCATAAATTATGAATTGAAAAGACACCCAGGTTTCCCTCACACTTGATGAAGAACTGCAAAAATCCTTCCAAATGACCTACTCGAAGGCCTGAAGGAAACAACTTGCATCTACACATTATTGACAGTCTCAGCACAAATCAAGAATTCACAGCAATTTCAAAGATATTAACAACCTCACGATCCTGGTATTTTTGTGGATGCAACCAAACTATGATTTCAGTGTGGATGCTTGTATATGGGTTTCACTGACAAATATTTCAAACCCTAAATAAATTGTGCAGAGAGATTTTCAGCCAGAGTTGAGCTACGGCCTGCTGCTTGCAATGCCTCCCTGCTGAAGAAAAATGGGAGCATGGTGTTCCACAAAGAGCTTCTTCTGCCAAATATCTTCATATACATTTATACCAATATTCTATACCCCAGACTCCCTTTTAAAGCAAAATTTCACCGTAGTTTTATTGCTTCACTCAGATGTCATATCATTCAATATCGGAATTCTCTTATTTTTCTGAACATCTTGTCTATAAGATATGGATTAAAAAAAAAAAACAAATGTATGCAGTGGTAATTAATCTTCCTATAGTCCACCTTTAAGATTTATGCAGTGATTGTTTATTACATTTCCTGTAATAATGCCTTTTGTGAATTCTCTTCATTTTTATGAAGGTCTTGTGATCCAATCTCCAGCCTATTTAAAAGAAAATGCTTTCTGTGCCATTTTGCACTCATGGTCGTTTGGAGTTCTATTTCAGCTTCATTAATATTGATGCAACTTGTCTCTGTATTTGTTCTCAGCAGATTCTCTGAAATTAATCTTCAGCATTTGCTGTGATTTGTTTCTGTTTTGTGCTACGTGCCCGAGTCCAGCTCTTCTCTAGTTAATTTTGTTTTCTTTATTTTTATCCACTTGCTATGACTGTTCTACTACTTGTGCCACTGTGGTGTGTCAGTCCTTTATGGGATCCCCGTTTCGTCTCTGCCTTTCACTGTGATTTTCTGTCATTATGGGCCTCTTGAATAAAAATGTAGCCCTTGTTTCTGACAAAGTCCATGTTCCTTTTCTTTTCTTTCTGTGTGATTTTCCATCATTACAGTTCTTAAATTTCTTGAATAATGATATATACTATGAACAAATGGATGGAGCAGTAATGGCTTCATCAGTGTTTTCTAAAATGTATCTGCAGCTTTTAGAGCATACGGTGCTACAGCAGAGGCTGTGCCATGTTTGTAAAAGCACGATTTTTTAAAGTGTATTTTGTACTCTCTTGATGACTATGCCACTCTGCATTAATAATTCGCTTTCTTTCTAACATTAGCTACTTCTTAGGATTGTGGTTCCAAAATGATATTGGAGTCGAGGAGTAAGTTATTAGCACTGAACATCTTTGAATAAAATGGTGAAAACATAATCATACCACTGTTTTACAGATACAATAGTATTCTTTCTCGACCTTTTACATGCATTAATAGATTTCAGAATCCTTATTGAAATAAGTGAAGGTTCCAATTCGAAGCAGTGTATCATAACAAATAAATCATAATAAATGCTTAGAAAAAAAAATCTGCAAAAATACAAGTGATAAATGAAAACTTGTACTTCAATACTCATTAGTTACATTTGAGTAACATCAAATAAGTAAGGGAAACCAAAACTGTGAAAACAGTTGAAAATTCTATGAATAATGTCAGTTCACTGATTTGAACAATGGAAACATTTAACATGCCATAATGTAAATGGAAGTAAAAATAGGGATCAAAATATGAAAAAATATTTCTCAGGTTTTTTTTTTTCTTAATATTAGTGGTATGGTAACCTAGTCCAAAAAGTCCTCCAGTGATTGTAAAGGGGGAACAAGTTAATTACAAAATGCTAACCAAGGATGTCAGTGACATTAGAATTCCATTTTTCACATCTGTTAAATGATATTCATTGGTGCTCAGTTTGGAAGACAGACCGAAAGCTCAAAGGACTCTAACAAAGACGTGGAGTGGCTTGCAAGAAGAGCAAGGTAGGTTTGGTGATGGCAACCTGGACCAGCCAAAAGTTCAGAAACTGCCAGAAAACTCTATAGTGACAAAGCAGATCTGCAGTGTAGCCAGGCATGCACACCAGCAGGCTACATAACAATTTAGCCCAAAACATGCAGCTAAGCTCATATGTCCTCATTTTATCTTTCAAAAAATCAGTCCTAATCCCTCTGTTTCAGAGACGCACTGGCAAAAAGAACATTTGACCACTATCCCTATTAATCTCAACACATATTTAATCTAAAAGGTTATAAAAGGTTTCTGTGCATTTACGTGTACCTGAATTGTTTTCTCTAGCTGAGCAGACTCATGGTGAAACTTCACAATGAAGGTATGGTTTTGTTACACCAAGAGCCAAACAGAGTCAGGTTTTGTTTACAAAACAAAATAATAAATGAAAAACATAGAAAAGAAAAAGGCTCACAGTTAAAAAAAAAAAAAAAAAAAAAAAAAAAAAAAAAAAAAAAAAAAAAAAAAAAAAAAAGAAAGAAAGAAAGAAAAAGAAAATAAATGTCTAAGAATTTTGCCTCAACAGCCACCATAACTTAGAATAAAAATGAGAGCTTACACATTTGTTGCTTATTTCACTACAGATTTCAATACAGATGACTTCCCAGGAGAATCTTACCTCAAGTTAACTATTTTCACAACAGTTATCTGAGATAATTTTCATGTTGGCTAATGCCTCCTGCACGATCCCAGCAGAAGTACAGGCTACTTTATAAAGGCATCCAACAATCGAGAAAGATGTCCAGTCACAGGAAGTCCACCCCAATGCAGATCTCAATGCACTTACCCTCTCTCAGTGTTTTCTTGTAAGAAACCAGAGCTGGTATTCTGCCTACATCTTCTGTGCATTTTTGAGCTGACATGGTGTAGCAACACAGGTCTCCTGTCAGTTCACTTTTAATCTCACGGGCCATATATTCAAGTGAAGTAGCAACAGCAGCATCTGCAGACCCATCTACCTACAAAGCGGAGGAAGAACTCTTGTCTCAGGCCAGAGGTGATCTTCAGTCCCTCCAGTTATTTATTCTGTCAGTTCTGTTTTCCATTCAGCACTTGGTATATCACGAGAATCAGAGGAGACTGAAATACCATTTGCCTCAGCATTCATTGAGCTTAAGATTCACACTTGCCTTGAGAGGTATATTGTCAAGCACAAAATGCCTAAGAAAAGCATTCAGCCAGGAAGGAGATGACGGTCAGTACTGCCAGCACTAGACTCACTGCTGCAATAACACAAGAGGCCAGGTGACCTGCACAGCACTGAAACTGGAGAAGAGTTACATCCCCTGTCAGAGCACCAGTTGTGCCAGCCACAAAAATATCCTTAATGACCAGAATTGGTAAAGCACTTGGTAAGAAATGCATTAAGTTCTTGTATAGCTGTACAACTCCCAGCCACCTCCACAGCCTGTACCTGGAAGGATGAACAACAGAGCAGTCAGGATGCACCATCCAGTTCCCACAGCTGGAAGAGGAAAAACATGACCTGGCCTCACATCCAACCTTGTTACGCTTAGCCTTCTACCCAGCTGAGACGCATCAAGCAGTTTTAGAAACACCCAAGCAAAGGCTTCTGGGAAGCAGCCAGTGCTTAAGGACTGCTTAGTACCTTCAGGGCTTAAAAAAGAAGATCACGACAGCTTCTCTAGTGTTTCAGGAATCTGCAAGATGAGTTAAAACCATTAATTGCACAATTACAGGTGACGTTCTGTGGATGAACATAGTTTCTCAGGTATCCTTACCAGATTCCCTTAGCAACAATCCAGACCCCAATCAAAAACACTCTCTTGGAGATCTTGTGTGCGGAGTGAGCAAATGTAATCATTGCAATATAGAGACAAATTTACAAAGTAATTATTTTCTGTTTTTTTTCAAAGGTCAATTTCATACCAATATTATCTAGAACACAACATAGTACTAGATGTTATACACTGAGATTTTCTATAAAATGGTTTCAAAAGTAGTTTTCCTTCTTTTATTTTTTCTGCTTAAGGTCCAATAACTATGTTCAGTGTTCAACCATGACAGAACACAAAAATTCCTGAGTCATGAATTTGACTTGAAAACAATATGAACATGTAGTTTTTTGTAGGAGGGAAGAAAGGTAAAACGGTGACTTTTTGATTTTTGAATCCCCAAGATGTGCTGATAGCTCCTCCTTAAAACTTTCAGCCTTAAACACATTCGTAAAGACATCTGGGTGCAGCACTGAGTGGGATGTGGAAGCTGCGTGATGCTGAAGCCACTCCCCTCCATCACACAGGGAGTGTACACAAGTCAAAGCGTACATAAATCATGCCAGGTTTGTAGTAATGCCCTGCTACCAGACACCCTTCTGAAAGTGTGCGCTCCCCTGCGAGCTGCTCGGCAGAGGACTCCACTAATCCTGCAAGCTTCCCAAAGCAATCTGATGCATGCAAAATATTTAAATTTGGGGAGAATCACAAACAGCAGTATCTCCAGAGTAGAAAACATGATCTGCTTTTTAATTGCTCACAAAACAAGAGACATGCAAGGTGACAAGGATACCAGGCACTAAACCTGAATTTGCCTGGACCCAGCTCTGTGAATCATACATTGTAAGAAGGGTTTGGTTGGGAAGCCTTGCCAGTTCAGTCAGTGATCCACCAGATGAAACAGCAATGCTCCAGTGTCTCTGGAGTCTGCTTGGAGTGCAAAAATCAGAACAATGAGGCCATCTCCGGCTTTGAAAAAAGGCCCACAAGAAAAAAGCTCTCTGTGCAACATCAATATTGCAGTTGCGTAATCCTTCAATTCCTGGAGACTGCAAGAGTTGAGCATTTCCAAAATACTTGATACAGTCAAGCTTTAAGGTTTTTCTCCCTTTTTCAGTATGTACCTTTCAGTGCCATCGACTGAAGAAGCACCAGCCTACTTAATTTTCAAATGCTGCAATAGATTGTGAACTGCAGCAGGTATCTGCATCTACAGACTGGGAATTGACCCAGGGAGAGCACGTGAAATAAAATGTCCTGATTTCAAAAGCCCTAAATACTATTTCTTGTGGATATTCACTAAACTCTGCTTGCGATTAAGAAGCTTGAGAGACTCAAGCTGAGATTAAAGATGGTAACATCAAGTCTCAAAACCCTGAATCACAAAAAACTGTCACATTTTTGCTTATAAAAATGTTCCAAGAAAATCTTCATTGCATTATCTCTGTAATGGGGTGAGTAAACTCTGAAAATAAAATTCTGTGATTGGGTCTGAAGCTAGTTAGACTCCAGCCATTAAATAACAATTCCCTTACATATCAAGGTATTTGCTTATAAGGCCATTATTTATCATGTACCTTTTGTTTTCATATCCTCTAGCCTCAACTCTTTTGAAGGTGACTAAATAGAGACTTGTTTAAATTTTGTTACCAACAACTGCAAAATAATCCTTACAATTCAGTAATAACAGGCCCAGGAATGCTCACAATTAAACAATTTGCAAATGTGGGCTAGATATAATTAGTACTGCTTGATGAATGAGCTCTTTTCTTTGCATTTTTAACAGTCATTGCTATGTTGATCTGAAGACAGAACCACTTTAGCATCAATGTCCATTTTAGACAGTAATGCACAGCTGAAAGCATGTTCATATTTTACCCACTACACCTTTTGTTAGATCTCCCATCACTAATACAGAACTGCATTTGGAAGTTGATCCTTAAAACCGATAGATCAAATGTGAAACTGTTCACAGAGGCAGGTTATGAGTCTTCTCAGTTGTGCATATCTCTGCAGCTACATTCTACATCCAACCATCATAAATTTAAAAAATAAAAGGAGAACATCAGTAAGAATAACAGGTACACCTCATCTCCTGACAGTGTTACGTCTGGACAACTATAGCATTACACTGGGATGCTAAATGACAACTTGTATATTCACAATGTGAATGTATTCCCAGTAAATAGCTAATTAATTTGCATTTTGTTTCCATTATAGAAAAAAATATTTGAAAAAAATATATAGTGTTTTTTACTTCTTTCTTTTTCCTTTTGCTTGTCCCAAAATAAGAATCAAATGTACAAGTTTTTCTGCTTTGGCAGTTAAAAGATGTATACGTAAATAAGGTATTTATATAGGATTCCAGAGCTGTATAGATCATTCTTCCTTCACATTTAATAAAAAAAATACTTGTATGCATACAGCAGATCTCATCCTAGAGCTAATATATGGTTAGTATGAGATGAGATGTGATCCTAACCCAATAGCAGTCAGGGTGTGAGTGAGGTGGGAGTTCCAAATGAACCCTCCAGCGCAGGCCAGCTCAGTATCCCTTAACATCAGCTCAAGCCCTTTCATTGCAAAGACCCTCAGCGCTGCAGTATTTTACTGCCTCCAGACAGAGTAAGCCTTTTTGGCCACATAAATCTTCTTTTATCAGTAAAGTTTCAGCACTGAAGAAGGTTGTTAAACTATGTAGGAACTGCTGTCAGTTCTGAGGCGCTGTGACGAGCACTGCTTCGGGGATGTTATAGCCAACTAGTTTCCCCGGGTTTGGTTAGTATTATCCACACAGTGCTGTACTAAGGCATTTGGCTGATCCCCCCAAACTGTTGTGTATGGGGTACCCCGTGTTAACCACAGGCAGGGCCCTGCACCCTGCACGCAACACGTACTCCTGCAGAACGAAGCGATGGTAACCAGAGCTGCTGGCACTGCCGAGGGAGCATCCTCCCAACCACAACAACAGAGGAAAGGTTTTGGAGCGAGCAGAGACAACAGTTTAATATGTTCCTACAGGACAGTTTCATTGGCTTTGTATAACTCTTTCCCTGCTGCTCAGATCCTGGTATGCTCCCATTGCTGCTTTCCTTGCCATGTGGAACACATACTCTTCTGCCACATGTTAGATTTCATTCTTTCTATTATTTAAATACCATGGCAGTGTGTGTTATTAATCAAAATCTAAATATTTTGGAGCTGTTTGATAAACAGTTTTCTAGCATCAAAACCTTACAAAATCACAATCCGAGACACTCAGCTGCCTTGAAGCTCTCTTCAGAGAGCACTTCAAAGAGTAACCCCTTCGCAGAGGTCACTTCACTATAGTCAGCCCTATAAATGCAACGGAACATTTTTTGTTTTAAAAGTTAGAGAGAACAAAATGTTATGTAATTGTTTTAAATCCTTGGACTATTTAAAAAGTCATGCTAAAATAGTCAAGTTCCACGATGAGACTTGTCTTATAACTTGTGACATGCGTAAGCTATAAAGCATGTCTATTATTAATTTCAGAAATAGTTTTGGATACCTCCAGTGAATTAAACTGTCACATTTGATGTAATTATTAAGCAAGATTATAGACCCTACTCAGGAGTTCAAATAGTGCCCATTTTAAAAGTTCCCTGGGTAGTTACGAGCCCCAGAGCAACCTACAATGACTTGTCACACTGGACCCCGCTATGAAAGCTCTTTTTGTTTAAAGCTTGACTTCTCAACCCCCCTTACGGCACAGCGGTGTGAAAGCAAGAGATTGCTGCTGTTGATACATTTAATACATCTCATTAACATTTTTCACATGGACACACAAACAATATGGAGTGCAACAAAGGCGCGTGTAGTACCTGTCACTTGACTTCCAAGCTGCAGATTTGTTGTCCTTATGAAATGAGCTCGAGCTGAAGAACCTAGCTGCAGCACAGCAAATCTAGCGGGCAGCTGTGGGGATGAACACTGCTCACATCACCAATCGGATTGCAGGAGCCTGTAGCACCACTTCCCCCTTTTTGTATGTGGGATCAAAGGGAGTCACATCAGCACCATCACAGCTCTGTTGCTGAGCCAGAAAGAGACCCTCCAGCAGATGTGCTAACACTGGACCCGCTGCTTTCTTAAAAGTGGAAACACGTCAATGTGGGTATGCTTTTAAATACTTCAAAATGCAGGAGAAATTAATTCAGTTACAGAAATATTTTCAGCTACACATTAGAAAAAGAAATCTCAATTACACAGGAAGAAATTTATATCCCTTCTGAATTTTCACTACGGAGCTCCATGATTCGTGATGCTGTTTTAAACAGTGCTGCCTCCAGGCTCCCTGAAATGCTTGGTCCCTTCACAAACCACACAGAAGACACGACCTCAAGGTAGCAGTCTCGCCCTGTGACCAGATAACCAATATTGTTCACACTTGTGCACACCTGGAATATCCTCTCTGGGGAAATAATTTAAACTATTCTTGTGAATGTAAAGAGAGTACGGAAATTTATATACAAATTAGCAACACTTTTCACTTTTAAAGATTTAAAAATAAGCTTTTTGGCTAGCACAAACAAAACACAGTCACACACACATATGTGGGGATGTACTCACCTGCACACCTCTCCTACAAAAGCAGCATGCCAGGACAGGATGCGTAGTGGCTAGCAATGATCGATTTAGCACAGAAATAACAGAGTTAACTTTTCTTCTCCTCTGATAAGTTTTAGATCATAACATTAAAGTAATTCACGGAACCTTTTCTGTGATAACTGCCTAAAAACCAAAACAACTTACAAGAAAACATGGTTCTAGCTGATTACAAAATAACACTTGCAAAACTAATTAATTTTGTCACTACATCTACTGAATATTTAATATTGATGAAAATGAAGGACGTGCAATTTGGAAAGTAAATAAGGACCTGTAGTTTGACTTCTAAAGACGTTGCGTCCGAGGTTATATACTTCGAATATAAAAGAAATGTGATGAGAGAAAAGTGATTCGCTGTGCAAACATGCAGCATGTGAAGAGCTGGCCCCTCAGTCTCCCTTCCCAATAAAATAGGAAGGAGTACACCTATTCTACAGAGGGGCAGCTAGATTTGATAAACCAATAGGCATTGAAAACATTGCCAGAAATAAGATGGTATTAGCAGACAAGTTATTAACTATAATATTCTGAGCACATTTGTTATTGTCGTATGTGTGGATGGCCTGGAAAAGTGATTATTTCTCAGTCATGCAAATTACATGAATCCAAAATAAAACTGTCAGCACTTTTGGGGCAGCATCAATGTTTAAAAGGACTCCTTTTCTTTTGCTTTTTCCACTTGTTTTGCAGTGAGTTTTGTTTGATTGTGCTGAACCACTCTCATCTACAACATTCACCTGAAGAGTTTAGAAAAATAAATATTATAGAATGGGGAAAAAATACTGGTCTTCTACAGAATTTGTCTCCTACCTCCTTTCTTCCTCCATCTCCTCTTTTTTTTTTT
>WBMW01006127.1:0-19831 GCA_013396635.1 Penelope pileata
GGGGTCTGCACTGCCACGTCTTCGTTCCTCAGCTCCGTCTGGGTGGAGGCGTCTGCCCTCTCCAGGATGAAGAGTGCAGGCCGCCCTTCCGGAGCCGCAGCCTTAGCTCGGCGGCGGGTGCTCACCATTCTGCCTCTAGGGTCAGTCAGAACGAGCTGCAGCACGCCGTGGGCGGTACTCGCGCTAAACGCCCCCCCCCTGTGCCTGGTGGGCAGCGACCTGTCGCAGTCCTCCCTGAGGCTTTTTCAAGGCTGAGGGCGTGGGTGCGATTACCGTTGCCCTGGCAACGCCCACGCCACGTCAGCCTCTCTCATGAGTGCTGCCGGGATCTGCCGGGTCGCTCGGCTCTCACGGGGCTCTCCTGGCAAAGGAAGCTCCTGAAACCCCCCCTGTACCTCAAGATCTGCCGCTGCGGCTCTGGCTGCGCCGGTTCTGAAGCAGCTGACCTCGGAGACTGATTTAGTCTCTTCTAGTTCAAAACTGTTACTTCTTGTCCTGTCACTACACTCTCTGATAAATAATTCCTGCCCAACTTTCTTGTAGGTCCCCATTAGGTACTGGAAGGCTGCAGTGAGATCTCCCTTGAGACTTTTCTTCTCCATGCTGAACAACCTCATCTCTCTCAGCCTGTCTTCACAGGAAAGGTGTTCTGATCATCTTTGTAACCTTCCTCTGTGCTCATTCCTAGAGGTCCACATCTCTCTTATGCTGGGGGCATGAGAGCTGAACTCAGAACTCACAAGAGATGATGTAGGCAAGAAATAAGATGAATAAGAATGCGAAGAGAGTCTGGACTAAAATTATTAGAAGAGAGACATGGGAATAATACCAAAATATTTCCGAAATCTCTAAAGCGTTAAAAGGGATTAATTAATTATTCCTCAGTGTGATTTTCCCCTGCGATGCAACCTGGATAGTTCAGCTAATGACATACAGAAAGCTTAGACATACAGTGACTTACTCTTTTTCTGAGAAAAAGGTAATCAAAGTGAAAACACATTTATTCCAAGAAATGTAACTTTCTGATGGTCTCTGTTCCTCTGGCTCCAAGTCAAAGTCTCTGGCCACAGGAGAACTAACAGAGAGCTCTGCACCTGCTCCTAGCCTAAGCACTCCATCGCTCCCATTATCCTTTCCATGCTTCTCAGATTTGCCCAAAATGATCTGAGTTACTGTGACCTTTTTGACTATGGAAACTAGAATTAGAAAGCAGTCCCTTTAGTCTTTCAGGTCAGTATGTTCATTTGCATTCAAGACTCTCTCTCCCACTTTACTGGCAGCAGGAAGAGGAAGAAACTATTTCATTTCCGGAAGAGAAAGACTTTTTTCAGTAGGAGTATGCAGGACTATAGTCTTGCATATTATTTTGCTCAAGACTGAACTCCCTTAACAGAAAACATCTGTCTGCAGAATTCAGACACAAAAATTAATGAGGTCTTTATTTACTGCCTACAAATTTCCTTGGTTTTGAGGCATATAATTTAAACCAACTAGGTATGAGAGGATAAAAAAAACATGTTCCTGATAAAAAATTATTTTTTTCCTGCTGTAGACTATGGAAGAATCATGTTTTGGCAAAAATGAAGCAAATAATAGCTTAACAATTTTAATGACAAAAAATCCTTTCATTTTTTAATCTTGCTATTAAATTTTCTTGGGCAGTATTTTCATCAAGACAAGATATGCCTTGATTCAAATTTTTCTGCACAAGTTGTGCATCACAAAATGCAATCTTGTAACAAAACAAAAAGTACAGTGATCTTCCATTGCAGGTAATGCTACCAGACTCCTCTGCAGAAATTACAAATGGATAAAATTAATTTTTGAAAGAATCATAATTCCATTGAACTGCAAGAAATTTTCACTAAAATATTCAAAGATATTTCTTCATAAAAATTGTTTAAATATGCATTTTCTTAGCAATGCTGTTTAAAGGCAAAATCTTTCAGAGACAGTCTTGACTAAAAAGCTATGGAATACAAAAGAATTATAAATTCAGACAAGACTTTACAGTATATAAGGCCTGCCATAAGATAATCTAGTTTTTAAATCTTTAAAATATTACCTGGCTTTTATTTATTTTGTTCACTTTGTCTATGGCCAGTTTCACTGCTGAGCTGCAAACTTTGCAACATTATCACATTTCCTATGGCAAAGTTTCCTTAAAGAAAGTGCTTTCTACATATGTCATTCTGTTAGCATAGATTGATACAGTGCAAATTCTGAAATTGTCCTCTGAGCAACAGCATTCATCACCTAAAGGAAACAGACTTTGGAGAGAAAATTCATTTGTACTTTCTCCAACCTGAACTTTCTGCTGAGCCAAACCTCACAAGCTGTTCCTGAAAAATTATCTATTCTCTATTAATCAGAATGGAAGAAGTTAGAGGTGAATGGTTCCTGAGTTGCCTGTTCATTTTCTTAGGGTTTTTTTTTTTTTTTTTTTTTTTAAATCAGCATTAAATGTCAACAATACAGTTTAACAAGCTGTTACTGACAGAAACAACAGAAATATTTCTTGCACTGTAATTATGTAGCCTAGGTCACGAAATTCAAGAATAGCTGTCCTGAATACTCATTTCTCACAGCTTGTTACATGAATGTAGCAGCTATGTTGCAAAAGACAAAAAATGTTGGGGTAGGCATTTACAGATTGCAAATCTTCATTATTATCTGTGATTTTATTAAGATAGTTTTCTATTTTCATAGGCACTACACAAATACACAGGAAGATGTGACTCTTCTGAAAGACATCATACATTGTATTTTTAAAGATCTCTAATGACGAAAGCAGTCAAGAACAGTGAAAATAATGTTTTGAAAGCCATTTCCTCCTTTCTGCTGCAGATATAGCACTGATACTAAAAGATGAATCAAATACTTTAAATCCACCTTCTTGACAAATTAATTTTATATGGTGTAAATCTCTAAACATTTATGATTTAAAACATTTCATTGACCCACTTTACCAAAGCTCATATTAGTGGAAAAAGTGACTTTTTTACAGCTGAAACCTAGTTACAGTGAAAACCCAAGGCAATTTTTTTCAGTCATCAACAAAATCCCAAAAGGTGAAGTTTTATGCAGTGATCAGACCTCTCTCATACATTTGCCTCATTGAGTTTTATAATGCTGCTATTGCTGTTAGCACTTTGTCCTATAAAAGCAAAACCACAGCAACTAGGACCAGCCAACAGAGACCAACGGGACTCAAGACACACAAGTTGATTATGCTATTGTTTTCAGTCTTTGGGGCAAACCAAGTGATATGAGAGTGAAAGATAATGACATACAAGTAAATAGCATTGTTTGTAAACTTATGTTAAGGATCTGGGAGACAGAATTTAGAGCCAAGTTTTGATTTCCATCAAGTTTCAATTATGCTCAGACTGAAAGCCCTGAGCAGAATCCCTCAATAGAAAAAATAACGAACACAAAAATCATAGAGTAAAATATGACAAATATTCAACTAAAACAAGATGCAATAGCACAGATGGAAGCAAGATACAGTAGCAATGCACAGATGGATGGAGTTCTGTTCAACGGAAGGAAGTTAACCCTTACTTGGATTTTTGTTTGTTTCAATTAGCTTCATCTAGAAATTAATCTCTAATAGATTGCTCTGATTCAAAATCAATAAAATTACAGAGAAGAGCTGTTTGGAACTTTTCTCATAGACAGTACGTTTATTCAAGAATTATCACTAAATCCACTGAAAAAAAATTTTTAGAAACAAATTTCTGTATTTGAAAAGCAAGAATATTTCAGGGTCAGTGTAAAATTCTTCCATTTGAAATACCATTAACAATGACCAACATTTAAGAGAAAATTCAAAACAAAAAACAACCAACCCACAAAAATAACCCCACAGATATATTGACCTGAAACATTTTCTCGTTAGGGGTAACAAACACCATCCTTCCCTCACCTCTTCCCCCTTAATACATTTCTCAAGAAATAATCACATTCTTGATTTTAAAAACAAGATGTTCAGTTCTGAAAGTATTGTCGTGAAGCATTTTTATGTTGAAAGGAAAAAAAATATTTAATTTTCTGCTGAACCTATTCACAAATTTATTATGGATTTAAAAACAAAACAAAAAATGCCTCAATCCTATCCTGAAGTTATGGAAGCTCTGACAGCATGAATCTGTCTAACAGCACTTTCTTATGTCCGTTTTATCTTCTTACGCTCTCCAAGAAATCTGCTTGATAAGAAAAAAGAATATAAGGAGATTCTTCAAGACTTATCAGTAGATGGAAATAAAGAGCAATAAAGGAAGAAAACAGCTTTCCAAACTGTGAAAAATAATACCATTGAATAGCTAAAAGAAGAGAAGATTGAAGCAAAAATTTAAAAGTCATGAACTACAGGAGAAAGATCCCCTAATGAATATACTACAGATATATAGATTATATTTCAATTACAACTCTCCTAAAAAGTGTAGCAGACAATTTAATTCCAATGTTATTGAGATACAAAAGCTATTGGAAAAGGGAATCATGAATCTATTCATTTACTCTTAAAATAATATAAATAAGACTAGTTTTACTTTACAACCAATTCTAATAATGGAGATGGGAGAAATAATGGATTTCTACAGTGTATGGACGAGAAAATAACGTGAATTCTTACCACTGTTGTAGTAGTAGAAGTCTAAAATCTCAGTTCAAACTGCACTCTCTTTAACATCAGAGCAAACTGAGAAATCTTTCATTAAGACAGAGTTTATTTGGATTTATGCCAGTATAATAAAGCACTTCTTGTTTGGCCTAAGCCTACTTGTTCAATTTTTCACTGCATCTTAAACTTAACTTGCAACAATCCTATTCATTCTATTTATAAGTGTCTCTAAGAATAGACGAAAAAATTGTTGTTTCGTAACATGAGGAACCAGACAGCAACTTATTAGAGACCTAATTCATTCCATAGATGATTTATATTAAGTCAGATTAGGAAATAAGCCATTTCCAGAGGTGACAAGCTAATGTATTACCACTGTGTAATCTCAGCCCACACAAGAACATAATTTAGTTTTTAAAGTAATAAATCTCTGTATCTCCGAATTTGTACCAATTATCAGCCTAAAGATTCTTTCAGGCATTCACTCTACCTGTGCTCTTTTATATTAAAATAATTTATATAATTGTAAGGGTATAGATCACAGCACTAGATGAGCTGAAATAATTAGAAACCAAACACACAAGGTTAACTACTTTTTTTTTCACTCATTATTTTAGACGATAGTTATACTAACAACAAGTACACTTACTCACCACATTAATTGTAGGAATAAGGCTAAGCTGTTGAACATAAGGAATCACATGTCAAGTCACAAGTAAAAGAGAAGATAATAATAAGAGATAAAATAGGTCAGATGAGACAGTTGACAAGTGGAAAATTAGGAAAATGAATCACAGTGCACATTACCAAGAAGGATCCAACTCAATTGATCCAGAGTGTGGTTGTAAGAAATGGACAGAAAGCAAGAGGGAAAGGGTCACGATTCTCCCATGCATGTTATAACATATATAACCAAAGACGGAAGGATCATCACTCAGCTTCTCACTAACCTCTTTCCATATTTCCAAAAGACAGAAGTCAGATAATTAATTCCAGGCATATTTTGGAGTAAAGGCAGTCAAAATCCAACAAAATTCTGGTGCCAATTTTACCACCAGCATCTTCAACACGAGCAATTTTTTTTGACATAGTTTATAGTTGCATGTAATATTTTTGTACAAAGAAATGAAACACATCTAGTAGTTTCTTACATCTTCGTCCTTTTATGTTCAAAGCATCTCATGTAACAAACATATAGTCATTCACAGCATTTTATATGGAAGTGGGGAAAGAGAATAAGAAGAAAATTTCTATCTAGAAGTTCTACTAAAAATTAGAAAGAAGCATGATAGCAAAGGATAAAGTAGTGATTTAGAGGGGTATGCCAGGTATCATTTTATACAAAATGTTATCTATATTGAAGTCATTGCGGAGTTTTACTACTGCAGCATCAGTAATTCTAGTCTTGTGTTCATCTGAATTGTACTTTGTAGGTTGGTCCCTCTTTCTGCAGGTTTAACCTGAGTCTGCATGCCATCAGACAAAGTCTCTCTGCCTGCACTGAATCTTTTAGAAAACAACAGAGACAGGGCTGTGTGTGAAGTAGTGTCTTCTGCCGCTATTCAAAGTTTATGAGTAGTCCACTAAACTCTTAACTAAAAGTTTAATAACTTACATCATCTGTTGTTATCACGAAATTTTTTGGTATCAGCATTGTGGAGGGTTTATAACCCAGCATTAGTCTCTGAACAATGCATTTTAATGTATATACATATCTGACTGAATTGCACTTGTACCTTCAAACTAGGACAAACTGTTAAGTTTAGACTTAACTGTGTGAAACCATGATTATTTCTTTGTTGCTAAATGCTTTATGTTTGAAGGAAAGATACAGATGAAACAGCTACCCATAAGAATTTTGGCAAAGAGCTCAGTCTCTCTTCAAGCAAGGTCTCTCCATCTCTTCTCAGCATCAGAGCTCATGTGTGGTAAAATCAGAGGTGTAGCTCCGTGTGTCTTTTTCATCCTTTAAAAACCTCCATGAAGCCAGTAGCACACATTCTCAAAAACAAGCCTTTTGTTTCTTATTATAATTTCATGTTAAGTTTTTGCATTGGTTTAAGAATTTATCTTCATTTAGAAGAGTCCTGTTCTATCTGCTCTTTCAGTCAACAATATACCTAACAACATAATCTTATTGCAAATCTGGCAAATCTGGCAAATGAAGTATCTTATTAGCTTCAATCAAAACAGAATTAAAATTAATTATTTTCATGCACATCTGTCTAAAGAAAGGTATTTATTAAATTATGTAACATCTAGCTTTCTGAATATAAACTTTAGGCTAACTAAACTGTAAAAATCCTCCCATCACAGTGCTGCATTCATAACCTGAGATCACTGCTCATTATAAAAATGTTTTAGCCCAGGTCAGTACCTGGAAAGAAGTACTTAAATCATTCTGTCAAAAGCTTTCTTGGAGATTCTTAAGCTAAATTGACTTGTTCTTTAAGAATTTGTATCTATCCCTTCTTACAAATACTTCTAAGTAAGTCACAGATGACTTAAAAAATTAAAATGAAAAACAGTCTGGCCTTTTTGAGGTCTACTACACAGCAAAATGCTGAGAGATTCCAGAATAATTTCTATACAATGTGTCTCTTTCAATTTGATTCTGCAAATTAAATTTTAATATATTCTCTGTTTTACTAAAAGGATTTCATTAATTTTGCTTTAATTATCGAGACACATACTATTAACAGTAGCCATTGCATTGTGGTAACCTTGGTCTCCTATTTCATACTTGAAAGACTTTTTCTGAAGGAACAGATATAGCTTTTTTGGTGTGCACGCTTGCTTCTTCATACTAAATTATAGATTCCTTTAAAGATGATCAAAATAAGTACGTGTAAACAAAGTTTAATTCACTGATCTCCTCCAGATTTAGTTCAACTTCACCTCATTCACTCATATTGACTGACTTACGATGCTCACTTCTGCACTTTCTTTATATCATGAATCTTTCTCCTCCCTATCTTCTTGCTCTGTGATCTTTCTCTCTACAAAAGCATTCACTTGACTGTAATTCTCTCTACAGCCCTTCTCACAACTCTTACTCTTGAAAATAAATCAAATCTAATATCCATTTGAACCATATACTCCTCTTCGCTTCCTTTTCTCCATGTTAATCCTACATTTTTGTTCCATTTTAACTGTTTTTACAAAAGGACATGGTCATTTACTTTGTTGATTCTTCAGACAGAAATAAAAGCGTCATTTCTATAACACTCCATTTTCATTGTTCAGCAGTATATCTTTTTTATTTTTATTTTTATTTTTATTTTTTCCTCTCTGCTTGCTGTCTTCTACTTCAGGAAAATCATTCATTTTACTTTACTGATGTTTATTAGAAGGAAATTACCATTTTTTTCCTAATGTTTCTTTTCCCTTACTCCTGTTGAGAACTTATTCTGCTCCTTGTGCTTTATATTGTCACAGAATAAAGGCCAGAGAGCTTGTTGAAGCTCTACTTGCTGATCAATCACAACTGTAACAATATGACTTTCCTTGCTTGGGCTCAGCATGGTCACATTTTGGAAAGAATTTGCTAATTAAATACACAACTCTAATTGCCATCCAAAAATTCACATTTTGGCATGAAATGCAGCCATTTTTTTCAAACTCTTGAAATTTGACCTTTCGCCTCCCATAAACACAGCCTTTATTCCCGTCTCCATCAATATTAATTGTTCTATGACATTACAGAAAATGAAGCAAGACAAGCTTAAACAGTAACCTGGAATTCTCCCAAGCCGTAATAGCTGAATTACTTTGAATTGCAAGATTTCCCCTTTTAAAGGAAATATTAAGACCAAAACAAAAACAGTTGTTGTACAGCATTTTCACTGTGGGAAGATGAAAAGTTGGACTAATATAAATAACGGCACCTACAGCCCTCTCCACAGTATTCACGGGAGTTCGTGATAGCATAAATGTAAACATATTTATATACATGCACATGCAGATGAATTGAAGTTTGAACTAAACATAGAAGAGGAAACTGAGAAGACCAACAACAGTGTAATTATTTGATACTTGAAGAAAACACATTGTCTTGTTTGAGGCACAAGTCTGATACTGCACATCCTGGAAAAACTATTTCTGTCCTCTTTACCAGACTGCAGGCCTGTTATGTATAAAAGCTTGGCAAGTCTTACGCTAAGGAAAGCTTTTTTAAACTCTTGTCATTAAGATGAACTCTAAAGCTCAGATTCTTAAACCTGTCACTTCTTGTATGCAATATTTCTTTCCTAATGCTTGCACATGCACATGTTCTCTCTTTTACTTGGTATTAGTTTCATACTAGAAAGTCGTTAGTATTGCCAGCTGCAATAAGGAAGGAAACTTTTCTAATGACAGCTAGTTCTCTACATTACAGATGACACAAGGCACTTCAAGAGCAATCAACTAAATCTCATTTTCATTTCTCTCTAGAGAATTAAGTATTTGGCAGATAATCCTAGTATTTGTTTTTATACAAGACAAAATACAAATAAAATAATATGAAGTGAGGTTCATTCTACAAGTTAGGACACTAGCTAGTAGGAAAATATATAGACATTGAAACAAAAATCCAAAGTAATAATGTGTCTTATTAGCCATCTTGATTTCCAAAATGTCCTCTACATTTCATTCAGCTAACAGATGACGAGACAAATTTACAACCCATCAGTGCTGAGACCTTGCTATTTTCTGCTTTTGCCTCTCTAAGCAGAATCCAGTAACTCAGGGTAAATCTCTTTCATATGAATGCCTCACAAGAAATTCATCAAAAATAAATGAAAAAATATATATGGGAATGTTCTGTCATCTAAACTCTTGATAATTAATGTAATGATAATACCATTGTAAGCCTTCTATTAATTGAAAGCTGCCTGAGACCACATTTCCTCTTTGTGTAAAATAGTACTTCTATGACATTCCTTTATGCTGGATGTTCCACAAATACTTATCAATAGAGAAGTCTCATGATGTGAATTTGTCCTTTATCAGCAAGCCAGTTGAATTAGACTTATCTCAGAGCTTAAACGAATGTTCGTGGAAAACTTTTCCACCACATAACACTAATTCATTACAAAAACATTTTAGTGGCAAGAAATGCAGATTAGGATTGATTTTAGTTATTTAAAATAAGCATGGTGAGTACAGAGAGTAGAATTTTGCAATTTTTCAGTGCTACCTATCAAACAATCAAAAAAAAAGTTGTGAGCACATATATTTAATATATTTAAGTCCCTAGTCAACAAGGAGTAAAGCACTAAGTCAATAGGCGTAAGTATAGGTTTTTTTGATATGTACTTCTAAGAGAAGAATAAATTCTTGAGAAAAGCTTTAAGTGTTTAGTGGAAGTACAACAACTGTGGCATGAAATTGTGGTAAGACTGCAGGGAATTAAAATGATGCCTCTCAACAGCTAGGTGTTTGAAATTTTCCTATGTCCTTCACAGGACATTAATGTCATCATGACACACAGCACAGGACACCACTAAGCAGTGTATTGCCTGCCACCTAAGAAAGTATCATGAACAAAAGTTTAAGTACTTGGCTGAAGTTAAGAGTTACAGTATTTTTTTATTTTCTCCTTTAACACCTCTTTCACATTCATTATTTGAATATTCTCCCACATCTTCCAATGTTCATTGATTTCTTTCCATCTGAACATGAAAAGATATGAAACCTATTGGGTTCTGCTGCCTACCCAACAACAGGGTTGTGATTCCAGAGACAAACATTTTTATCATCACTGTTCACATTTGCAGTGACTTAAAACTTTTCCTCATAACCAGAGCAGATGCTCTTCTAAAAAATCAATGTGGTACAGCTAATCCTGATTATCACCCTGACATTCACAATGATTTGTGATTCTGAAGATTACAGACACCGTGGAAAATAAATACAACAGGAGGAGTCTTGCTTTTAAGTGCTTTCTTTTACTTCAATCTTACTAGACTCTTACACCTCATTGTTGAACTGTGGAGACATTCTGAAAAACATCTTTCACTCATGTCACAAATAATCATTAAGCTTACTTTGGAGGCAGATGCAAACTGTCTTAAAAATACTGTGAATAGATTGTCTAATGTTTTAATCCATGAAGAACAGGAGAGTATTTCAGAATTAAGAATATTTCTATTGAAAAGTGTCATCCTTCATTTCTTCATATTCTTTAGGAATTTAGAAGTCATAATGCATAAGTCTGAAATACTATTTTCAAGGGTAAGTTTGTAGAAACTACAGTGGCTTGTATGCGATCAAATATGTTTGCCTGTTTTTACCCATGCAGTATTAAAAATAATCTATGATTTTATTTAATAATATTATTCTCATGTTAAACACATCTGATTATGTGTGATAAGCTTACAAGAATATCATTAAACTTCAAGTCAGGGAGATGTTTTACTACTGCAATAATGCAGTGTAAATGGTCTAAATACAATTCTAATCATGTTAGCCCCACTGCAAGAGAAAAAAGGAGGTACAAAGTAAAAATTTGCATGCACTTGAAGATTGTAGCCTTTTTTGTACTTGTCAATATGATAGCCATCACTATTATGGTGCTAGAAGAGATAATGTGTAACATATTTGGGTTTTTTTCCAGAAAACAAACATATTTGAGAGGCAACTTGTCATAGAATCATGTAATTCTTAGCTACAAGTAAGATTGGGACAGAACATATAGAGTACTAACATCTGAGTAGTAAGAGCAAGATTTCTATTTATTCAACCAAGAAAAGCCTAGTCTTAAGTACTGGTAAAGGGCATAAGATATTTTACGCTGAAGAGTGGTATCAGAAAGAGAGAAAAAAAATAACTAAGTAATAGAAAACTGGTAGAAAAGTAGAACAATAAAGTTATCATTGATTAACTGGAAGTCAGGAAAGTACTGTCATCTATGGCCTCATCATTTGTTATCCCAAATATAGAGAGAAGATCATTGTTATAAGAGGCAGGTAACAACAAGCTTTATTCCTATATTTCTTTTTTGGTCACTTTTTAATTCCCAGGCCTCACTCTCTCCTTTTAATCTTTTTCTGCTCAGACAGCTTTTCCTAATTGCATGCTGGAAGAGACTTACCCCTCTACTATTGGAAGAAATCTGGAAAGGGAACTCTGTCTATGAGTCATGGCATCTTTCACATTGTAAATCTCCTCAGCAACAAAATGTCATACTGGATAAAATCAACCTGAACAGAGAAAAGCTGTAGTCTGAAGAACTGTACAACTTCAGATGGATCAGAACTGCATTTCCTGGGAAAAGTATCGGGTAGGAAAGATACTTATTATGAAGCAGATTCTCCTAGAAGCCAATTATAAAGCAGCCACACTGAGAAAACAGAGCAATATGTTAAGCAGATTAACAAATTTTACTGGCTTCAGTTTAAGATTTGTTTAGTGTTTCGGTATAAACTAACACATATTTCGAAAATACAAGCAAAATTCTTTGAGATTTTTTTGACAGTATTTAGCATCAGTAGATTTTGAATACCAATCCCTCCTTGCTGTTTTCTTAAAAAATCCTTGAAATTTCTATTTGGTTGAGACCTTGCATCCTCCAAAACCTGTTTTCTATGAACTCTGAAAACTGATTTGCTGACTGTAATGAATCTTGGTTTCCATTTTTTTTTTTTCTGTAAATCTTAAAGTAAGCTTTCCAGCTATCCTTGTTTTGTTACTCACCTCATTCAGGTGTCTTCCCTTCCCCAAACAAAACCATGATTCAATTTTTCTAACATCATCCTAACATTTAATTGTAGAGCTGGACTGGAAGTTTCTCAGATCTTAAAATGCGCTGCATCACAACTAAAAATTTCTAAGCTTTATCCTAAAAGATATTATAACTACTTTTGCTTTAACTACTTCTTACACACCAAATGCCCACATACCACTGTATTCCCTGAACTCATTCCCATATAGTAGAGAAAAACACTGACTATATTTGGATTCTACAACATTGTGTGAAGTTCCACTGAGACTATTAGAAATCTGCTTAAAAAGTTATCTGATTTTACCTCTTGAGTGATAATAGGTAGATCATACAAGCCACAAGTTTCTCACCTCCCCATTAGATACTCAGCTTATTGAGACTCCGAANGTAAAACACCAGTGGTGCTCTCTTGGCAGCACGATTATTCAGCTGACAAGGTGTTTTATCTTCAGTTTGTTGCAGGTAGCACTAATATAGCTCAAATGCCAGGGCTGAAGAGACAGAACAAAATTGCCTTTGTTGAGAAGTTGTTCCTACTCCTTTAGCTCCAGGCACAAAAACTTCAAATGCAGAGAAAAAAATAGAAGGAAAGAGAGGAGAGGGAGAGGAGAGGAGAGGAGAGGAGAGGGAGAGGAGAGGAAATTTAAATGCAGAAAATTACATAAACACCTACTAACTAACATTAACAAAATACTGAGAAACTATTTTAAAAGATTTATGAATTAAAGACTAGGAATCTACTTATCTATTGAGAAATATGCTTTAGATATTCAAATTCTCAGCTCTTCAAATTTCATGTTTATGCTCCTGAGCATACACTAAAGTGACATTAACTTTCACAGTATAAGGTGACATAAAGCAGCAATGATACTAATGGTGAAAAATTTGAATTGATAAATTTATTCACTGCTTCTTAAGGTCATAGTTTGCATTTGGGTAGAACCACAAAGAGTCACTGACAAGCTAAAGAGAAAGAAGAAAAATAAGCATAATATTTACCAAGTGGCTAAATTGCTTTTCAGAGTCCAGCCTCACCCTACAAGAAAAAATTATCCTTGCTTAATTTTTTACAGAATGTGATCCCTACAAAATCCTAGTTATTACATTCAGAGTATTATTTCTTCTATGAGTCATTGATTCATTTTACTGATACACATATATAGCATTTGAAACAATTCAAATTCCACATATAAAGTGCCCATACTGTACACATACATACACACACATATATATATTCTCAAACGCTTATTCTGGGTAAGATTCATTTTATCACTAAGTCTAGAGTCAGTCACTTCCCATAGGGTTGGTCTCTTCACCACTTCCTATAGAGCCAGTCATTCACCACTAAAAAAGCCGAGTACTCAAATGCTGTAGAAAATTAGAGAATACTAATACAACTTCTCTTTCATAAATATGTACATACATATGTATTTATAAAAACGTGCATATATGTATATTATGAAATTGAAATGTACCCTGAAACATGAGATTAATAAACTAGATTTCAAAGTTAAGATTATACTGAAATAAAATCTTTTTGAAAAACACACATGTGGAGATAAAGCGTTTAATTCTGCCCTGAGAATAACTCAAAATAATTTCATTATGGTTTTGAAACATGGTACTTATCTTGGACAAGATGTTAAGCAGATTAAAGTGAATTTGTTGCTGTTTTCAAACATAGTTAGATTGTTTGGAATTTTCATGATTTGTAGGATTTTGTTAAGACATCTACAAATGGTTACCAAAACTGTGATGAACAGTTTGAATCTCATTATAGGCAGATGTAGGAGGAGTCACATAGCAGAACTTCCTTTTCTGATGTGCAGAAGCTGGGAATATTTTTTGAAAGCTACAGTGTATGCTTCTGAATCTGACCTCTGCTGCTGACAGAAATGTTTGATACTTAGAGATACGAGGCTTTGTACTACGGAGTAGAAATATGGAACTTTCCAGGAACTTAAGTTCACTTAAAAAATAAATTAAAATAAAACCATTAAGATGAAATAGGAGTCACATTCACTTGGAAAAGGTGAGCTTTTAATCTTCCTAAGTTTCTGTTACACATTCATTGTTAGTGTGTTGTGCATTTGTGAATAAAGTTTTATTGTTATTTTAAAAATATTCCTTCCTGTAAGAACACATTTTTTCCCTCTACTGATGCATTCAAAATGCACACACCTTTATGTTTCACAAGGTCAAAAGCCTTATGCTGACAGGACCCATATACAGTGGTAGTGTCCATGCTACTCCTCTGTGAGACTGCATTGTCACACCAGGACCATCACTCCTTCACATGACACCATCAGTTTGACAAAGGTTATTTTTGTCATTTATTTCTTTCCTTGCTCTTTCTATGAAAGATTTTATTTATGGGATTTTATTTTGTGAAGGCTTCATATTGCGTTAATGAATGAAACACTAAATTAGATATATGCTGCATAACCCTGTGGTAAAAAAAGGCATCTATTATTGTCCCTGTGCAAGAGCTCTGTCAAACCTGGCAGCTGGGCTGATTCCAACTCCTCAGCCAGGAACAGGTCTCCATTGTCACTTCAATTACCAAAATTTTTAGAGACACAGATACAGATCCTGACACAGACACAGATCTTCAGCTGGAGCATACTGGCTTAGCTCCATACCATTTGCTACATATCCAGTTTTCCAGTGTAGCTAGCTCCAGAATTTTGCACTCTATGATGAGCTAAAGAACCCAGTTGTTAAGGCAGGTGTCTCTTACGCTTCTTCATCTGCCTTAGCTGAGGCTACATATTTTTTCTTCAATTTATAATTCTATTCTGGAGTGAATCAACTATTCTTTGACCAACTGTCCTTCACTAAGCTCTGATCCTCTGACATAAACACAAGTGATCCTTCTTTTTCTGCAGCTAATTGATGGAAAGCAACAAAAAAAAAAAAGTCTCTAGAAGACACCCTGAACAATAAACACAAAAATGACTTGTGTAAAATCTAAAATTCTGGGGTTAAAATTGACCTGTATATAGAACAAGAGGACCCTAAAAAATCAAGTGCAGTAAAGCAGTAATGTATCACAGAGGCTTCATATCTATAAAGAATCTGGTAGGAAAGTAACTGAAGCTGGCCAAGACAAGCAATAGTTACATACCATATGAGACCAATTTCTGGAACAGAGTTATCAAGAGCTATTTACCTCTGGGAAGGATTGGATAAGGAAAAATGTTCATGTAGATTGTCACCACTAGAAACAAATATTGCTAAGTACTTGATATAAAACTTTGAAAGCGCTCTATAATAAAATGTTGACAACATCTAGTTTTTACCACTTCTTTTAAAATGTTTCTTCATTTAGCCACGTGTTCAAATCCAGCATCAAATTCTGCAAGTATGAAAGCATATTCAGAAGATCCTTGGAAACAATGATACTCTTCATTGCGGGCCTACCAGAAAGCTGAGAAGGGACTTTTTACAAGGACAGGTAATGACAGGACAAGGCGCAACACCTATAAACTGAAAGAGGGTAGATTTAGACTAAACATAAGGAAGAAATTCTTCACTGTGAGGGTGGTGAGACACTAGAACAGGTTGCCCAGAGAAGTTGTGGATGTCCCCTCCCTGGAAGTGTTCAAGGCCCGGCTGGATGGGGCTTTGAGCAGCCTGATCTAGTGAGAGATGTCCTTGCCCATAGCACAGGCATTGGTACAAGATGATGACTAAGATCCCTTCCAATCTAAACCATTCTATGATTCATGAGCTACTAGCATACCAAACATCCTGGCTACATTTCATTGCAGAGCAGGTGGAGATTTATTAAGTGATGATGGTATGGTCTTCTCTACACAGCTGGTGTTTCTCTTATTGTGCGCGAGGAAAGCATAACAAATCAACCAAGCATCAGTGGTTCTTTCTGAGTCCTGTGTACTCTGAACACACACTGCAGCACTAACTACGTGGTGGGGAGTGGGTGTCTCACCATTTTATGGGGAGGTGTATCCAACTATTGATGGGATGCTGGTTGCTCGAGCTTCAAAGTGAATCTCAGCAGAATAACACTCACCAGAAAATTTGTACGCATTTCAGAGAATGCTTTACAATAGAGAATAAAGTATAATTTAAAGTAATATTCAATAATTATCAGACAATCCTCCAGCTATCAGTGGTTAACTATGTAATTTCTATTAATAGTTCTGTGTAGGAATTCTGGCGAAGGTTATTTACTTCAGCCTCCTAAGAGGATTTAAAGTAAATCTGAAATTACAAAAACACTGTCAGCCAAGAAATACGCACCAGAGGAGAATTCAGTGATCTGCTTAAACCTAGTTTAAAATCCTTTTATTGTACTCTTTTTCACTCCTACCCTGGATTTGAAATGTAGCCATGAAAATTACATATGGATAAATGTAGGAATTTTAAACTTACACTGAGGCAGTTTACATTTCTTTGATCTACCCTGAGGAATTGGGGTTAAAAACAAAGTTTGTTTTTTATTCCACATCACAGTTATACTAAAGAAAAGTGTTTGCATCGCATTTGCTCATTTGTTCATCCAGCCATTTTCTCAATTTTTCAATTCTTTTTTTTGTTTCTGTTGCTGCTTTTTCTTCAGAAGAACACAGCTCTCCTGGTTTCTCTGTGTTATTTTCCATTAGTGAAGACACAATGTTTAGGTCAGTTCAGCATTGACTTATAAATCTTAGTTTGATTTCTGTGACAGAGTAGATTGTCTCTAAGCAAAATGCTAGGAATACCTTTATCCAATGACAAATGGAGGTCAGAGCTGTCTCTTTTCATTGAAGTCAAGAAAGCCATAGCTCAAAGATGAGGTACGTTTTCTTGAAAAGATTTGAGACACACATGATTATGATTCTTTATCTGGTCAATACTAGCAAGACTAAGGATGACATGCAAATAAAAATAAAAAATCAGGACATTTGATTTGAAGAAAATATTAAATGACCTCTTCAGAGTTTTAAAACATGATTTTCTTTTAACTCATGATCATATGAAACAATATTCAGAAAATGCAAAATATAGAAATAAAAAATTTGTAGTATTAAGGGAAAATTTATGATAATGCTATCTATATATTTTCTAATTAACTTTTATTCATAACTGCTTCAGGAAATAAAATAATTGCATCGCATGTATTAGCCATGATGACTAATTTGAATAATGTTACTTAACAGTTCATATGTGTTCTAAAAATTATCTACATTTCAGATGGTAATCCAAACTAAGCATGATTTTTGTTCATCTGTAGTGGAGAGAAAATAATGGTGAAAATACATAAAGGCCTGTAGATTGCCTTCTTTCAGGTGAAGCCACATAAGTTCATTTAGTACAGTTGTCTTCAACAGACAGTTAGAGCAGATCTGTTTATTCTATTAGAAAAAGATTAGGGAATAATTGCATTTTTAACTTCCGTGCTTAGGGAAGATATCAACATAATGAAACATAACATTCCACACATTCTGTGATTAAAAACTTTCCTGAAGGTAAAGTGTGACCTGAAAAATCTGTACATATTTTGAACATAACAAATAAGACTAGATCCAGGATTTAGGATTTTAAGTGAGGTCTATCTACACGTAGGAATCATAGAATTGCGGAATATCAGAAATTGGAAGAGACAAATAAGAATCATCAAGTCCAACAAGTTTAGGTTTGTTTTCCTTACCAGTGCATAAAATTAAGAAAATGTCTTCTAGGATTACTATCAAAAAGTTAAATTCATAATTTAAATGATCAGATTGAAAAATTTAGAATCATCCATACCTGGAAAATAACCTGGTCAAGTTGTTAAATCTTTGTTTATTTTTCATTGTCATCAAGATTTTCTTCTTATTCATGATTATGTGCAACCCTTTCAAATACTGTATAACTGTTGATCTCTGAAAATCCACATTGCACAGTGAGTTCTCAAAGCACTTTTGAAAAATGTAAGATTATCAAAGGAAACTGGAAAATACTCTTCCTGAAAAATACAGAACAGGGTGTCATGGCTTTGACAAAACAGCAAGCATATCCGTGTTTAATTCAGTCTGAACATATTCTATTTTCAGATTAGAAAGATCATTCTGTATGCACTCTTGAAAATTCCTGATTTTGAAGGAAAAATAAAAAAGCATACTCTGCGGCTTGTTTTCCGTATAGGGTCAGAGTATACTAGGTTAGGAATATATAAGGATATATAAGCATATTAGGTTAGTATGTAAATATATATATGCCGAGCAGCTGGGATTCTACAAAAAAAAAAAAAAAAAAAAAAAAAAAAAAAAAAAAAAAAAAAAAAAAAAAAAGAAAATGCCCACTTACTTGTCCACTGGGAAACAGTATAGAAGATTCTTAGGGAAAGAAAACTGCTTGGAGACAGCCTGTGTCTTGTTATTTTTACTTTAACCTGCAGGAAAGAGAGCTTGACCTTGATTCTCTCTGACTCTAAGGAAAGTAGAAATATAAAGATTTATGTTGTGTTAACCTGGAGATGAAGAGGTTTAGAAAATTCTTGCTAACTTTGAAATGAAAAATATCTTAAAGAAGGGATTGTTTGATGCAAGAATAGAGAACAAAGCTATGTAAGTCAGTTTATTTCAAGTTCTGAACGCTGTTAAACTTCCTTCTGAAAAATAAAATTTTGTTGCAATGTTGTTTTCTTCATTTGTTTTAGTTCTCTTTGGCTGGCTGACCATCTGCTCACAATGTCTGTATTCTTTACACTATCAATCTGTATGCTAAGAACCTCTTTTTTCACACAGTGTCTGCTTCAATTTCAAGTTCACTATTTGTAAAAAAATGATATTCTACCAATAAATTAAAAAAAATAGTGTTTCTACATATACATTATTAAAAATTACCTTTTTTTGATGGGTAATCCATTTTCCATTCCTTTACATTTTTTTCACTCTATTCATTGTACAACTTCATAGAAGACTGTTCATATAAAGCCTCCAAAAAAAAAAAGTACTGCTCAGAGAAAGAAGTGTCAACATGAATATACACAATGTATATTTACATGCATTTACTATATAAATTAAACATAGTATTTCTGTAGGGAAACAGTTGATCACAGCATGAACTGATGATTGAGCACATGGTGGAGGGGTGTGGCTGGCCTGGGGAACACAGGTGCATCACTTGCACCTGTGACCGGAAGGGGTGGACCTGGGGCGGAGTTGCCCCAGGCTTAGATAAAGGCCAGCCAGCCAGAGAAGAAAGTAGCTTGGTGGGAAGCTTGAGAAGCTTGAGGATGAAGCTGGAGCTTGAAGGAGCTGGATGAAGAAGCTTGAGAGAGAAGAAGCTGAAGAACGTAAGAGAATTGAAGAATGGCATAGTCGTTGAGAGTTTTGGGACCTTTTTTCCGTTACAATTGGCGTAGTTGGCAGGATTGATACTGTGTGCGGGGAAACCGAGAGATAGGTGTGAAGGTAGAAGGCTATGATCATGGAGTTAAAGTGGTTACTGTATGTAGCCTTGTTAATCCTTGGGACTCTTGTTACCCAGAAATATGATATGGACAATGAAGA
>WBMW01006170.1:0-72500 GCA_013396635.1 Penelope pileata
GGGCTGCGCGGGGGCCGGGGGCCGGGGCGGGAGCACAGGGCTGCCCCCCCCGCCCCTGGGCACGGAAAGTCCCCGAGAGGCCGAAACCAGTCAGTCAGAAATAGGGAGAAAGGTGAAAAACACCACCCTGAAACGGACGCTTTCATGCCTGGACAGGGTTTTCAGCTGTAGCGTTTGGCAGAGGCACTGTTAATGGTGCAACCGCTGGCGCAGAAGTTGTTCACTGTGGTTATCACTCGCCTCCAACCAGTTGAGCCTCACACACCTGGGAGCCCGGCACGTGAGGCACCACAGGCCTCCTGCCACCACCCGGGCCTTGAGCCCCTCGGGGAGCAGCCCCGGCCTAGCCCGCGCTCTCCCGTGCCTCACTGGCAATGTGGGGACGTGTGTATGAAAAGGACAGGACTAGTGTTTTGCAGAAGTAATAGCCGGCAGAGCAAACCTGTCTTCCACTAGCACCTGCCAAGCGACCTTACCTGCGCTTTCTGCAAATAGGAAACACATTTCTCTCCCATTGCATCGATTGGTCTGATTACCTCATGCTCTGCTGTTGCCCAGAGCGTGGAGTGTTGCCATTACTGTTCATGTGCACGCCTGTGTCCATGCGCCAGGTGCCTTGCCCCGCTCACCCTTCCACAGCTTTTTACACCTCTCTGATTGTGTGTTCACCTTTAATCTGTAATTTCCTTAAAACTTAGAAATTGTATTATGTTTTAGTGAAGATGCCTTACTGCAGTGTCCCGTCGCAATGTACGACCAGGTACCACTGGGGAAGCTGAAACTGGGAATTAAAAATAGCCACGTTACAAGCTATCTACATCCTAACATAAGAAGAGAGAAGGGATGGATATCTATTTTGATATCATAAGTGCTAAGCAATGTGGTCAGGTATTATGAGTTCACTTCTTAAAGCTCAGCATTCCCTGCAGTGCTTGCAAACCAAACGTTACTGTGTAAGTACCTGGGTAGGAAGCATTTCATGTGAGACACCACATGCTTTGGGGCCTCCTCTAATATCAGAAGCCATCACTGTTTGGCTTTATTACTGGTCGCTATCGGTGCGAAAAATAAGTGTGATGCAACTAATAAGAAATGCTATTTAAGGCTTATATATTTTCTATTGAGAAATACGTTCATTTTTAAGTATTTCAGTAAACTAAGATGTTCTTTGGTACAACATAACATTTCTTTAAGCTTTTTCATGACATAAAGGAAAAAAATATGTGCTATATCTGGAAGAAGCGAAGTAAAAATTCCATTTAGCGTACACGAACTTATTATTGCATTACATAATAATAATCCTGATACCAATATCTGCGCTTCTCATCTAAGAAAACATTGCATAACTTTCCACAGCTCCAGTATACAACAGCTCCTTCTATCCTCGCTGTCCTGTGGGCAGAGCAGTTTAGACGTAAGGTAGAAGGACTTACCTCAAGCTCCCAAGTGAGTCAGTAGCAGAAGAGAGCTTATGAGTCATAGTCAATGTACAAGCCTGTGTTTTTCCCTCTGAAGCTGGGAAACACAGCACAGAACAGTGGGAGGAGCGATCATTTAGCCAGCCACACCCTGCCGTCAGAACGTTTCATTGGATAATGCATGTCTGTCGAGTAAATATCATCCAGGTTTTCTGGCTTTTTTTTTTCTTTGGAACCTTATCTATAAAACACACATGGTAAACTTCATGACGTTCGGTTTATCTTCTTGAAAAAGATGAGCTCACTCTGCCAAGGTACAGGTGTGTAGCTGCCTACATAGCTTCAGACAACTAAACAAATGGAGGAGAATCTTCAGCTGATGTTGCCATATTGCGATTGACACTGTGAGATAACCCCAAGAAAAATCAAATAAAGCAAGGTAAGAGAACTCAAAAAACAAAAAAAATCAATTTACTGAAATAACATTAAAATTTGTGCTCAATGCATAGCACATTAAAGATCAAAAACTGTGTTACTGATAGTACCACAATTTTTTTTCAGATTGTAAGAAGATAGGTCCAGATGTGGTCACTGTTAGCGATACCACAGATAGGCAAAGCTCATTGGCACAAACCAACAATACAGCACATTCCTGAGAGCCTGACACAGCTAATCAAAAAATGATTGTTTTATTCTTTTCCTTAAAATATGTATCATTCTAAAATGTTGAAACTTCTCAGGAAGTGGGCAGACTTTAACGTCAGCGGTCCTTCTCATAGGCCACAAGTATGAGACCCAACGTATCTTACTACTGCAACCCAGTTACAGGCTATTGCTATAATCGTGTTGAAATATACTCTTCCGTTGCTAGATCAGAAAATTCAGGTATCCTCTTCTAGTCCATAATGTCGGATTTGGGGGTGGATGTGAAGGAAGCTCGAAACACTTGTAAAAGATAATAAACATAGATTGTAGGCAGGTAAAAATTTCCTAAAAACCTACTCCATATTTCTTTCCTTATTAAAAACCTCAGTAAAACAGATTCCTATTAAAAGTGCACAAAATGGAGAGCACTGTCATATGTCTTCTGGAGAAAACTGATCATCACTATTTTCTAGTCTGAGCTCCCATACAAACCATAAGATATCACCTCCAGCCAAAGTAAGGTTTGTCACTGAACAAAAGTATTTTATAAAAGACACAAGTTGTTTATTTAAACTAAATCCACTATATCCCAAAATAAACTGCTCCAAATTTTAGGGCATTCTAACTTACATTATTAAAACCATGAGCTGTATTTCTAGCTTGAAGTTTCCAAGCAAAACCTTCAGTCTGAATGTTTTTGGATATCAGTTTCTTGTGGAGGAAGTTTTGGCTAACAGAGTTGCTCTTCTCAGAAATGCTGCAGAAAATTTGCGCTTAACTTCAAATAGAAGAAAAATACTTCAGGAGAAATATTACCGCTTACACAGTAAAGAGAAGTCGATAACTTCAATAATCGATAACTGTTATGGATCAGTGCAGGTGTAGCTACTCATATTTTCTCTCCATACCTTTACTTTCTCAAGACTACTCTTGAACAGATGCTGTCTTTCTTCTGTCAGCAGGAAAAGGGGAAACTGGAAAGATTTTAGGTCCTCAACACTCCATGTCACTTTCAGGTTTCTGAAAGATGAGCAAAAATATTTAGTAAATCTACCATTGCTTGCTAGCACTTTAGTACCTGTCAGCTGAAGTCATCCTTCTTTTTACATTTAAGAACACAATTTTCAATTTCATAAAATGCATTTTTAGTGTATGTATGTTACTCTAAACTCCATTTCACTAATGGGATAATAGCAGGCTCTCTGCCCTAAATATTTCATGATGTGGCAACACCAAAATGGGAGTTGCTGTAGTTGGAAGGGATGAAAAAGAAAGTTAGTTTTAACGATAAATTATATTATAAAATAACTGCATTCTGAGTGAAGTTTAAAAACTCGTGTTTAATTTAGGTCAAAATCAAGAATACATGCAATGTAAGTATTTTGGCAGAAAAACACACTAAAGGAGAATCTGAAGGACGTTATTAGCATGCCTGGACTGGATTGATTCTCTGTTTTCATGGCCTAGTCTGTATATTACCCTTCTCCAAAACACCCTTAAAAGACAGAACAGAGCTGGATGCAGCCTGTAGAGTGTTTTGGATTAGGTTTTGCACTCTGTCATACACAACCACTGAAGTGCTGTGGGATTGCCCACACCTTAGATAGCAGCTGGTCATAGCAGGAAACCAACCCCTTCTACTCCAAGGAAATCCATCTCCAAAGAGCACAGAGAGAAAAATGAGCAGTAGGATGCCAAAATGAAATTAGAGGCATACAGATCTAAGTCCTTCCACAACCAGAAATGGAGTCAAGGATCACAGAGAAGCATTTGATTCCAGTAATGCTGCACATTGCCCTTTGGAGAAAGAAGTCTTCCTACTGTAAATGATTCTTGCTCAGGTCTGGTGTTTCCCTGCTGCAGGATGGACTCCACAGTGGGGAAAAAGAGAATATGAGGCTTAATGGCTGCTTTGTGCTGCCTCAAGGAAGCAATTGAGAGTTAAAGTTAATATGAATTTAAAATACAAATAAAAATCTTTTTGTCTGTGTTAGTTTTCTGTTTATAATGAACTATTTTCCCTGAAATACTATGGCAAAGATTTAATTAAAATTGATAAATTATGAAGTGAAACAAAATATATTGAGAAGAATTATTTCTAACGTAACTCCAGCGAAGCCAAAGGAATCATATGAAAGATGAATTCAGCTCAACAAGCTTTATCCTACTTAGGGCGAAACTCATCACATGACATGGTTTATGGTAGTTTCAGCTATTGCTTAGCAAGCTCAAGCAAGTAGCTCACTCAGGCAGGTAATAGATCTCACATGAAAAAGTAACAGATCATATATTGAGGCATGCAAAATGACGTTTCATCACAACAAAAGGTCAACTAGCAATTTATTACATTCCTACAAATAAATCAAGAAGAAACATTCAATATACAATTAAAACTAAGTGTGCTGGATTGCAACAATTATTCGCATATATTCTTCTCAAGAATCAGCTTTGCACTTTGCAGTTAATATTGCACCTTAATAAAAAACTTATTTAAGTCTTCAGAAGAAACTTGAAATTCAGCAGGAGTGAATGTTTCAAACACTTCAAAGGCTATTCAGGCTTTCTAGTGCATTCAAGATTATTTGGAATTTCTTTTGAGGTTAAAGATCATCTCTGCAAAGAGAAGCGATTGACGACAGTGTCTCTTGAGTTAATGGGACAGGCAGTTTAAGTGAATATTGATTAAACATTGTGGCTAACTAAATACAAAATATTTCAACATGAAATATTAGTAAATTTAAAATAGTGTAATGAATTTACCTGAACACCATAGTAATAATAGTCCCGGAGGCTGCATTTCTAGCAGGTAAAAGAAAATCAAGGCAAATACTTCTGTTGCTATTCAAGTTAGGAAGGCCTCTTTTGCTTCTGCAACATGAGCAGTATCTGGATCTGGCATTATTCTGCATTAGCATTTTATGCGCATTCTTAACAATTGTGAGTAATCATGAAATTTACATTATCTTTTCTCAGCAGTGTCAAACTATGAGTAATTGCCACTATCAAATGAAGTCTGTGAAAATACCATATCTGAAAGTGCACAAAAATAAAAGTATTTCCGTCCAAAATGAATACCTACTCTATCCTTCCCAAAGATATTAAAATGAAAAATAGTAAAACAGGCATATTTTACACATAAGTAAATAAGATACAGAAGGCTGTATGCTGTTTTGCTGTGACATCATGGAATCACATCCAGAGATCTATAAAAGTGTAGTTAAATTTATGCATCTTCAGTGTGAGTTCATAATGCACAGTACAGACGTTACTTTTGAGATGTCAGTACAATATGAATGGGTATTAAAAATACTGCACATTCTGTGTTATATGTCTATAATATAGAATGTTCTTAGTTTCACATTGCATATTATTCCTAATACAAATTCGGAACATATCATATTTGGAACCTCTAGCATGTATGCTGTGAATGTGTGTTAACAGCAGAATGCATTTGCATGTTATGAGTCCATAATACTGAAAGCACAATCAACTCTTTGATAAACAGTGGTTTCTCTAATTGTAAGCAGAAGTTATTTACTCATGCTTCTCACTCACAGCTGTGCCATCTCGCACAGTTATTTCTCACCCTGGTCTTAACAACTAACAAAGAAAAAAGTTCCAGTATTGCAACAATTATTTGAACTATGGTTTTCTTAAAGTAAAATATTTCTTGATACCTTTTTTCCGCTCTTTGTTTTATCTGCTAATTATAATCAAGATGCATATTTTTTAATTGCCTGAATACATCCATATAGGTGACTGGACTATGCATGTCTTAGCATCAAATGCTTATTTGAATGTTAAGTATAAAATACTGTTCATAGGAAAAAAGCCAAACATATAAAAATAAAATTCAATTCGTTCCACTGGTATTTTTAACTATCATGATTTTATTTGTGTGTGTGTGTGTATTTGCTTAACGTATATTTTTTAATTTTTGCCCGCCAGAAACATAGATTTCTTCTGCTTTCTCAGTCAGCAGTCTGGATTGGACAGGGCTATTTCTTCTACATCACAAAATAAGTTGATTTTGGATCAACAAGTTGTTTTTTCTGCTTGGTAGGGGAACATCCTGACAACCCATGCAAGTAAAGATGGGAAAAGGCGCTCTTACTTACCTAAGCCAGGCCTCAGGCCTCAACAAAATGCCTCAGTTTGTTGTTTATCTGAATGAAAGTACTGCAAATCTTGAGATCTTGGGTCCAGGTCAGATATAATTCTGTGCCTGTGCTCACATGTTGGGAGTTTTCCCCAGGAAGCAAAAGAAAATCTAGGGAAGACTTGGCTTTGTCTTTTCTCCTCCTATACACTAACTGGAATCACCAGAAAGACTCAAGAGGAAATTATCTACATCATTTCAAGGACTGCATAGTGACCATAGCGCATAGTGACAACTAATAGTTTTAAAATATTTTCAATTGTATTACTTTAATAAGTAGTACTGAGAGGTATTTTATGTTCGATATTACAGCAGAGACATTAGCTCCAAAAAGTGTTCAAATAAGCATTTTGGCAATTAATGGTGAGTATAAACTGTGAACCATGTAAGAAACAAATATTTATACTCTTATAGATAAATATAAGAACATCTCGTCTAAAATATTAATACAATCAGAAAACACAAATTAGAATCAGTCCCCCACATGGCTGGCACTTTTGGATCACATTTATGAGGGTACCATCCAACCCACTGAATGATGGGCATTATTGTATTCCCCGTTACAATGTGTAATATCTGCCACATATCAGAGAGAGAGAGTGTGTGTGTATGTACATAAAAATCGTGGAATTTTAATGTTTTCCTCTAAAAGAAATGGTTACATTTTAGTTTAGTGAGGTAGGCTATTGCAGTGTACAAATTCCTCCATTTCTCTTTTCCTCTTCTCGTGGTTAATTTCAACCATTTTAAAGTATTAATGCTATAAACGTCGTAATGTTGAAGTATAATTTTATTTAATATTGTTTTACATGTGAGAGCTATAAACAGCCTGTTGTAAACTTATACAACCAGTTGTCTTGAGGTCTGAGCTGTTTTTTTTTCTTTTATGACTGTAAATAAAAGTAAGATAGTTCGTACTCAGTTATTTTAGAATTCTAACATGCTAGCTGTTCTGTCTCAGAGATCATTTCGAGATACAAATACCAGTTGTTTGCCAGTTACCATGATCATCAGTGATGATCTGTGGTAAAAAAACAAACACGTTAAATAATTTCTGTGGTGTTCCAAGGTGAGTTTCATGTATCTGCAATAAATTGTTTGTATTTTCAATTTAATATGTTTTATTATAAAAAAAGTAAAGTTCTGGTAACCGTCCCCTACAGCTAAGAAAAATTCAAGCAACCACCGCATGGTATCACTGCTGGTTTCACTGTGAGATAGAATCACTGGCTTTCCAGTCCTGGTACTCTAACCAGTTCCCCAGTTTTTGCCCAATTTTCTTTTAGTAAAATTAAAAAAAAAAAAAAAAAGAAAAAAAAAAAAAGAAAAAATACAGACTTTTAAATTTAGTAGTACTAGAGCTATCCTGAGCTTGATCCAATACTTTCCACATTGACTAAAATGGCAATAAAACTGTGCATCAAAGTCTCTTCAACATGGAAATGTGTCAAGTCCTATATTCAATAACTACCTCCTTCTGCCTGCCATTATAATGGAATCAAGTATACTGAGAACTAAAACAAATTATAACAAAAAAACCCAACAACTACACAATTTAAATTACTGCAAGTCATACTGTAAAAGCATAGATGAGGAATTAATACACAAAAACTAAATCTTCAGAAGCATCTAGGTTATCAGTTACCAAATTTAATTTTTATAAAACAGAATCTAGAAAGTCAAAATATGGGGGTAAGAAGAAATACAAAGGTATGTATTCTTTTTCCTTTACAATGCCAAAAAAAAACCCTCTCGCATAGTATCTACAGTTTCCAATATCTCGACACACTTTAAATTCTTCTCCTATATGGGATTCACTTAGAAATACACAACAGAATTCTGTTCATATACATTAATGTTTGTCTGAGTATCTGTCTAGACACCCACAGTTAGCCACATTCACGATGTGCATTCATAAAGGATATGCCACAGTAGACCATGAGATTATACATTTATCCTCATTTGTGAAGGTGGATGCCTAGAACTCATGAATGGAAAAAGATATATTATGAAGTATTTAATCCTAATCAATATTTATTAAAGGAGACAAAGTAACAGTAAGGCAAACCTACGGTACTTAAGAAAAAAAGGAGAAAGCTGGATTTCTTATCTTGCAATAGTTAATGAAGTTCTATGATTTATTTTAACCCTGAATTGGGTTTCAAAAAACCCTAATTATATTAATGTACTAAAAGAAATACAATTGTCACTTAGTTTCATTAAGCATGACAGGTGACAGTTCCAAAGATAAATGCTGAAGCTTGTGAAAATTGCAAGTTCAGGTTGAAGTGACAATAATATGGGATGGAATTGGGCTGCTCACTGCATTAATCAATACTACAATTTATTTTTTAATGTATGAAGAATATTTAATCTCATTAATTTATGACTAGGTTCTTTCTACTTTTTCCATTCGGTCTTCAGACTTTGCTTTCCTTTTAAAACACTTTGGCTGTTTATAAATTCACAGTCAATCTCATAAAATGCTGCTGTTGAGAGAGAATCAGCTTTCTGTGTGCCACGTGCAATTTGGAAGATTGGCAACATAACTCAATCAATTAAAGGGGGTATGGCTCTATTAAGATTGGAAAAGTTGTGCTATTGTCACCTATACTATATTTTGTGCAAAACCAGAAAAGATTTAAACTTGTTCAGTTTATGATGTCTCGCTTATCTTCACAAAGCGTAGGCTATGCCTGCAATCGTATAGCAAACCACAGAATTTTATTTCCAGTTAGTAATGCATACAATACTGTACCAAGTCAGTATTACATTTAGATTATCACAGCCAGAATCTGGGGCTGGAACGGGGACTCAGAGGCTTCTACCATAAAATAAATTCATTGCAACTTTATGACTCAAAACACAAACAGTCACACTCTGTGCAGCCTCGCACAGACGTAGTTTGCTTATTTTGTACTTCATGATACACAACTCACATAGCTGAGTTTTAATACTTTGGGATAGGTGAGCTGTTAAAAGCTTTAATTTCTAATACAGTTTGTGAGCAGTGGTAAGGTGGGTACGGTAGACTTTTTATGGACAGCTATCAGCAAGCATGCTCACAGCACCTAGTATAAGCACATAGTTGGGCTATTTTCTTTAAATATGATTAAATAACATACATACAGCAATCAGTGCATAAATTTAAACTTCCAAGAAGGCCACAATGCAGCCATTTAAGCAATCTCCTTCACAGTATTATGGAATCAATACATCAAGGATTTCAAGAGCAAACATTTAGCTCTGATTTGGAATACAAAATTGCTTCCAAGTAAAAATACTGGCAGTACTGAGTATCAGATGGTATTGAAAATTAGCCTTGTCAACAAGTCTAAACTAGTTTTGGACACGCTTAGGGACAAGAAGTAATGTAAACGTTTTCTTGCTGGATCTAAATAAATACATCATGTCTATTGTAAATGACCATGAACCTGTTGGTAGTCTTTTCTATTAATATCATGTGTTTTTCCTCTGTGCATGCTGTGTAAGATCTAAATTATGGACTAGCAACTTATATTGTTCTTTACATCTCCTGTGCATCTGGCTCATTATTCTTATGACCTACCAAAATTCATATATAAGTGGATAATGTCTCTTAAACTTGTTAATCCAGTTTGATTAAGAGACAATGATCATAGTGGAGTATATGAGGCAATTTATGGCTTTTGAGGGTGATTAAATGCTGAAATGGAGCCGAGGTATTTGATAATCACAGGAGCTATGTATTGATAGAATATTTCAGCCACACAAACACTTTTCCCATCAGCCAGCAAGAGAACATTCAATAAACACCATTAAAAAGACAGATTTTGCTGGGTAAATGAAACTTTGAAATGCTGTGATGCAACTGCAGGTAAGAGTCCCCACTTGTGTCATGTGAAGGGCAGATATAAGTAAAGCACACCAAGAATTCAGAAGGAATATGATAATCTTCCTAAAAGCAGGGCTTAAGGGAAATAATTGCATGAGGGAGTTATCTGTGTGGAAATTGAGGGCTGAGACTAAGTGAGAATATATGTGATTTGAGTCAAGATTTATGATTCATTTTCATACTGCTACTGTAAATGAGTAACTATCATCATCTGCCAGACTGGTCTGTTAGCGCATGTTGGAAGCAGATCCAAAGCACTGCAATGCTCCAGTCTCCTGGGAATGGGCTCATTTCGTTTATACCTCCAAAAATATAAATGAAGTAAGGAATGACGCTTTAGGAATAGGCCACTATGGAATTAGGAGAAGGGAGGTTCTGCTGGAAAACCCTCATAAGAGCTTGGAGAGGAAGTTGGAGTTGAGGGATTGGGGGATTTTTAAAAAATTTTTTTTAGTTAATGCTGTGAGTCACAAATAAACAGGCCAATGCAGGGATCCTACCCCATATTTATTTAGACAGTGAATACCAAGAGACTCAAATCATTCACAGAACCCATGTAGTAGTCTGCTATCCACAAAATAACCATGTTTGGTTATTTTATTTTTTTTAAAAAAGAAGGCGTCACTAGTACTCTTGTAAAAAACAGGCAATGTCTTCTGCAGCTGAACTGCGAAAACCAAGAATGTGAGACTGTAATATTCCAGAACTGTGGTATCAGTCTGTACACTCATCATGATACTTCTGCTCTAGTTTCTCCTTCGTCCTATTCTGAACTCACATACCACAGTCTAAAGTACCATAACATTCAGCCCTCTTTTCATTTAGTGAAAATGAAGAAAAAATTGGAAGGAAGATGCTAGAGAGACAGGTAGACAGTTTGAAGAGCGTCTCAATGTAGACAATATTGGAAGCAGGTAACATTGCTTCCAGGGACAAACTGGCATTTCCGTAACTGTTAATCAAAAAGAAATATATTTGTCCTTCTCACTGACCATTAGGCAGGAGAAGAAAATAAGATCCCATTTGCTCTAACAGTTTTCTGCCTTCAGTTTTCTTCCTTGCTCATTTTATATCAACTAGCAATGATCTCCATGGATAAAAGGGAGGAAATCTGAATTGCTGAACATACCTAACAGATCATCAAAAGCAGCGTGGCCAGCAGGCCGAAGGAGGTGATCCTACCGCTCTACTTGGCACTGGTGAGGCCTCACCTGGAATACTGCATCCAGATGTGGAGTTCTCAGCACAGGAGAGACATGGATCTGTTGGAGCGCGTCCAGAGGAGAGATACAAAAATGATCCAGAGGATGGAACACCTCCCCTGTGAGGACAGGCTGAGAGAGCTGGAGCTGTTCAGCCTGGAGAAGAGAAGGCTCTGAGGTGACCTGATAAGCGGCCTTTCAATATCTAAAGGGGAGCTATAAGAAAGAGGGGGACAGACTCTTTAGCAGGGTCGGTGAGGATGGGACAAGGGGGAACGGCTTCAAACTGAAAGAGAGGAAATTTAGGTTAGATTTAAGGAAAAAGTTCTTTACAGTGAGTGTGGTGAAGCACTTGAGCAGGTTGCCCAGAGAGGCAGTGGAGGCCCCATCCCTGGAGACATTCAAGGTCAGGCTGGACCAAGCTCTGAGCAACCTGATCTAGCTGTAGATTGCAGGGGAGTTGGACTATATGACCTTTAAAGGTTCCTTCCAACTCTAAGGATTCTATAATTCTATGATTTTTAACAGCATGCTAGGAAAGACTGGAGATGGACTACTACTGCAAGGTGAGGTACGTAAGTACTTTTGTTTATGGTTCTTAGCTGTCTAATTCTTTCTCCCTAGGTAATTTCAGAAAGGAGAGAGGAAACAGGCGAAGAAACAGAAAAGCACATTGCTCTAGGGGGACCCCGCTTTTCACTGCCCTTGCTTACAGGTGCTCTGTAACTCTCCTGCGGTGGGAGGACAGGAGCAAGGAACTGCTCTGTGGAATCACTCCAGAGACTCTCCTAGAGCAATCTGCTCTGCTAGAGAGTAGTCAACACCAGGTGTTCCAGGGAATAGTACAAGAGATCAGTAAAAAAATGTGGAATAATTCCTTCACAACTACATACATGGAGATCTTACACTAATTTGCAATGAGCTGCTTTTCCTTTGCCTCATACATCAGGCTTTGTCCATTCAAGAGATCATCCCTATGCATAAGTGTTTTGCACAGTTCAAGCATTACATTCAGATCTTCACAAAGAATTGCATAAAATCATGTTCTAACGTGATGAGGAATTTCTTTTTTTTTCTCTAAAAATTGCTCAAGCCTCGGACTAAATGTGGTCTCAGTGCATCTAAATTCTGAGTCTTAGCCATGTTTCTTTAAACACACAGTTTATTCTCAATCTACCATTGTTTTTTTGTTGTTGTTGTTTTATTTATTTTTTTTTTGTTTTTAATGCGGGATACCTCAACTCACTTCTAAAGTCTACCACAAACTTTCACTGTTTTGACAAGTGAAACAGTGTTTATGTGCCTGCTTTCTGTTGCCTATGAAGTAAGGGGGGCAGGATTTACTTCCCAGGAAGGCTGTATTCATGCTCCTCATCAACAAATTCCAAGCAATAATTATTTGTTAAAAATGTCAAACAGCTATCTGGCAAATTAGCAAATGTACCTGGCAGCCATGTTTGAAAGGATGAGGTCAGGAGGCTCCATTAGGAGGCACCATTGCTGGATTTTCAGTTTGTCTGACTCTGGTGCTCAATTTTGGTCTATCTCACGTGCAGTATTATTGACAGAGATCACTTTACCCACTTTCACTTTCCTCAAAGAGATAAGAAAGATGTGATGACAAAATAAGAGCCACCACTGTGACAGCAGGGTAGTTATCTCAGAAAGCATACCAGGGCACAGTTTCAGAACAATCCCACAACACTATTTAGAAGTTGACTGACTTCTTGTTAAGGACATAATAAATCAGTTTGTTCATTCTTGGGATGATAATGCTGTTTCACTGAAGTACAACTGAGTGTCTTTTACATTTTCCGTGTGCAGCAAAAAACCCCCATAACAATACTGTTGAGCCTTCTGAAATGAATACCTCTAGAAGCAATAAATCCGTTAAAGGGAAAATGGTTTCTGGGCACCAAGGCTATGTGTTTAAGGATTTGAACTTTCTTAATGCCTAAAACCTGGAAAAGAAGTCCAGAAAGGACACCCAATTAGAAAGGTATTGACTCATTCTAACAAAGGGAAAGGGGGAGGGAGCAAGGGAGGAAGGAGGGAAGAGATCAAGGCTCCCAACAAAAGGCCTATTCATTTATAACAGCTTGGCTGTGGAACCATTCCAGCATGCTTAAAAATACTTTATCCATTAGTTGGGAACTATTTTCTAAACGTCCGCTTGCTGCCCACACCTGACCACAACCAGGTCCGATTTCACACTGGAGGCAGCAAGGTTCACGTTGTCAAAAGCTGCTTGTCGCCTCTTCTGGACCTTGTACAGGAGAGACGCGATGTAAAGCAGAGGTGCCCTGTGTGAAACAAAAATGCCTGACCTCTAGCATGTACAGAGGGGAAGTACAATGCTGCTCAGTTCCTCCCAGGCTATTTTAAGAAAAGAGGACAAGCGAATACAACATTTAACTAGAGTTAGCCTCGCACGAAAGAAACAGGAAGATCATTTTGGGTTAATTAAGTTGTTAAAAATAAGGACATTTAATGTTTTGGTATGCAAGCTTAACAGTAATACTTTGCAATTTTATATAATGCTGCTTTATGTTAAGCTCTGATCATATACCTGAATAAAATCATTGAACATAGAGCACCAATATTCTTATTGGTAGTAGCCAACAGATAAACATTTTTAATTACTAATACCATGTATTTTTTGAATAGCAGATTTTTTTTGATCAGATGTTTCTCTCCTATGAACGCTTCCTTCCTATTTATAAAATGACATAGCTGGAACTATTAATGTTTTATGCTCGAGACTGTGGATACAACTTCGTATAAAAGTAGTTCTTTATGTGAAATAGGACTGTTGCTATAAAGTTGGCATTTTTACCTTTTCCCAGTATTTTGTTGCATATGGTTTCAGAGCTTAGTTTGAGGAAAATGAATGTCTGGTTTAATGTGTGTTTATTTCTTGTGACACATACCTAACATCCTTATGTTAGTTTGCACTGAGACTCTGGAGGAGATGCTGGGAGAATATCCTGCAGTTGATCTTCTCATCAAAGTATCAGCTTTTCTAAATGTGTCTGTCACTCAGCTACGGCAAAAAGTACTCCCAATTACAATATATGCTGATTCACCTTTGTAACCTTTTCTCTTGTGGATATTCTTAATATTATCAGCCCTATGTGAATGCATACTGGCTTCATCTGTATCTACAGCATCTGTTTAAAGTAAAAATTCAATGAACAAATGCTTTAGTTCTTAAAACAAAGTATTCAATAATTTATATTTGGGCTTTAGAGTTTACAACTAGTGCAACAAGGTTCTCAAGAATTCCATGTTTGCATTCCTTATTTTAATTATTTCAAGCTAGGATGGGGAAGCAGCAAATACGGTAGGCATTGTAAATAAATATTCGTATGTGTCCAGTTGCACAGAAACATGTTTTTATTGTACAGAACTTAGTGAGTGCAAAAGAGCTTCCTTTTTCGTTTCCTGAGATGTGATAGCTATTAACCTAGGTTTGCAGATACCTTGAAATATTTATGAATAATACAACACAGATTTGAAAATATAATCTCCTTTTATGAATATGGGCACATTGTAACCCAGCTCTGCAGAAGGCCTAAGAAAAATGGCAGGGCAAGATCAAATATTTGTTTACATCTCATTTCCAACAAAATATAATTTTACTTTGCCTAACCTATACGTAGATTTAACAATTATGTAACGAAGTAAAGTGCAAGGCAAATAGATAAAGGGAGGCCACTGGTCATGCACCCCAGAATACACTAGAAACAAAATCTAGTTGAGGTATATCATGAGAAATGTTATCTGAGTTTTACATGCAGTGTTGGGTTTGTAAATGTTTCTAATTTAATGGGGAAACATATCCATATTTCAGTAACTCATTTCATTTTGTAGGCTACATTAAAGAGCAAGATGACGTCTTTCCTGGAATGCAATACCAGGAATGAAAAGAATTCCTGAATTCTGACCCCAGTTACAGCCTCATTTCAGAAGCCTTCCTGCCACTGCCTGCCTTCTACACTCTCATGAGCTGAGTATCGTCTTTTTTATTATTTATTTAAGGGCAGTGTTTACCTACCGTATAGGAACACAGTGAAGATTAATTCATATGCCATGTGAAACGTGACACGCTGGGAAACAACTCAGTGCAGGAAGTACAAAGGGCAGTTATCGTACTGTCCAGAAGGAAGTACCTGGTTGGATTTAAAGTCCTTGCTTTGACGCTCCTCAGAGAAGACGCCAGGGTAGAAAAGGGGTCTTTTTTTGTTCTTCTTTTGAATCCAAGTTGGAACATGCTCCATGGCCTCTGCAAAGCTGGTACAGTTTGTCCTTGTGGCAGATCGGATGTTGAGCCTTCGAAAAACTTCTCATTCATGTATGTCTAGGCTTCTCTGCCAAAAGTACTTTCAGCTGAGGTTGGAGCTCAACCTGTGTGCAAAGTGGATAATCAGACAATAGAGCCTCAAGAAAACCAGCATGATCAGCTGGGCTACATGGATGTAAGTCATATATCACATTACAGTTGATGACTGAATTCTAATTTGTGGGGCTACTGCAATTCTTAAAACAAAGAAAGGGTTAGAAATGCCCTGCCTCCTCAAACCTCAACAGTCTTAAGCAATAGCTTAATATAACAAAAGCTAATTGTTAGTAACGAAATAATAGTCTTTCAATTCATCACTCAAAACCAAAATGTTGCTATTATTTATGGATACAGTAGCAGCACCCCATGTTCCATCAGTATTATAAAAATCGAGGTACATTTTCATGTCTTACCAACTTAAATAAATTTTTCTACAAAGAAAACTATACCTAATATACATGAAGCATAAATAAAAAATTGTTTTTTCTTTGTAAAGGGATATTATACATATAAAGGCTGCTCTGAAAGTAATGCCTCCTATTTTATTATGTTGGTCCACAGTGTCAGAGGTGGATGTTGGTGGTATGGCAGTAGAAGTTGAACCTTCCCACCAATATTCCGTTACATTTTGTTGCTGTGCGACAGATGGCAGCAGAGGGGCAGTCTGACACAATGGTGTCTGACGTGGAAGTGTATATGAAGCAGAGGTGTCTCACTGAATTGCCCTATGCAGAAGAAAGAGCGCCCATTGCCATTCATCAACACTTGCTGAATGTTCGTGGAGTACCAACAGTGAATGCGAGCACAATGAAGGGTGGGTGGTGTGTTTCATCAGTGGCAACAGTGACAGTGGGACACCTCCACTGGCAAAGGTGTTTACGAGCACAGCCTGTAGGCTCTTGTTCATCACTGGCAAAAACACAGAGCTAATGGTGGTGACTATGTTGAAAAACAGTGTTTTGTAGTTGAGAATTCGCTCTATCAAGTAGTGTTATTGAGCTCTTTGCTGTGGTTTCCATGGAAATAAATAGCAGGCATTACTTTCAGAGTGACCTACATAGAATGTCATATCATTGAGTTAAATATTAGAAAGTTTTCTTAATGAAAGACAAATATAAGTAGAGAATACATCATCGCTATAGCAGATAAGATGAAGTTTGAAGTAGCTTCTTATCCTGTCTCTGACATTAGCCAGCAGCAGATAACTATGCAAGAAAAGTTTTATTTCCTGAGTTTAGTCTTCTAGGCCACAAATACTTACAGTTTAGAACTAACTGAACTGGACAATTCTTCCTATTCAACAGCATTTTTGAGTAGTTCATGGATTTTTCTTCCAATTCTTTTGCAAGCTTGTATCAACTTTTAGCACCAGGAATGTCCTGTAGTAACTTAATTGCACAAGGAGTTTTTTATTTTTAGCTTTGAACTTGCCATATTCTAATTTCATCTGAGAGCCCCTTGTTCTCTCCAGAAGAGATGGTGCAGTCAGTCCCTGTTTAACTCATCCATAACTTCGATGCTGTTACAACATAAACTGGTATTACATCCCTCTTCCCATGTCTTTTTTCTAGCCTTACGATTCTTAAGTTATTTAATTAAACATTGTATTGAAACTATTTCATATTTTTGATCATCTTTGTGACCTTCTCTGTATCTTTTTGACTTGGACAGGGAGTGAAGGGAAAGTGGACCAGAAATATTTATGGTGTTCAAGATGTGAGCACACTGTGAAATTACAGAGAGGTATAATTATATTTTCCATTTTGAGCTGACATTTTTGTAGAACTGTTTCTCTACAGTTTTCTACTATTTATAATTTCAAGATCTCATTCCTGGTTGACACGCTGTGTATGTTAAGTTAGGACTTACATATAATTAAATTGGATATTATTTTTCCCCATGGGCATTGCATTTATTTACATTTCAGTTACTTTTTATTATCAAATATTATGTTCTGCAGTTCTTCTCAGTTGATCCCCATCTCTCTTGTCCTAAATAACTTTGTAATACTAAAAATCTTTGTAATCTCACTCTTCATCCACATTTCCTCCTCATTTTTGACTATGTTGAAGGGCACAGGTTAGCACACACTTTTGTAGATCTCTGCTAGTTGCTTCCCTCAATTGAGAAAATTTACTAAACGAACTTTCATTTTTTACTCTATGTTTTAAGTGATTATTCATCCATTCAAAAACCTTGTGTCTTACTGAATGGCAACATAGTTAACATTGATAATGTTGTGAAAAACCTTTTGGAATTGCAAGAAGACCTTGGATTTCTCGTTCTAAATGTTGCTGACTTTTCATCCATTCTTAATTTTTCATGTGTGACTTTTCTTTACAAAAAAAAAAACGCTGCTTCTCCCAATAAAACATTTATTACTTATTTATGCCTGCTAATTCTGTTTTTCTGTTCTCTCTGTATTTGTCCAGTTCATATCAGAACAAGGAGTTTCCTTGATCCTCCTTGGAATTTTTTGATTTTTTAGTAAAAAATCACACATTTGCTTTCCATTCCTGAGGTATCAAAGCAGTTTAAAGCAAAAGATTACATGCAATAGTAAGTTGTCTGGCTTCCTCATATCTAAATTAGAGTTATTGATTTCACAAATGATATCCGTATCATCTATATCAATATCAACCTTTAAATCTTGATCTTTTTCCCATAAATTATTTTCTTGAAACAGATGTCAGAACCCTTTCAGAAAAGAACCCACATTTCATCACATTAAATGAAGAAAAATGCTTGTAGTTTCACGTGCAGCTTCATCTTCCCTAAATCTTTTTTGCATACCTTGATTGTCTAATGTCTCTACAACCTCTTGTTTCTTCCTTGCAAAATTCTGGTTTTTCATGTATTTGGGGGGAAAATAAATACATAAAAAGAGGAAGAGTTTTTCTTCATGCCTTTAGCAAGGTTTTCCCTCAATTTGTATTTTCCCCTTTTGACTCTCTTTTTCAATTTCTTCTTTAAGAAGTTTCTTCATTCTGATGTAGCTCCCTTTTTCAAAATTAATGGGATTTTTGGTTTTGTTTTCCTCCAATATTTATGCAATTAAAAACACTATGACAACTCTAAGTTTTCTCTATGGATTGCAAAACAAGGTTAAAAAATCAAAACCTATTATTGTTCTACTTGCAATAAATTTTACATTCATACCATTAATTTTAATGTAAGGGAAATGAAATGAACTCTTGACGTACAAAGAAAAGGGTATAGTACAGAGTATAATGATAGCATCTTGGAATTACACATTTTCCTTGATCAGCCCAAAGCTAGGGAATTACGGTAGCCAAAATCCATCATGACTCAGTGCAATTGACTTTCACACCAACTGCACTTTGCACAGATAGAGAATGTTCCATGCCTGTTGCTGAACTGAGTGACCAGCATAAGCAGCAGTTTGCAGTCCTCAGGCCCAGACAGAAGACATGATTGCTCCCACAGCAAGCATTGGGATATTGCCTCGCATGGCAACATATTCACCTCTTGGGCAGAGCTACATTTCTTCTTGAAACCTTCCTCTGATTTGCATCATCTAGCTCCAATCTAGCTTCCACTGAGGTCACTGTGGTGTTGAAGAGCTGTGGCAAGCAAAGCCCCTGTATAGGGTTGCTTACTTAGGTCATACATGGTGCAGGAGGAATTGTTATTGAAAAGAGAAACTGGGCAGCACATTAGGGCCATAACTATTGTGTTGAGCCTTCCATGAGCCCCTGAAGGCAACCAATCTGCAGATCAGATGTCAAGAGAGGCCTCCAACTTAGAACACTCTGCACATGGCCTCTGAGCCCCACAGATGTGGCATTAGACTATCTGGAATAAAAATATATATATTAAACCAAATACAAAAGGCAGTGCTAAATAGAAAGATAAAACTGGAATAATTCTGGCAAAAATAGCATTAAAGTAGACTGAGATAGCAATTGATTTTTCTACAGAATGCTTAAAGAGAAGTAAGGGATGCTACATACGGCCAGTAGCTAACATAGTGATGAATTTTATTTGTTTAATAGGGACAGAGTTTGAGCACGGAAGTTTGGATAATGTGATCACTTTCAGTACTCAGTGCTGCAAAGTCACTCCATATTTAGGAGGGCTGCCAAAGAGCAGTCCAGAGTTTAGTCAATCATGTAGAGTGTGTTTAACATTTGGCTTAGAATTTGAAGGATCCTAGCCAGACCTGCAACAGTAAGCTCTCGGTGGCTTATCATTGTGGCTGTTACCTGCAGCATTTGTAGTCTCAATCAGTTGTTAATGCTTCTCTTGTAAGATTATAAAATAATTGCAAATAGCTCAGATTAGGAGGTGTGAATGTCACTTAAAGCTCATTTCTATTTCATATGCTTTCCAGCATTCTCTGTAGGCAGCAGATGAGGGTCTGCAGAAAAATGGGAGCAGAGAAACAAACAATAATAACAAGCACTAATCAGAGTGTAATAGTCTTTTGAGTTGCACTTATGTTAAAAGGTAATCACTGATATTCACACAGAACTGAATAAGTAGCATTTCATATAGAATTCATAGCTCCAGAAAGAAAATAAAGCCTTTGAATTCCTAAAAGACATCAGCAACACAATATGAAGAAAAAATATTTCTGAAGCTTCACTACTGGATTTCATGAGTTCTGCATTTTGTCAGTTATAAGATCCTCTGCAAGTATAAAGCACATTTTGAATCAACTCTATACTAACGCTGTGCTTGAACACAATTCTTCCATTGCAATACTGCAGCAGGTGGGTGTCTGCTACGTCAGCAGTATTGAGACTTGAGCATGTCTGGACATACTTGAAAGCAGTCAGATAGATGACCAGGTAGCTTCTTGGCCTTTTGGCTAATATCAAGTGTAGTGTAGAGTAGTAACTTAGGTGATGGAAACTCCTATTAAAAAGAATATAAACACCACCCAGATTTGATGGCAAATGAGACAACAGTTTCATGACAAAAAGCCTTGAGAGACAACTCCAACATGAGCTGTTGCTACCCCTGCCTCCTCTGTTGCAGCGGCAGTGAGGACAAGCAAGGCTTGTTGCACGTAGGGGGGCTGCCACTGTCGTGACCTTCGTATGTGAGCCTGTGACCTGAGAGGGCTTTCAAAATAGAGATGCAGTTAGACACCCAGGTCTGTGAATCTAACCACCAGCCCTTCTAAATCTCATCTTTTGTGTTTTTAAAATACAGTAATAATGCTGGCTTCACCAGTGTGTGCTAACATTCATTTCCAGCATATGTGAGATTCTTGAGGAAAGGATACTGTTGAATAAGAGGGTTTTTTTTATTATTATTTCTATATCAATGAAAAAAAAAGTATATTTTTCTGAGTGCTGTTAAGATTTCTTCAAAAATTTCAGATATCTGACTAAAATAAGAAGGGAATAGCATAAACCTCAAGATTAATTCCAAATATAGATAAACAGTAGTTTTCACTATATAACTAAAATAGAAAACAAAATATATGCACACTAAAACAATAAATGTGTTTCACAAGTGTAGAAATAGTACATATGTCCTAGTTACTTGAAAGCTTTGTATCAGCTTCAAAAACAAATTGTATTTGCAATATGGTACCAAATACCTATATTTCTCAGAGATCTATCTCTTTATTTGATTGAAATACAAAATATGATTTGGAGTTTAAAATATAATGAGTGTCAGGAAGAGATAAATATCCAGTAAATTATTTAGATATTTATCATATCACATCACATAATATTTGCGTTTGTAAATACGGTAATCAAGAAATGTGGACTTTAAAATCAACTATATAGTAACATGAAAAAGTAGAATAGTAGTTTTTCATGATAATAACCTTAGTGATATAAGATTCTTTATATACACAAATATGATCTCTAAGATGGCCTCTATCAGCTTAAAAAAAGGACAACATCATGAAACCTGTTAAAGCCAAGGTGAACTGTGGCACCACATCCAAATGCAGAAAAAGACAATCACATTTTTCGACATTTCTATAGCTGATGGCATTGAAATGTCAGCAAAGCTCAAAGCAAAAGTACACAATAAATTTGATATTACACCGCATGTTTGATTAAGCCCAAGGGTGAAATTGTAACCTGCAATTTTATTCTGAGTCAGTAGATTTCTGACACATTTTGATTTTTAACAATGGGAAACTCAGTCTCAAGGCTTCACAGAATTCAGCAGGACTGTCATTGTTTTACTCACTGTTCTAGAAATCGGTCTTTACAAGCTCAGTAGATAGAAAAACATTTTAAAATGTTATCATTGTAAAAACAGTTCCCAAGGAATAGTTCAAATAACAAGCCTATGACTCTACTCAAAACAGACTATCAGACTATTAATTAATGGCAAAAGTGCAATCACACATTACAATTTTAATCAGAAATCAGTGTTGCTATTTTCTACATCTGATTTTCAATACATTAAAAATAGTTTTAGACATGTAGTTGCAATTGTGTGTAAAACACAGCAGTGCTGTCTATGAAAATTTGCAGGAATTTCCTACTGTTCTTGCTTATTTTTAAAAATCCATTTGTGCTCATTTGAAAGCAGAGGATAATTTCAATAATAGCTAAAAACAAAAAACCAACAGCTCCACCTCACAATGAAGACACCGAGAAACTGTATCAGTTATTGTGGCAGGTCTCAGTGAAGAAACACTTTACGAATGAAAGAAATACAAATGGTTAAATCCACTCTTGTTTATGACCATGGAGCATGGTAATTAACTGACACATATTCAAACACTTTTCAAGAAATAGCCTGTTGAGAAGTCAGGCATTGTTTTTGTTGTTCCCTAATTTTTATCACACTGCTGGATTGCTCAGAAGTGATGCTGTCAAAGCGGCAGACAAGGACTGAAGTAATTGGAACTGCTGGGTGAAAAGACAAGCTCCGTACAGGAATTTCCTGGCACGCCGGTGACTGTGACAGAAAAGCTCTGAAAATGCCGGTAGAGATTTAGAATGATGAAGAGCTGCTACAGTTACTGAGAAACCTTGGAAGTTTGATTTTGTTTTATTTGCTGAAACATTACCAAAGAAGGCTTGAAGCCTGTGACTTGTAAAATGTGACTCCAGAATGACCTCTGACAGTTGGGGCTGCTGTGGATGTTGTGCTTCTATTTATCTGTGAATATTGTTAGGTCCTTTGTCTCATTTCTCAAAATAAAAGCACAAAATTTGTCCCACTGTTTTTCATTATTTATACAGTTTGAGGTCAATTCCTTTATTCTGAGACCTCCTAATTTTCCTTGTGTTATTTGTTGAAGTTGTCTTTTGTACCATTCTTGATTATTATCCCTGTATTACATTCCCCAGCCTTCAGAGATAAACAAGGCTATGTCCGTGTAATGGACTTCAAAGTAAATTGTTGCAACGTTGAACCTAATTACCCTGCTGCTTGGTGGAGTCTGGAACCCCATGACAGACACACAGGCTCCTGCTGACTTGAAACCCCCAAATAAATAGGCTCATGTGAGTAAGATCCACAGAAACTAGGGAAATGGCACAAAATAAAAACTGTGGACAAGGACATCAGCACTCCTAGGCACCCATCCCCAGCTGGGCACTGATGACTCTTTCCCTGTTGGGATTCTCAGATGTGAACCCACTTCTGATTCTAGACTTTACAGAGGGTAAGTGAAATCTGAAGTTATCTACATGATTAGTAAGAGACAAAAAGATGAACTTGTGAAATCTTCAAGCGTTTAATTGCTAGCTGGTTGATACCACTGTGGTTGTGATGCACAGGAAGGTGTGCCAAGTACTTTACAGGTAACATCTTGGACACCCACTGCAGTATAGCAATAACTTCGAAGACTTAAATTCTGGCCTGAAAATGTTAGGCGCCTGCAAGTTACTCGAAGTGAATGGGCCTTCACATGATTTCACCTAAGTGGATCTTAATGCATTAGTAGAACTTGATTTATCTGAAGAGCATCTTTTGGAGGGATTAAAACAGACTGGTGAAAAATACGTTGGTGTTTAAAGAGTGTGTGCTAGAAACTCTTAAATACAAAACCAATACACAGAATAAATGCTAAAAAAAATGTTATTTTGTATATGATTTTTCAAGATAGCTAAAAACTTTGCATGAAACAGACAAAATGAAAGCAATAATCTTCAAAGCTTAACACCACATCCTTTTCCTTCCTGGCACGAGTACAAAAATGCAAGCTAAAGAAAGATAACTTCTTGCTAAATGGAACAGCTTTCACAGAGGCTGGATCTAAACTGCTTTCCTCCCTTTTTCTAAAGTCTCTTTAAAAAACAGGAATAAACTAATCTGAGGGAGCCGGGTGGGGGAAGGACACCAGGAAACCTAACACAGAGAGAAAGAAATGCATTACATGGAAAATGTATACTTATCATTATATCTGAATACAAAGGTTTTAATAGCTGCTTTCTAAGAATTACTGTAGTTAAACCCTCCCGAATGGACAGTTCACTTCAAGGCTGTAAATGCAATTATATACATCTGATAAAGTTAGTTGCCAAACTAACTTTAGGCTCTCACTTTGTCTTAACTGTAAAAATACAGAAACCCACAAAAGTATACACTTTTCTTTAAGCAGTAGCAAAATTAACTTACAGGTCTCTAAAATATTTTTCTTCTCATTTCTCTTATTTCTTTTGTGCTATTCATAAAACATTCTTTTTCTTACACTATTTCTCTTTCCTAATCCTATTTCCAAGTGTTATACTGTATTCCTGTTACTTTATTAGAATGAACTTTTAAAAGTGTTAAAAGTAAGTCTCAAAAATTATTTATCTAGAAAGAAAAGTTAGTTACAGAAATTTGTGCAATCGGCACTCACTACCATCACCCGAAAAAACAAATTAAAAATATCATAAAAAGTATTGGTTACAGAGTATTTTTTCTAAATCTAGGGTGCACTACATATTGAGAAGATATGAATTGAAAAATCAGTGTACAACTACCTCTGGGATGTTTTCACCATGGCAGTGCACAGCTACTTATAAAAACATCAAATAAACAGCTGGGGACAGAACGCATTTAAATACCAGACTGGTTACACGCTTCAGGCTATTAGGCAGGGTCTGGGAATAATCTCCCAACTTTACTATTTCTTTCTTTGAGACCTGTGTCATCACTCTCACCAGTGTTCCCAAAATGACTCTTGTGTTTTCGCCTGAATTTTTTCTCCAGAAACCGTATAGAGTAATCCCTTTCTAATCTTGGAAGGGTTATTGATAACAGGAACAATATAAATGTCTCACTTTGAGCTAGTTTGATGTTCTCATGTAGTCTACATGTGTGTGCATATTGTGAACTGTCCCTTTGTCTTTCCCAGTCTGACAGGTTACCTAGGACTAAAATAACGCCATGGTCAGTACTGACTTTCTTTCTGCTCTTGGCCTGCTGGAGCTGCTTTTCGGACAAAGAGCCACAGAACATCCTGATACTCTTAATAAGATAAATCCTCTTTGACCAGTGGATGAACAATAGGCAGTTTTCCATTACATTCATATAATGTCTGTAAGTTATTAAAAATGCTCTAAGGCATGCAAGTCCCTGGAGAAGTACCTATTTAAGGGAAGATCCTTTATTTTATGCCTATTTAAAATATGTTTGAAAAACATTAAAGTTGAATAGCCAGTGTTTCAGACAGGATTTACATGTTAAGCTATACCGATTGAAAGGCTTTCTACCCAAATTTCATATATATTTCTATGTCCTTGTCCACTTGAATGTGCATTGTTTTCCACTTCTCAGAACATCACCTGTACTATACGGAGCCTTTAGACCGCCAATAAAAAAATTGCTTGCCAGTTGCAAGGCAAGCTATGGAGCCAGTGTGGAATGCTGGTCAATCTCTACTTGGTTGATCTACTCTCTACAGTCTCTGTTAGCTAATAAAGCTAACCAAATGGATTTAGCACTTTCATTCTGAAATGCATTATGCTTGCATCTAAATCTTGACTCTTCCATACTAGAAATCAGTATTTTATTCTTTCTGCTAGATCCCAATTAGACTGAGTCTAGAGATCCATGCAGTTTTACCAAAGCAAGAAGTTTATTTTCATTCACAACTCTGATTTTACCTGCAGCACAATCAAATGTGACAGGGCTGTCACTGGTGTGATTAGCATATGGAACCTTTCTGTTCAATGGCAAATGCTCAGATGTATGCACTCCTACTTTCTGATCCTCTTTGACTGTTAAGGGCTTTGGACCACCCAAAAATCTTATTCTAATTTTGAAAGAAATCTAGAGCTGTAGATGTTCTTCAGTCACTTTCCATTTCTCCAAATAATTTTCTTCGCTTTTCTTGTCTTCCTCAGAGGAAGAGGAAATTCAAATCCTGGTAATGCCTCCCTTTCTGAATTGGTACAAACAGAGGGACAAAAATTTCAGCAGCGAATGCATGTGCACTTTCTAAACAGAGGTAATGAAATAATTTTATCGATTTTATTTGAATCATCCTTGTGCTGAGAATAGAGTCAAAGTCAAAAGGGGAATATTTAGAGAGACATGGCTGTCATTAATTTGGTGATTTTAATTAATGCATACCATTAAGTATCATTATCACTTAATAGGTTGATGCTGTTGTCCCGTAATCAGACATCTCAGATTCCCAACAAGACAGTGACCATAGCTACACCTATGCCATTTTTGAAAGCAGGCAGCCCTACCAGATGCCATACATCTTTACGTGGCTGTATAGATCACATAGCTGGAAACTGAGAAAGGCCTTTAAAATATCCTACCGTACAATTTCTCCAGTTAAGGGGAAATGAAATATTCATACAATATGAGGCTTCCTAGGCTGGAAATAGAGCTTCTCTTGCCAAAGGAAGCAAGCACCTTCTATAGAATATTTTGCTTGCCAGAAATACGGAATAAGCATTACCTGACTTCTTAAATTCACCCTTTTATATGATTTCTTACCAGACTGAAGTGAAATGTGAACTGTAGCTTTAAGGCCTCTCCCAGACTTAATAAGCTCCAGGTGTACTTGAAGCAGTTAATTGCTTCTGAAGGGAGCTAAGAGAATATTGTTCCAAGAGCCTGTTATTTCTGAAAAGACACTAAGTTCAGGGTTTGCTGCCTCAGTGAGTTCCTATGGTGAAAGTTATTCATGTGCAGGAACTATCAGGCTTGAAAGAAAGAGCTTTTATGGAGAACCTCTTTGTGGAAGGATGAATGCACTGAAGATTCTCTATTTGAATTACATGCATCTTAAACAGTAGATGTTGAACTAAACCCCTCTGAATTTTACGGAAAGGGGCCCAATGTGCGAAACTGGGCTCAGTATCCAGGTTTCCTTCTAACAGAGGGGGCTAAAGTCTGTTCTCAGTTAAGGCTCCTCTCCAATTCTATTAACAATAAAATCTAGATGGCTCTTTTGAGAACTGAACTGAAATCTCTTGGTGTAACTAACTTTCTTTTGAGAAAAATAAAACCTTCTCCATAAGAAATTCTGCAGTTCTGTAACGTTTTGACACAGTTTTCATTTTTCCAAAATATTTTTTGCAATAAAATACATTATTATTATTTATGGTAAATAAAAATAACAAAATATACATAAAGGTAAAATCTTCAAGATCAATTCCTTCCTTGCTAGGCTACACATTATCACATCCTGATAACCTGAAACATATTACAACCAGTAGATACCATAGCTACTTAATCTTACTCCTGCAATTTTATGTGACTATCCCATTAAAAGTGCGTGCATGGTTGTATCTTGGGGGCAGTTAATAACTGTGGTGAGTGCTTCTCTTTAGGGACACAAATTTTAAGTGAATCACATGGAATTACAAAACACGCACATATTGATTTGTAAAGAAGAGCTACCTTATGACTGAGACACTGTGCTACAATTTCTGAGGTTCAGGCTTAGTTCTTTCAATTTTCCATTGTGACCCTGGATAAGTCATCCAATTTTTCAGTCTAATCTTGTTCTTGGAAGAAACTTATCTATTGGGACTGAAATTTTCCAAAAATTCAGCCTTCATGGGATATTTCAGAACAGATGTTTCAGGCTTGGCAAAATTACAAACAAAGACAACAGGCTCTTATTTTGGGAAGCATGAAGCAATTTTAAACACTGATGGGCTCTCTCTATTAGAGTGTAAACAGGTTGTGCATGAACAACTTTTTAAAAATAACTGACTTTGCCTAATTTTTTACATCCCACATACATGTCCTTACTCTACTGTCTTTATTTTCTGCACTCGGTTTCTTACTCATAATTTCAAGATCTCTAACACTTTCAGAAGACATGAAAATGTCATCTTCAAATCCAGCGTGACTCAAGCACGGTAATATTTGTGTCATTTTCTTCTTATTTAAACTTTCTAAAGACCTTTTCCAGACATGAGGTGAAAAATTTCATTGAGACAGTATCTCCATATCTAGCTGCACTTCAACTCAATTTCTTCACACTTCTTGTCATGCTAAACTTAAACATTTCTGTCCTAATAATATAGCTATTTTTCTAGGTTATTATATATATGGCCCTTCTACACCTTTCCCCTCCACAGCTTTCAACACTACTTGAATTTCCATCGAGTCAGAAATCTGTTCATAATTCCAGGAAGGTATACACAATCTCTTGTTTTTTCTGGCACTCTTTCTCGGGGGTTATTCATTGTTTGCAGGTGATTGGTGGCTAAGACATTATTTCTAAATCCAGCCTACTCTTGAGTATGATTAGAGTGTCATTAAATATTTTTTAATGTACATAAAATGCTGGCTATAAAACCAAACCATCTGGCATTGCTGTGTCCTGGTGGTTGGTAAGACAGTAAAAGAATACATTCAACTCGTTTTGTTCTTAGCACAAGAGCAATAATCCAAAAGAAACACAGAATTTGTTTGCCAGGGAAGAAGCATTTTAATGCTACCAAATATTATTTTAAAATCATTATTATTATGCAGTCTAAATATAGCTGCATCTTGGAAGGCCTCAGTATCAAGATTTCAGACTCCATATCACAAGTTTAGTAAGGCACGAACTACTCAAGTGATATTTTGATTAAGAATCTGGAACACTAAATTTCCAGTAAATTCCTAAAAAGTTTCATTACTTGTTTATTTAGTTTTACAACTAGTACTGTGTGAATATGTTCAAGATGTAGACACAGAGTGCTTGGAAAAGGCTGTGCGAGCAGGGGGGAACACACTGGGACATCATAGCAAAGCAGCCATGTCACTGTACAAGTCCTACCTAAGAGCACTAAGTGTGAGGTGAGGGCCTAAAATCACCTTACTCCTCTCCCCTCAATAAATTCACTTTAAACATATTAACTTGGGGGTCTCACCTGCTTACGACATCACTTTCTAATTTTTTGTTTTGACCTTAACAGAAAAATTATTTCACTACTTCCTCCAAAATAGGTATAAGAAAGTCGGTTAATAAGTGATATACAGGAAAAGGAAAAGGAGAAAAAAGCATACACACAAGAAAAGTCCTAGCAGTTTTCTATCATATCGCAAAGTGCTGTTCCACATGACAATTTGCTTTCCTCAGATCTTAAATAAAGGTCTAGTCTTCTTGTGTTTCCTGTAAACTCATCTATTTGGACTATTTCAGACCAAGGCAACACGCCAGTTTGAAGAACTAAAGAACTCCTTTGCAGAACACCAGGTACCAGATCCCTTGTTCATATGAAAAACCCTTGCTTTGAAGATCCTTCCAATTGCAGTTTTTGGCATTGCGTCTCATAAAGAGATAAAATCCTCACAAATAAGCGGTTTTCAAACTGTTTAAGGTTGCATAACCCCAAACTTTAAATTCTACCCAAAACCAAATAGGAGCCAGAAACCACTTAATCCCCTGCTTTACTTCATAAGTTGATTTAAATTGCATCTCCACACAGAGATTCTTCAATCCTCCAAAGCTGAGTCGATGAAAGCATGGATTTCAGTAGTGTCTGAAACAAAACAAGACACATTGCCATTTCAGGAACTCAACAACATGGACAACCATCCTGGCACTTTTAATTTAATTGACAAGTATTGCACCCTTTCTAGAGTCCTAATAGCCTCACATTACGACAGTAGGTTGAAGTCTTAGGATGCGACAGCTCTGTCCTCGTCATAGGATTTCTTAGTATCTCTAAAATTATGCCATCTCAAATTAGTCATGAAGCCATGAATGTGCCACCCAGGAGAATTTTTTTTTTTAGATAGTTGTCTTGTTTTAGTAAGATATTTTAAGCCCTCCAGCAAATTATTCAAAATCTCATTGCCTTTCCATTCTGCCTAGGCTGTATTTAAATGCAAGCAACTGAACTGAGGCAAAACGGTGTGCCCAGTGGAGTCAGACTATGACTTCTAGCAACAGCACTGACCAGACATGTTACAGGAATTTTACAATATAATGTTTGAAAAGTGCGTTACTATTCAACCTGCTCTGTCAGTGCTTGAATCCCACTGAACAATGTCTGCTCCAATCGTGAATCTTTTTTCTGCATGTCGTGTAGTGGTGAACAAGCAAGAAAACAAACACTGATGGTGATGCTATTGCATGCATAACAATGGGCAGTTTGTTTGCTGTGTTGGATGGGGTAACAACCTTTGCACAGTGTATGAGGCAGGCTCAGAAAGTGGTTTACAGTGGTAAAATTTGTGATGTTCTCACCTCCATGAAAGAGGCTAGTAGCACTCTGGGACTACCTGTGGGTTAACAGAGAGCTAAACATGAAAATCTAGCCTCAAACAAGACAACAGTATTTTGGGGTGAGGTAGTTCATAGACAACTTTCTTAGCATTGGTTAAGGGTCATTCTGCTCTCCTTCCATTCCAGGGCACACATAATGCAATTAAGGACTATTTAATACACATGGTAATTAAAGAGTTTTGCTTTCAAACAAACAACAGAAAACTATTTTTAAAATCCAATGCAGATAGGCTGATTCAGTGCTAATATTTTTTACCATTTTATTGACATAGAAGGTACACTGAAAATAAATACCTTCCAGTTCCAAATTTGGCTGTTGTCCAGTTTACAGGTCTGACTACTAACCGTCTATTCTAATACCAGTTCTGTAGTTATCCAATTAGGTAGAGCTGGAAAACACACATCAGACATTCACATCCACATCTGTATGTGACAGACAGAACTTCTGATAGTCAGTGAAGCACACGGAAAGTGGCTGATTAAATTCTTCCGTCTGAATTTGTAGGCTGAAAATCTGATCTCAAGTTTTTCCACTCTTTCTAAAATCTGACAGTTCAACATCCACCTCCCCAACTACAACTGATTCTTAATGTGATTTAGAATGACATGAGGCTGCATTTTTACTCGGTGAAATGTGCACTGTAATTTGTTCTAAATGTTAAAGGAGGAAGATTAGTTAGATTTCTATATTAATAACCACTCAAACTAAGCAGAAAATCAGTGACTTCTGCCTGTTTAGACTTAGGTAAAATATGGAAGGATTTTCTTCCGATAATAAAAGCATTATAATTAATCTTTCTTTCAATAAAGTTAAATTAATAAGCATAATTAATACATGTTGGCTTTCGTATGTCTTGCTATGAGAACATACACCCCTATGCTCATATTGTTTTTGCTCAGGAAAAACGAGGAATCTTTTAATAGGATTAATACATGCAACGTGCTTTTAAATGATAATAAAAAAAAAAAGACACAACATTTGAAACATCTCTGAGCGGAAAGCACGTAATAAAATCTATTAGCAGTAGTAACAAAATATTCAAAAAGTCAATTTGTAAAGCATTTACTTATATTTCCTATGTGCAAATCATTTTGTATGGACTACAAGGATCAGAGAATGAAGTGTCAGCAAATAACTTCTGAAATACAAGATACCCTTGTAGTTAAATATTTCATTTCTGCATGAGTGGTCGTGAACATCTATGGATTTACCAGCCTTTTGTAGCCTATATAGCAGGATAATATGAGAATACCTTCTACAAGTGAAATTGAATTTTAAGATATTCAGATAAAGTGGGTCAGAATAGTATGGAATTATCAACAAACTTAAAACACTTCATGTCAATTTTTATTACATTCAGTAGAACAGAGCACTCAAAAATGATATAATCTAACCTTTTCAATAATAAAAAAAGAATACTCCTTCTTTAAAAATCTGATCTCACAAGTATTTTTCTTTAGGGAAATACAGCTCATCTCAGAAATATCCCTCTCTTCCTTTCACTGTCATTTATCATTGAATTCAACTGAATCTCTTTCACTGAGACTTTATAATTTCATCTTTAATACCCCCCACTAATCTCCCTCATGGTGGCCTTCAGCCAACAAATGTTCTTTACATTACAATACCTTCATTTATTCAATTCCCAAGAAACAGATCTGTGAAAGGGTTAACCATTTGATTGTCAAAAGCTTTGGGTTCTGCTGAGCTACTAAATTTCATGTGCACTTATTACCTATGTTAGGTTCAAGCCATCGCTGGGCTGGCACAGCATTTGCCTGACAGGGATAGACCCCTGTGGAGAAAACTAGACAATTAGATGATACCCTGCACACCTAGCATTTACTCAGCCTAAGCCGTACTGGTATAAACTGAAAGGTAAACCATCTTTCCCTGATTACTCACTGGGAGTGCTGGTTCCACAATAAGGAGCTGCAACTAAATCTAAATTAGAGGAATGAAATTAGTTTACCAGCTTCCAGCTCCTGCTGCCCTTCCGTACAATACTGGGATGACTGTACTTTGTTTCAAAAGGGGGGTGAGGAAGAATCATTTCCAGCATAAATGGGCAATATGAAAAGATTTAGTTTTCACTTCTTACGTTACCAGAAAGAAGTTATCTACCAAACACACGAGTGCAAAGGCATGGAGTTTGAAGTGACAGCAGCAATGTATTTGTCTCCTGCTCAGTCTCCCAACTTTTAGTATGCTTATGCAAGAGTTATTAGGTGAAACTTAAAGGTCTCTCTATCAAGTGCCCTGCATTTCATATAAATTATTAAGCATTCTTTGGAACTAATACTAGAATATAAGTTTCTTGTGTCCCGGGAGAATGGCCTTCCTTCTTCCCCCTCCACCCTCCTCTTTACCCTTACTCCTAATTCATATATAGTTATTTAACAAAGCACTTAATAGCCTTAACAGGAAATATTGAAGGAGCTCTACCTCCTTTTTGAGAAGCCTGGTGATTAGGACATTCCCACATCAGATGCAGAGAATTTGGTTTCAGATTCCCATTTCAAATTACACTAATAGCAGCATCTTGAAGAGGTCTTGCCCAGTATATTGAGATATGCCAACTCAGAGAACACATCTGAGGTTTGAACCTGTGCCTTGGACTTAAGCTAGAGAGTTTTGTTGGCATTTCGGCAGGTGGTAAGTTTCTGGACACAGGAGCATCAGCACCCCACCCTGCTCACCAGCTGAATCTTAGACACTTGCACAGCCAGGGAACGGCTAGCTGGGCCTGAGGATCCACATAGTGCAAAATATTTCTGTATGAAGTGGATTGAAGTAGGCAGGTGCCTTACTCTCCCTATTTCTTTCATCCAAAGACAGGTCTTCATAATTGGCCACCCACAGTCAAACGAAAAAAAATAAAAATGGGTGTTCCTTTTATCTTCATGAAGAAACAGGCAGAAAAATGTTCTTAACCCTCTTGCAAAGTCTCTTTACCGAGTTTCTGATGATCTTGTCACTTTGAAATAGAAAAAAAGCATCCTGTGGTTTATTTGCCAGTCTATATCATGGTATTATGAAAACCTGAGTATACTGCCTAATTTTACTAGAACAGAAGAAATGATCCAGTCACTTGGAAATACAAGGGATAAAGTTCAGGAATTATAACATTTCATTCTATGAGAACAAGGATATATCCCACCCATTCATTCAGTGAAAATGAAGCAAAGAAAATGGCGGAAAGGGATCAATTTTTTTTTCTCGTACCAAAGAGGCTGGGTGAATTCTGGACATAAAGAAAACTGCTACTTGTGATGCCAAATTGCAGATAGAGGTTGTTTGATTACACGAAAGAGGGACTAACAGCTTTTCCAATCTTAAAAAAGGTCCTATTAGAGACAAATGAAGGAGTTCTAATCATCATTGAATCAACTCTTTTTGATTAATTCAGACAGAAGCATCATTTAAGATATAGAAGACAATCAACCATGTTCAGATTTGAAGAGAGTATCTAACTGACATAGCAAAAAACAAAAAGATATTCAAATAATTTTATTTATGAAATACCTCTTACTTATACAATGCACATTCATATGAAGAAATGGCGTGATAATAATTAATCCTTAGGCCAAGATGGGTAAGAACTAACATCATTATAATATAGATGGTGGGTTAATTAATACAGAGAGGAAGGAAATGATCTACTTCAGCTTATACAGAAAGCTGATGAAAATAGTAGGAAGAAGCACCAGACGTCCTGTTTCTGAAATCTTTGCAATAACCATTAGATGAGTAATTCCCAGCCTGGCAGCCCGTATGATCTTCTGGCATGCTTCATGCCAGTATATATTAAACAGTAAAAAGCAAAGCCAACAGCAAAATGTTGCCTGCAGCACGTTACTTGCTTACTACTTGGCCTTTAAGTAGAGCCAATTAGATACCATTGACTGAACTGCCTAATTCTGCTTTACATGCCTTCTGTGTAGAGTCAGATTTTGCCCAGTCCCTTAGCCTGCCTTTGTTGACTTGCAAGAGAAAAAGAAAAGGCAGAAAAGACAGCACCAGCAGTGACATAGGGAAGGCAGGCTGTGGCTGCCAGGTCTGTGGCAGAGGGAGGGAGGAAGATATCTCAGCCGAGGAGTGCCTTCATTCTGAGCACATGGGAGCAGCAGCATCCATGAGCTGTGCCCGCAGAAGCTGCTCATCCTGATCCAGCAACAGGGGACCAGTGCTTCAACCCAGACAAAACTTGCTCATGGCAAGAAAGTTGCTCACAGATTGGCAAAGAAATATTTGCCAAGTTATATTGAGGTAAATATGTTTGCTTTGGCAGGAGAGTTGGACTTGATAATCTCTAGAGGTCCCTTCCAATCCCTACAGTTCTGTGATTCTGTGAACACTGCACGTTCTAAATACTATTTCAGGCCAAATTACATTTTTTAGTTTGGACTACCTGGGATGATCCCGTGATATTGGTTCTTCTCATTTATTGTAGTGCCACTGCATTAACGTTGCTAAACATACATTACAGGCTTTTCTTTACAGCTGTTTCTTCAAACTTGATTGGCATAGACACCACTTCAGTATTAATCAAAGTTCATTGCAAGAGACTATAGTTAAAGAGATGTGAAAGTGCTTCACTTTTAAGACATTCACTGAGCATTCCCAATAGGTGAGATGCTCCCACTTCATAGTAACTTTATTTTGTAGATTTCTGTCTCTCCTAGCAGGAAATTCTGGGTAATGATTTTATTTTAGTCACATATATGTGTATTTCTTTAGGTTTTCCTGCTTAAAATGAATGTGAATTGTAATTTTGAGAGCAAGGTGGAGTGACAAGACATATTGGAAAAATACTTACACTTACAGCTTTCTGTTGACCATAAATACGAGAAAAAATTCAGACAACAATTTCTCAATAATGGCTAATATTGAAGAGTTTGAATTCAGGCAATACATATTAACTTTATAGAGAGAGGTATTTGCTTTTTAAAATAATGCAGGTTTGAAATAATACAAGTTATCCGCAAATTTAGAGTCACAGATCATCTTTCTTCTTGCCAGAATATCTGATCAGAAACAATATGAAGAAACAATGTGATAGTTTTAATGTTTTCTTCATTAAAATGGCAGATGTAACTATATTTTGACTTCTGCGTACTTCCTTTGTGTTGAAGACAAAAATGAGTTTAATTTTTGTACTATATTTTTACTATCATTTTCTTGTACTTCTTCAGGATTGTACTGATTTTACATTGTTCCATACTTCTCCACTCAATTTACAGTGCAATAACATTGCCTGCAGTCAGGGTTGTTGGGTGGTTTTCAGAAAATAAGTAAGCACAATCTCCTCAAATTCTAATTTCTGTGGTTCAAAAACATCCTGAATTTACTGCAGTTTAATTTTTTAATACGTGCAGGCCACCAGCATCATTCACAGGTAGTATGTAATATAGCACTACATATATCCTTTGACTTGGCCATGCATTTCTGTAATTTTGTTTCCTTTGCTGCCTATTTCTTGATAAAGAACAGCAATGACAGAGGCCGTGCGTGGAAGGTTAAGAGCAGTATTTTTTGTCTTGCATCCTTTGCCAGCAATCTAAAACTTGGCTTCAGCTAAACTGCTAAATGTCTTAACAAAAGTTGGAATTTTAAACAATTCACATTTTGAATACATTTGATTTTTATGTATCAGGAACTATGTAAAAATGTTTACAAAAAAAATTATCACTAAAATGTCACCAAGACATGGAGGATGAATGCTGCCAATACTTCCAAAACTAATCAGTCATTATATACAATATTAGCGTGCACGGTTTTTGTGCTAGTGTTTAGAGGGGGAGAAAGGGCTGAAAAATTATAAAGTCCTTGTTGAATTTCTATGTGTTTTACTTCGCTTTAGTGTGCCTAGATACAGAACGTCAGATCTGAAAAGGACAGAAAATGTATCAGAAGTGCACAAAAACTGTCATGATATGAAAGCCCAAGTTATCTATCCATATATCGAATTTGAGCACTTTATATATGCATATATTTATGTGTGTAAAGCCTTTCAGATATTAAAAGATGTGTCTTGGTGATTTATTCTCAGGCACCTGAAGTATACAACAAAATACCACAGAAGACATAAAACACTTCAAAATATTATTGGAATTGATGTGAAACAACGCAGCAAGTGCTAGAGGTGGGTAAGGAATTATACTTGGCAAGTCAGACACAAAGAAAAACTGTTCTTGAGATCTCCAAGGAACAATCTGTGCCTGTCAGAAGCATGGAATCATTTTGTTAGGTTAGATATCTTCGACATTCAAAAAAATAAATGCTCCCATGTCCTTTCCAAATGAGTCCCAGGCTGACTCAATTTGCATGGAAATGTTTACACTTTCTTTAAGGTAAATCATGTAAACTTACATTTTACTGCACTGAGATGAAAACTAGTTTATCTTTTTCTTATTTGCACAACTGGACTATTTACAGCCAAACACATACCAATCATGGATGTAACAAAGATTTCACCAGCTAGAATCTTCTGTGGTAAAAGGAACTCAAAGACACAGTTCCTGTTAGGAGATTTTTCCCTTGCTCTCAGTAAATAATACAGGCTTTTTAAACCATTATGCACCAGAGATTTTATAGGATTTTGGCCCACTTGTGCACATTATTTTGGTGTCAAAGAGCCAGTGTAGGCGATGGCTCTCACTTTCTCAAATAGGTGATCTGTGAATGGGAGGAATAGCCTTCATCATAGCTTTGTGGTGCGTCAGGATCCAATGGTTGGGGATTAGTGCCTGAGGACTAATACCAATGACACCACTTATGGTATCTTTCCAATCACCTGCAAGACTGACTAGCAAGTCCAGGTTCACTGAAAGCCCAGGAGCACTGAGCGATAAGGGGCTGACTTTTAGGAAGAGGTAGCACAAGAAGCCAGGGGAGCACTGCCACCTTGTTTTAAACTGAGATATTGTCAGTCATCTCCACAGCTGTCTGGAAGACACTAATAAAGTCATCAGCAGGGATGGTAGATGTTTAAGTACAAGCCACAGAACATCTTAAAGCAAGCATGTGAGTCTATGGAATATTAATGCAGCATTATATTTGTATGGCAGCTAATGAGATTTGTTGCTGTAGTCATTTTCTTTCAGTACTAAACCATGCAATGGGAAGTGGCTGGCAGTATCAATGTAAGCGTCAAGGGGAGCATGAGAAAGCTTTCAAGCCCTGGCAGCAACACTAGATTTCCCAGCACACATGTAATGAGTCTAAGTCTGCCTTTGCACGTTAGGAGGAAGATCTCTCTCTTCTCTCGAGCCTTAGGTAGAGCCAGGTTAAAGGTTCAATGGGACAAGAGGAACATGAACTCTCCTTGGTATTGCCTTGCAATGTCTGTAGTACTGTCCCTGCAGGTGCCCATCTCCTAATGCTAGAGGGCAGGAGGAAGCCTGGGAGCCTGTTGTCTATTTATTTGGACAACACTCTGAGAAATAAGGTTTGAATTTTGGGTAGTCCTGCCTGAGTGGAGTCAGGAGTTAGACTCAATAATCCTTGTGGGCCCCTTCCAACTAAGGATATTCTGTGATTCTTCTGTTTTTCTTTTTTTTTTTTTTTCTCTCTACAACTACAGCAGAGCTGGTGAGAAGCAGACCAAGTGTGCAGCCAGCAGTGCTACCATTGTCCCTCAGTACAAATACAGTCTGCCTAAGAAGCTGCGTGCTCTGCTTATGCGTACGAGCTTCCAGCTGCCATGACCAGGTCACGACCATGACTGTGCAGGGTGAGGAAGGTTTGGCAAGAGGCACAGCACTGTGGCACGTCTCCAAAGCTGAGAGTTTTTCCTCTCAGTGCAAGGCAGTCGCTACATTCAAAAAGAACTGTAAACTCCTTCCTAGCCAGGCAAGCATGAAAAAATGTGTATGTACATGTAAACATAGATGAATTAGCTTTGAAGCTCTGAGTTCCTTAATTCAGGGAAGCCCTTGCTTGTGAGTATTTTGAGCCACAAAAGCCAGCTCTGATAACTTTATTTGCTTGCCACTTAGTAATTATATGTTTCAGTCACCCAAAGATGTTCAAATGCTGGAAACTGGAAAGAAGTATCAGACATTTTTATAAATACAGTGACTGATTCCATGGTTTATTCATGAGATTATAAGGTACTGTTGGGTTTAGCAATCACTCTATAAATAGGGCAATAAAAGCACAGACCAACACCTTTCACTTACCCTAGTAAGTAACTTCATGGTCAGATTTGTATGGTATACTGAGCATAAAGCCATTTTCTATCAGTTAATGAAAATATTTAGAAAACCTCTAGAGCAATGAGGGCTATAGAACTCCTAAAACTGTAATTGTTTTATACCATTATTGAAAATGAAAATATTGGGAAATTATTGAAGTTTCCCAGTAAATAGGGTGTTACACCAAATAACCCTCAGGCTGCCAAAAAAAGCGTTTTTGAATTGCTTGAAAAGGAGAGTGGTTAATTTTTCATCTTTTACTACTGCATAACGATAACTATGTATAAGTCTATGCATAACAATAACTACATATAACAATAACCTAGCTTTCATTAATCGTGTATTGTAAACAAAGCAACTATCATTCTGAATACATTGTATTCTATGTAATTTAAAATAAGGGAAAAAAAGATAAAAATAAGATTTAACAAATGCTATCATGTAAGGCTCACCAAATGCAAGTGAACATTCTTAAAGTAACTGCTTAGCATATCAACTCAAATCTAAAGAAGTTAAAAACAAATACTGATATTCATTATTTTAAAAAGAATAAACTTTGAATTCACTTAAACATTAGGCCTGTTCTAAATGGGTATTTTTATTCAATGTGTTGGAAAAATATATTTTCTCTGGAGTGAAATCTGAGTCCAAATCTTTCTCCCACCATAAGAAAGGGAGAAGCATGCACAGGCTGTGTGCTTCTAGTTTGAGCTATTTGTATTTTGAAGTAAGATTTTGGGTGGACTCCACTTGACCAATAGCTGAGAGTTCCAAGGAAAGTGCGGGCAGGCTTGAGAGATAGCAACAGTTCAGCTGGCTAAACAAACTACCTAAGTTATTAGTAAATTATTAGTAAATTATACTACACATTAGAATCCTATAAAGAAACAGATTTTAACCTGTAACCAACAGGCACTCCAATTCTCCAAGAACCCTAAAAAGCCTGAGGGAAATAAGAAAACAGTATTAATGCAAATAAAATGTTCTTAAATGAACTGAAAAACAAGCTTCTGAATTTCTACACAGTACTCCGGTCTACTGAAAACACTTCCTCAGAAAGTTATCTAAACCTTTCCTAATAAATTCGGCTCAGAGACTGAATGTAATATTCTTGTCACATAATGGAAGCTGTCCAATATTATTAAAAATAAATATACTTTGTAATAATTGGCGCCTCACTACAAGAAAGACATCGAGGCCCTGGAACGTGTCCAGAGAAGGGCAACAAAACTGGTGAGGGGTCTAGAGCACAAGTCTTATGAGGAGCGGCTGAGGGAGCTGGGATTGTTCAGCCTGGAGAAGAGAAGGCTCAGGGGAGACCTCATCGCACTTTACAACTTCCTGAAGGGAGGCTGTGGTGAGGAGGGGGTCGGCCTCTTCTCCCAGATGACTGCTGACAGGACGAGAGGGAATGGCCACAAGTTGCACCAGGGAAGATTTAGATTGGATATGAGGAAAAACTTTTTGTCCAAAAGAGTGGTCAGGCACTGGAATGGCCTGCCAAGGGAGGTGGTGAAGTCACCGTCCCTAGCGCTGTTCAAGAAGCATCTGGATGAGGTGCTAAGGGATATGATTTAGTAGCTTAGTGGGTAGGGATGGTGGTAGGAGGAGGGTTGGACTAGATGATCTTGTAGGTCCTTTCCAACCTAGTGTTTCTATGATTCTATGATTATTTATTTTACAAGTGCATTAGATCACATAACTTGTTTTTTGTGTGCAACATTTCTGTATATTTGTGCAATCCTATGATAAAGTTAATTTACTTATAAAGCATTAAAATAATTGGTAAATTTACCCAGAGTTGCATTACTGATGGCAAATCCTGCTTAGTTGACCTGGTTCAGTGAAGCCAAGACAGTGAGGCCTAGTAGGTCCCACCATCACAGCCCTCACAAGATTTGACTTCCCAATGACCACTTGGTTGGCTTTTGAATACAGTAGAAAATGATTTAACTTACATTTACTTGCCTTATTTGGGGGGAGGAGATGACTGAAATGGTGATCTCACCTGGATGTAAAGCAATAACAGCGGCATAATACCAGCACCACTCATTCCATACTGTGTATTTGCAGGGAGCAAACACCAGACTAACTGGGGGAAGCCAGGTGTATTTCTAGTTTTCGTAGCATTATGATGGCTTGAGAGAAAATTTTCAGTCTGTTGCAACTAGACAAAGTATTTTAATAAGTATAAAGCATTCTTAGTGATGAAATCCAGGGCTGAAGGATAGTCCTAAAAAACAAAGTGTGAGTAAATTGACAATTCTGGAACTACCATGAAAGGTTAGCCCTGCAGAAGGACATCTTGAACTGGAGGCTTCTGTGAGTAAACTCTTTGGGAAAAAAAAAAGGAAAAAAAAATGAAAAAAAAAAGTGGCACTTCAAAATTTCTGACTGCTAGAACTGCTCCTTCTCCCAAATAAACAAACTAGTAAAGCTAGATCTCAGCTACTGCTTACAAAATCTTTCTTCCAGCAACAGTAAATCTTCTTTTTCCTCCTAATTCTCAGACAAATCATCAGCAGTATGAGCTGTTTTTCAACAGGTGAAGCATAAGAGGTTGCACATGATTAGCCTAAAACCACAACAGTAGCTGGTGTCTGAGCAGAATACAGAGCTGAACTAAATAAAATAATTGCAGGTCCTGTCACCTGAGTGCCTTCAGAAATCAGTCAGCTTTCTGCTAGGGTGGGAGAAAGTTACCATCTACGTTTTGTTTTCAATGTATTTATGTAATTCATATTCTTGTGCCAAAAGTAGTTTAGTCAGATTTTGGGAGCCTATTTGGGAATTTTTCCACTATTGTTAGAAGCATCTGCACTTCCTGTTTTTTATGGATGATTCGTTTCAGGAACTGCTGAGACCACAAAAACTACACAAATTCATCAAAATAAACCATACCTGGCTGAACTCTTTTTTTTTTTTTCTGTGTAATACCAAAGCACAATCTTGTGACTTTACACAAAGAAGCTTGAACTTTGTGAAGTATTTTCAGCCTTTCTCAGAGCCTCAAAATTTCCTTTTATTTCTTAGCTATTAAGTTTTGTGCTGAACTTGGTAAGTTTAAAAAATGCATATTAAAAGGGAGAGAGATAAGGATAATTATGCACAATGAAAAAGAAACTCATCACTACTCTGCACTGTCCTCTTCTATCGATCAAAAATATAACCAGGTATAGTTGATTTATGGCAAATTAATTTGTGTAAGGGCTTTGCAAAGTAAAATATAGTTGCATTCTTTACAGCTGCAATATACTTCACACAAAATAATCTACTATATTAGTAGCCTGATGCATCTTCCATGAGAATGATAAAGCTGTGTTTTATTATTTTTTTCAAACTTTCTTCCTGAAATAGATTTAGAAAGAGTCAAAAATTTTTTTTATTTTCTAATCACGTCTGTCATGCTACAGTGTGCTGTGTGCATTCACATCTCAGGAGTAAACTGTTCTGTCAGTTTTCTTCGAGGCAACCAACAAAAATTATCATTATTTTAGCAACTTACTAACCTTTTAGGTGTTGCCCTAACTACCTGATCACTAGCATTTTTCTGATAAAACTGCTGTAACAATCAGAATTGATGAAAAAAAAGAAAAAAAGAATTATTTTTACAGTGCAGTAGAATTGCTAAGCTTTTGCCTCGTTTTTGATTAATTTCATGCCTGACTCAGTCAGAGATTAGGCCCTGACACAGGTTATAATTAAATATTGAAATCATGAAGTGCAAGAATGTTTAATTTTTAAAATATGAGTTTTAATTTACCTCATACAGAGAATAGCTCTGGTCACCTGCAGAGATGCATTACACACTACATTGCCTAATGTAGGATGCCTGAATAAGGCTGAGCATACAGTTAAAGTAAACTAATGCAATTTACTGAACAGCAGTCAAATATTTATCCAGTTGATGAAGCAGACTTTATGTGAAACTCAGACAATAATTAAAGAGAAGCCTTGCTTAAAACATACTTATTCCAGTTTTCACAAATATGTTATACCAAAGCAGCATCTTCCTTTTCTCAAATATTGATGTTTCCCTAACACATTATACTGTGAGCTTGTCCTTGGCATTCTCTTGACTATTTGATGAATACATTTCCTGGCATTTGCCTTATCTTTGCTATGTTGTTCTTTGGAGAGCTAAAACTATTATTTGGCCCTTGACAGAAAAACATCAGAGCCAGCTAGTAAAAGGTCTTACAGTATCAGAGTTATTAACATGGTATTTGATTAAACCATAGAAAGATGGGGAATAGATACTCTGTAGTAGTATGTCCCCTCTACTTAGACTTTCACTGCCTTGGATGTTTTTTCGTAGAACTTTCACATTTGTTTTTGCCATTTTATCTGAGAAATAGTCTGAATAGTCAGAGGCTGAATACTTTTCTTGTGGTTATTTTGTAGTGCTAAATCTTCATCACTCAAAATAGAACTCAGTATGTCAGATCTTTCCAGTTCTTCCAGAGTATATTTGCTTCAAGGTTTAGTTTTTGTAGTAACAAAATCTTTAAATCCTTTTACATCAACAACATGAAATGTGCTTTGAGAAGATACATCTAGTTCATTTTCTTCTGTCACACAATAGGTAAACACTTAATGTAACGGCATTTGTAAAGATGTAAATAGATTCAGTTCTTAATTTTTAACTTTGAAGTTTATATGTACTGCATAATTTACAATCATTATTATATCTTCAAATTTCAAAGCACTATTAGAATCAACAAGTCTGGGTAGTTGCTCATCAGATACACCTAATACCAATCACAGTAACAGAGGAGACAGTTTTTGCCTAATGTATATTCTCCAAATAGCAAATTTACATAACGCACTACTGACCAGTAGGTAGTGATGAATATATACTCATTGCTATTAACGATCATTAGGAAGCCTCCAAAATTTTCAATAATATAAAGCTGATGACACGTTGATGTCCATCACCTTCAAAAGGCCTTGTATTTCCAAATACACCGTACAAATGACTGTTCACTTATTCCAAACACTATTATATTTTACAACACATCTGGATATTTCAACATAAAGTGATTGTGTGAGGTTTTTCTCCATTTCAGAAGCATTTTAGTTTTCTCAGTTTTTTTTTCTTTTTTACTTTGATGATGTCATATGTACAAATGTCTCCTGCTTTGAGAAGGCTAACGTTGTGTTTCTATGAAATCAGGATTATCTTATCTAGATCAGAAAAGCAATAAAGACTAACGCCAATAACACCAAGTTAGCACATCAGAAAAGCCATTGAGCAAGAGCCTAACTGGCATAAGCTAACATTACTACTTCAGCAGGGCTGTGCCAGTATATAGCAGCTGGGTTCTGGCCCAGTACTTAGAAGCTTCATCCAGCCTCACTTCATTTTCTGCTGCAGCCTCCAACCCAAACCAGCTGCAGATGCAAGTGACAAGGAAGCTGCATTGCAAACTCTTTATCTGGACTATTTCTATTCTTGATCTTGCAGTATCACCTCAGTTGTTGTCATGTTCAAAACCAATGTATCACAACCAGTAACAGGTTTTTTAAAGTATAATTCTGCTGTTCTTATGTGCCCTAAGGGTTGGGAAAATTTGGAGGATTTCTGCATATCCAAGATCTGTAAGGTCAGAAACTTAATGTTTGTTAACAACAGGGCATCACAATATCTGCTTTGAGCTCCAGAGGATTTGATATTGTACTCTGCCATTCTGACTCTAGTTTGCAGCATTCATGTCATTGTTTAAATGTAGGAAAATGAAAAATCACAAAATATAACAGATACACTGCTGCTTAATTAACTCATCTGGTGATTATCAGCCCATAATTTTCTTAGGGCAAGGCCACATAACTTCTTTCCTCTCAGCAAAATGAAGGAGGTTGCTGTCAGCCCATCTTTCTGCCTGCCTTCTGGCTTGAGGAACCAAGAAAAGAAATTGTTCATACGAACCATAAAGAACCTCCTTGCTAACACAGTTACAACACATAAAAAGAAATAAAGTATCAGAAGCTAAGGCAAGACCACTGGTGCTGTCATACTCTGTCAGATTTCGTAGTGACTTTTACAATCTGCTGTTGTGATCTTCAGATTTGTTATATTCTGACTTGAGGTTGGATGTGACCCTTAGGTTTCCAAGGACTAATGTAATGAATGTTTGTCTTTACTAAACTGTTTAGTTGGAGTTTTTGTCATTGTTATGTTTTGTTTTGAATCAATTATCCGATTCAGCAACAGAAGTATTGATTAAACCAAAAAAATATGGCAATAAATTCATAACTAATTTAGTTACATAATTTTGTAAGTAAATATTCTTGAAAACTTTTAAATGCTTTTCAGTATGGTTGGATTTGTGCTCTCCCCAAAAAGTTTCAGAGCTAGTAAAAATATTTGAGTAACTATCGTGCACTACCAAACAGACAAGCTGTAAGTAAAACAAGATCAGGTTATAAGACATCTGTCATTTTTTGAGGGTCACTCCAGGTTGTCAGCAAATCTTATCCTATGTCTACAAAATCTGGGTCCTATTCAGAGCCAGCTCTATGGTGATTCTCATTAGATGACATTGGACTGATTTATTTTGTTTTCCTGTTCAGCCATTTCCCCTTAAAGATCTCATTTTAACATAAAATACTTTTTAAAGGACATAGGAGTTTTATGGCCCATTTGTGTCTCAAAGCTACTGAGATCAGTCCAGACCCTACTTCTCTGCCCATAAACAGAGACAATCCCAGGAAATCACATAGTAGCTGATTAATTCACAAGACTTTCACTCTACATTTCTTTCTATTACAGCTATTGAGCTGTTTCCTAACACTATACAAAAACTCACAGCATTTCTCCCCAAATGCCAAACAATGCAAAAGCTGCAGTTTGCTTCGAGAGGAAATATCATAGAATCATAGAATGGCTTAGGTTAGAAAGGGCCTTAAAGATCATCCAGCTCCAATCCCCTGCAGCAGGCAGGGTTGCCACCCTGGTTCATCCTGGATCAGGCTGCCCAGGGCCCCATTCAACCTGTCCTTGAACACCTCCAGGCATGGGGTATCTGCCATTTCTGTGAAAAGTTGTATACCCAATATATGCAAATGTTTTAGGTGAAACTACCTGAAGATTCTTGCCTCTAAATGTCCCTTTTTTATACCTTTATACATCCTTTTTATATATGTAATACCGATTTACTCTCCATTTTTATTTACTTTATTTACTATTATTCTATTTACTCCACAGATCTAAATGAGTCAAATTTGTGTTAAAAACATCTTGTGCCTTGCAGCTTTCACATTACCTTACAGATAAACCTTGCCCTTTCTTTATCAAAATCTAAGATGTTACGTCAGGGAAGCTGTCACAAGATTGATCTGTGTAGTCAAAAAGACAAAAATAATACTTGAAGGGCCTAATACTGTGGCCCTTAATTATAGACTAAGTGTACTTAATGGATCCATTCTCAGGGGCTGCAGGACCAGCTCTGAACAGACTGTTCATTGCACCCTAGAAATCTGTACTTTCTTGGCATGTTCTCGCTAGAACTAAGGCTGACTCACACATCCGAGCAGATGCCACTAATACAGACGGCCATGAGTTTAGCCTGCCAGAAAGGATTCATTTTCACATTGAATTGTTCGCTGCAGCAAGATACATGGATACACACTGGCTTGTGACTCTTACAGCCCCATGCTATTTTATAGTGCATAGAATCTGTAATGGAAGAAATTGTTCCACAATAAAAATTATTTAAGATGGCCTTACTTAGCCTGTATGCATCATAGGGCATCAAATTATTTTACATGGTACATAATGACCAGCTATTGATGTTCTCCACTGAGGCTTACCAAGTGAATGGAAAACTTCACCTATGTAAAAGAAAGGTTTGTCATGCCATACTGTACAGCATCTTGTGTTGATGGCTACTAACAATGATTAAATAACAGCTAATGGCTACTTGGATTAATTCTGATGTTCTTATAAGTATTTATTTTGTACCTCAAGGCATGTTTGTGCACATGTATATATAAACGTGTGTACACAATTCTATATATGTGTAAGTACTAGTTTTGGTTTCACACTATTCTTGTGTAAATGTTCATTTTATCTGAAGTGTCAGCTCAGTACTGGGATTCTTTGATAACTGAAATAAATCAGTATCTCACTATTTCAATGTGCAATAATTTTTTATTTGAACAAAAAAATAATAATCTTTACAAGATTTTGTGTTTCTTTCAATGACTGGTGGTTTTTTTTTTCCTTTAATAGAAAATTTGGCTCCTAAAAGAAATCCCAGTCATATAGTTTAATGTGGAGTCTATCTTATTAATGCTTTGCAAAAAAATATTTCCTCCAGGAAAGAATATTTCCTCCACACCCAAAGTGTTTTAAATAGCTATTTCTAGAATTGATACATCAGTTAGCTAGATTGGTTTTCCCATCTCTCTTTATATAAGTGGACAAAAAACTTTATTTCATTTGAAATGTAGAAATAATGCCAAATTCTTGTTTGAAGTTGTTAAACGACAATTGCTCACAGAACTATAACCTTAGTTATGCAAATCACTAGAGTTCATGGTAAGTCTGACATTTACAGAATTAATGAACTAAATAATTAAGTGACTTGGTAAGCGAATTGGTAAACCAGAACTATTAATCTTTTAATGAATTCTTTACTATCACTTAAATAATAAATTTTTTGCATAATTTTAAAGGATTATAGTACAGAAACATTAGAATGGAAAATCCATTATGTAAAGGAACGTTACTTTTATAAATCTGTCATTATGTCTCTTTTTATTGAATTCATTTCTGTTCAAGGTTTAGAAAAGTGGCAATTCCTGCACTAGTGACTAACAGTCCCCAACATTTTAGTGGTAAGGTTTTTTTCTCACTAAGACAAAAAGACTGGGATCATTTACTGCTTCAGACAAACCACTGCCTAAAATGATTAATTGGCATACAACTGTAATTTAAGTAATTCTCTATTTGATGGTGTGCATCACACAGGCTTCAGATTTTCAAGGCACTAGTAAGTTGACTAGGCACAATAAATGGTGTTTCTAAACTAGCTCATTTTAGAGAGAAATTTTCTATATTCTGCCTGTTGCTGGCTCTCACATTTCTACCAGCTCTGTACCAAATTTCTCACTAAAACCTTTTTCATGTTTGAGTACCCAGAACTCTAATGCTTTGTAAAACTCCAACAAACCAGTAATCTTTAAATTCCTTCATGCTGCGTATGTAAATTTTTCTCTCCCCATCTTTCTCTCTATCAGTGTCTACAATGGAATTGGAAATATAAGACTGGAAATTTGGAAGTACTACATGCTTTTGTAGGCACCATTTGTAGGTACCCCTTCAGAAAACCATTGCTGTACAGACTTGAAATACACATTAGTCTCTTCTACTGTATCTAGATGTCTATCTGTGCCAGAGATAACATATGGTATAATACTTGTGCATGTTCATTGCTGCATAAGCTGATTTGGCACCAAATCCAAAGACTTAAATGACATGATTATGTGCTTCTGTGACTTGTGAAAAAGGCTTTAACAGTTGTCCCCTTTTTAACATTGCATCCACTCAAAGCAGCCAGGTAAAAAGTACCACATGGATTTAAAACTATTTTCAGCTTTTAGAAACTTAGTACTTACAATTAATCTTTGATTTGTCTCCTTTAAAACATACTACACAGTGCCACTTGTCTCAAGGTAACAAAACATTTCAAATTGATATTGAAACGTTGTGAGGTGGCAAAAATAATACTGAAAACAAAGAAATTAATATCTGGATTTTGAAGCACCTTTCTTTTGAAAAACTGTCTCCATGACACACAAGGTAGAAGATCTACCTGTTGTAAAGAAAAAATAATGCACTTGGTGGACCAAGAAGGAAAAAATGGATTTCTACACCATTTCATTGACCAGATACTCATACTGCTTTCATTGCAATTCAGCAACTGGATCACGTGCTCACAACATCCTGTTAGCTTTCTAAGCAACACGAAACAATCAAGATATCTGTAACACAACATAAAGACTTTAACTTTTGATATTACAAGTATTCCTAAAGATGCTTCCATTTTTTATGAGTACAAAGGAAAACATCAAAGATTGGCTATGGCTGATGTTTAGTCTTTCCAAGTCCAATTTTTATTGAAAAATCAACATAATACACATGAATTAATAAAAAGGGGAAGACTACATGAAGATACTATTCCTACAGGTGTTCCTGGGGAACAAAATCTTAAAAATGAAACTCCCACTTGCCAACAGAGCCTTTCTTTTTGAAGTGAGTTAAGCTTATATTCAGGAAACAGGTGAAACTTCATCAAATGAAAATCTAATCCTGCCGACCTATGCTGCACCTACACAGTGGGGCTTTTGCAATTCATTATGCCAGCATAGCAAATGCAGCAGCCAGTAACAGCCACAAAAAAATTCTGAAATCACGGTTCTGTTCTGTCCCACAGAAAATTGTGTCATTAGGTAAAAAAGCTATAAGAAAGTGAGAAACAAAACACAGCATGCTAGTCCCTAAGTTCAGTCACTAGTTGTAGCTGGTCAAAAATTTTCCACCAGACAAGACAAAAATATTTTAAAAAATCACATACACTTCAGTTTTGAATGTATTTCATTCTGATGAGGGATAGGAAGTGTGAAGACGGGATCAGTGGGGCAAGGCACAATACGTTCAGTTCACATGAGTATTTGGTATACAGGTGGGCAAATTGTGGTTCATTAACTCCTCTGAACTAACACCCATGCAGAGGCTTACCTTGTATTACACATCAGACAATCCATTCAACTTTTCAAGTTAAACAGCAAATCTAGAACAAAATATCTAGCAAACAGAAAGGGTTTCTCTATTCTGCTGGTGATAGCATGATATAAAGAAACCCAAGGGCTAGAGGATTTAAGGGCTGGAGGAAACTGTGAATCAAACAGAAGTAATTTTTGCGAAAACCAGACAGTCTGGTTTTGAAATAAATTGTGTTGTTTGACTTTTTATGCTTCATTATATTAAGGCTGTAGAGAAAGCCAAGACTAGATATCAGGTAATCCATAGGAAAGAAAACAGCATAATGACCTAATCATAGGAAAAATGTAAATCAAGATTAAAATTCCAGTAGAAAATAAAAAATACACAGGACAGAGAAACCTAATGGAAGATCAGATAATTTGATTTGTAATACATTACAAACTTTGACTTTGTGGAAGTATTTACAATTTAAAAAAAAAATAAAATCTCTCCCCCTCTTTCCCACAGCTTAGATGTTGGTAGCTATTTACAGTTATGTACTGAGATATACATCAGTAGTTTTTTTGCATTGCTAGATCTCTCATGTACATGCTATGAATGTATACAATACGAACAGAATATTTAGAGAACAAGATAAATAAGACAATAAAAGATGATAGCATGACCTAGAACAGTGGAAACCAAGACTCAGAAGAGACATTCTCTTTGTAAATTTAACAATTCATAGGTAGATATCATTAAGGCCTTTTATTTTCCTCTTTTTTTTTTTTAATGCAATTTATGTTTGACACTAAAGATGAGGGAGAAATTCAAAAAAGACTTGTTTACATCCCATTTAAGCTACAGATGAAGTGACTTATCCAAGTATGAAGAAACTTCTGGAGGTGACTAGTGGAAATGCTGAGTAATTTATTTGAAAAATGATCCAGGTGTCATCAAATACAGTTTTTATATGAACTACCCAGACAATGCTGATAATTGCACTTTATCTCTCTAGTAGCCTCTACAGGAGGTTCCCAACCATGGCAATCACAACATCTTTGGACTTACTTAGAAGTAACAGGTGACTATAACATGAGGCTCTAAAGAAAAGAGAAAATTATGCATATGAAGAAATTGAATAAACCAGAGCAAGCATAAGTTTTTAGAAAGACACTGAAAAAATCTTTTTGAGCTTACTGAGATCACAGATAAAGTGTCTGCAAAATAGTATCAGTGTAATATACGCTGGCAGAACCCAGTCTTCAGCCCTTCGGATTGGCTGCAGACAGCATATGGGAGGATTCCCCAGGCTGCCAGTACCTTCAAACAGATGCTCTTCACACCAGCAGTGTGGGAATACTCCCTTTGAACAGCTGAGTGATATGCAAAAGATATAAAAACAGATATAAATACTAATAATTAAAAACTAAATGAATAATACCCAATGCACAATTTTTAAGAAGGCTGAGAAGACTTTGGCATTCAAAGGATGTGCCAGCCAGCTATAATAATCATATTTTAATATTTCACAAAAGAAGGAAGACATTATTAGCATTATAGAAACAAAGCAAGTGCCCCCGTGGATAAAGGTGTGTTTCTGCAGTAAAAGTTTCTTTAGTGAAGCTTCTGTAGTAAACTGAAAAGGTTATACAGTTGAATCTCTCTGCTCTGAATGAGCAAAGCAACATTACATTTATTGGTCTGGAGAGACCCTGCTAGAAACATACGTCCTTTTATCTGAGCTTACCCAGAGCAATAAACTTTGAAATACCATAGTTGTGTTTGTTACTTTATGGACAAGAATATTAAAAAACAAACATTTTTATCACTGTACTTTTATAAAATGGAAAATATTCAGTCTCCTCTGGAACCAGCTAGGTAATGTTTTGCTTTCATTCAAAAGTACATGCTCCTCAGATGAAAACCTTTGCTTAAATTAATATGAAATAACAAAATATCAATTAAGCAGCTGAAATAATTTATCTTGAAAACTGTGAACTAAGTACACTTTTTATGATCTCTGAGATAAGTTTAATTTATGATTATGCTATGTAATTATAGATGAAGCTTTTTGGCCGGTTTTCCTTGTCACACTCACTTTCACAGCAATCTCAGAATACCAGCACCTTCTGAAAGATGCTGTCCTTCCCAGTCACCATGCAGATCTGTCCACCACTGCAAACATCCCAGGTAAATATCTTCTCCTTTGCGCATAACATTCTAAAAATATTTTTCAGCATTTTGAGACTACAGGATACCATTTTTTGGTAACAGTTTTTGATTATTTTTTAGTATATGACAGTTTATGCTGATTTAATTGTTGTACCTGTTCCCTTCATGAAAACTGAAACTCAGATAAAATGTGAATGTGGCTGGTAAAGATTGTCTGGTGTTTGAAAGCTCATCTTCTTTCTCCTTCAAATGCAAAAAGACAATAAAACATAAAGACTAAAATAAAGAACAAATAAAGAAGATTACAGAATGACTGTTATTGTCTTATAAATTACAACATAAGCAGAGTCCAATGTCTAAATACCACTAAATATCTAAATGTTGTGGAGACTGGAAAGGAAGCTAAGCTATGCACTGGGAAATCTAATTGTATCAAGACTTTGAGCTGTTCTTTCTCTAAAATGGGAAACAGGCATAGCCACCAGAAAAACCCAAACTCCTGTTTGCCCAGAGGCACTGAATTGCAGTGAGACTTAAAACACGAGTCAAGATCCAAACCCACAGTTTAAATGTAGGCCTGCTGGTCTCTTAGAGAGATAACAGAGTTCAGGGAATAAAGCCTGACTTTACGGACATATTAGTGAAAACAAAATATCACAAGCTAAAAATACATTTACCTCCAAAACTTGCAAAGAGTTGTGGGTGAGTTTGAGCGTTGGTTTTCTTCTTCATGATAAAACACTCATGTCACGTAAGCAGCAGAAAGGAGTGCAACTATGTTGTGTTTTCTTAAATTATCTAGGGATTACTTGACCAGGAAATCGCAAAGAAAATCACATCGTAGCTGATCGATGGCTGCAGCACAAATGTCACAGCCTTAATAACATCTTGTAGAAGCTGAAAACTTCACTCTTTGTCTGAAGCATAACATAATGGCAGAAATTCCCTGGTCTACAGAATACAAAAGCCCACTCAGATGTAGACACTGCCCTCACCCCTGCTCACTCCTTCCTCTAGTGGAAGAAAGCATATTGCGCTGCTCAGATAGGAGAGAAGATAGAAAGTCACCTCTCAGGCTCTCTTACCAGATCTTAATTCTAGCCTTAATATCACTTAATAGGTCTCCAGCCTAAGCTACTGTGATGAATACAGCGTCTGTGACTTAGGTAAATAATTCTACTTCGTGGCATTTCCTGAAAACCAATATTGCAGACTCTTGCTGCTGATGGACAGCTCTCCCCTGTGCAATTATATGGGAAAAAAAAAGAAGGTCTCATTTTTAGGTCCTGCTGAGATGAGATATTTTAGTAAGAGACAGCCAGGAATAAGGAAAGTATGGGGAGAAGCATTGCTGAGAAGCTGCTGTGGCGTAGTGGTCACCATACCACAGAGCAAATACAAACCAGAAAGAAAATTGAACCATTATATCTTGCTGTTGATCTCGGAAACATGAGCCTCTGTCTTTCCTTTAAATATTTAGGAAGCCAAAACAAGAAAAATGAAGAAGAAAAACAAGCAAACAAAAACCCCTCAGTATTCTTTATTCTAAATTTTATAAAACCCACTGCCATGGAAAACAAGACTTCCCAAATCAGTGTGCCCAGATGGCACACTCTGAACAGAGTAGGATCAGATTTCTCTTTTCTTTGCCAACAATAAAGGATACAAATAGATATTTTTGTATTGCCTGAAATGTAAGAGGGCTTGGGTTCTCCTCAGTGCATGTTGTTCTCTCACTTTCAAGGAAAGAGAGGAGAAGCACTGAGGAGTAAGCCCTCCGTTCCTCCACTATGGTTCTCCCACCACTCCTCTGTGTGAAGGACATGAAGGCCTTGCAGGCCAGGCACCAGGCCTTGCCATGAACACCTAGTATTCCCCTTGACTTCAGGGCTGCCAACCCATCATATGAGAGAGGTAGTTTTTTCTTATTTGAAACTCCATGCCAAACTGTGCATAAGCTAGTTTTCCACAAAATTAATTAGTTTTTCTAAAGTATCTGAAAAATGTTTTCAACACATTTTCCTGCTGTGGCCATGGTTTCCCATTGAGAACAGATCATATAGCTCGGGACAAACACTGTGTTCTGGAGTTTGCATTCTCTCACTTCTTGTAACTGTGTCCCTTCAGTAGGCACCACCATGTCCCAAGAACACAATGCTTTTAAGACAGAGACAGGACATTCCTATTTCAGGCTAGCCAGATTTTAGCTTTTCATTTTGTAGCCACAGCCTTTATACTCAATCAGGTTTTCTCAGTAGAGATATAGAAAGTAAATAGAAAAGATTTTGTGTCACTTGGGGTTTTCCATGGTTCTAGGTTGCTTAGAAATGACTTCGGATTTCACTGCAATTCATAACAGCGTTTGGTGGACTTCTCCAAGCGACTTGACTCTGAATGATGAGCCAGAACTGCACTTGTACCATGTGAGAAGACAGAGATCTGAGTGTTTGGCTGCAGCTGGGGACCTGGGCACCTATCGGAATATCTTTCATCTGTCTAGAAGATATTGATAGCATACATGTTCATAGAGCCTAGAACAAAGCTTTAAATGCACAGATATAATTCTGCTAGTCAAGGAGTGGGAAGATTATCAGAGTTGCGTAGTCAGTACTCAAGACTTCAAAGGTCTGCTGAGGAGCCATTTCATCAGGCAGAGGAGAGAAGCACAGTAATATACCTCCCACTTCCTGGCCATACTGCCCAGTCCAAAAATACTTTCTTGCTAATGTCAGACTGCTTTGTAGTTTATTTACACAACAAGAGCAGTGCCAAGAGCCCCTGCTGAAGTCTTTGCGTTTTTTAAGTTGCTTAGTCTGTAAGACAGTATTGCTTGAAACAACAGCCTTTTCCTTGCTCCTTTAGATGCATATTTCCATGATTTCAGTAGTATAAGACCACTATTATTATAGGTGCTTGTTTTACTTAAGGGTTCAGAAAATCCATTTTAGTGAGCACTGTGACTATTTAACATACTTTCGCAAATGAAAATCCATAGTGATTTTCACATTATGAAATCTAGACCTGATTGTAGAAAGCTGGCCAAGCATATGTAATGATTATAAGAAATTGCATCAATCTTATACGGTAGCTTTTTGTTTATTTCCCAGATCTCCAGAGAATGATCTGAATTGCTTTGCAGGACTGGAAGAAGTCTCTAGGAAGACCAGGGCAACATTTCCAGTACCTGAAGGTGAATTAAGGGCCGTATTAGCACTGTAAGCTTGCCTGTGAAGACTAATGGCAGTTTTGCAAGACGGAAAAAATACAGTACAACAACAAGGTTCAGATGAAACAGATTCTGACTTATCTGGCAGGTCTAAATAATTTAAAAGCACAAAGCATAGCCATCCTACTAGAATGAGTAAAGCACATCCTGCTGTGAATGAGGAGACCTGTGTTTTATCAGCTTAAAATTTTGAACTATAACAAAAGAGATTAGGGGGTTCAGTGGAATTATGAGGGTAATAAATTAATATTTGCTCAATGCAGCAAGAAATAGCAGCTGTTCTCTGGAGAACACGTTGGTTTATTTCTATCTGCATCCCAGTGGTCTCCTGAAACCCTTACCAAGGTTGAAGTCCCTCTCACCCAAATGGCACCTCACCTCATGGTTTGCTTTAAACAAGTATATTATGAGATATACAGAAATATGATATATGTGATAGACAGATGTGATATACGGACCAGCGTGAAAGATGGTCAGGTTACAGAATCAGGTTACAAATGTAAATTCATCCTATTTACCCTTTCCTGTCTTACTAATTCTCTTCATTGCCTTTCCCAAAAGCTCCAGAAACTGTAAATTCTGGCACTCCTCCAGTATAAAGACCAAAGGATATTTGTAAGCCTCTCTTTGCCCGTGTCAGTGCCTTCCAGCTCCTTTATTCTCTCTCAGACAAGAGCAGGCATGTGTCTCCCTTCTAAGCTCTCCTTTTTCTCCTTGAGTCTATCCAGACATCAAACTCCCTGCTCCATAGCTAACTGTTCTAAACAGCCCAGAAACTGCCTTTGAAGCTTTCCTTGCTACCCTTACCCAACCAGTTCTTTCACAGAAATGGGGTAATAATCAGATACTTTCTGCAAGTCATCAGGGAAGTAATTTATCAGGGATGTACAACAAAGTCTGCCCACTGGTTCTCCACTTACAAGCTGATTTTGATCATTAATGATGCTAAGCACTTAACATTTTTTAATTAAAATAATGTACAGAGCCAAGTGAGTGTATTGTGTAGATGAGCCTCACTTCCTAGAAACCTCTATGACAATGATGAATAAAGGAATACCCAGTCCTAAACTTGAACTAAGAATAAAATCTTGTGTATTTCATCTGTAGCTTGATGCATTTGTGTTTTACTGAGCTGTCGCACGTAAGTATTTTTATGGGATCATTACGTGGAGTACGTATTCCTCCTCCTCTTGCTTAAAACTCCCTCAGAAAAAAATACACGTTTTGCCTGTGGAAGACAAAATAAGGAATTTAAGATGTAGTGAACAGTTCAAAAAAATCCTTTGAAGTAGTTATTATTTGTGTTTCCAAAGTGAAGCAGTACATGAACTAGCATGTGTCAGTTATTTTTTGATTTTTAAATCCAATTAATTGTTCTAGTTACAGTACTACTAATTTTTATCTAGCTGATTAACTAGAGAATAATCCAAATACATTTCAAATTATAAATCTTTCATGATTTGGGAGATTTTATACAAATGTACATTTGACAGTGCTAATTTAAAGCAAATATCAAGCTTGATTAAACATTCCCAAGATAAGAAGGATAAACGATTGAATTATTTTATAGATTTAACTATCATTGATATGATGTTATAAACAGAAATATTTTGATGTTCATCATTAATTTTTAAAAATAATTCTTTGGGAAACAGCCAAGAAGGACTGGAGAAGTAGGTCAGAATGTATGCACAAAACATTTGTATTCTTTACTATATAAACACTAATTTATTTATTGAAATAATACACTGTTAATTATTTATTAAAGAAATTATAATTTTGCTGAGCTTCCCTCGGAAAGAAAAAAAATATCATTAAAATGTGGCTAATGCAATAGCCGAGCCTATGATTGTTTCACATCTCTGCTTCCCAACTGTTTGCCAAGTATTTATTCACAAATCGCTATCCGTTGAAACATAATCTGCATCAGAGCATCTCCAGCAAGCAAGTGATTTACAAGGTGTTTTAGCAAGTGCCACATTTCAGCTTTAAAAATTATTCAGGATTTCCTATTGCATCTTCTGTCCCCATACGTAGGAGGCTATAGCAGAAGAAAAAGCCTTTAGGGATCTGTTTTCTGGAATTGTTGCTCAGGATGGCAAATTTCACAATACAACTGGCTATTTCACCAAATCCAGGCTTTTAAAAACACAGATGCATCAAAAAAATAATAGAGGAAATGAAGGGAAAAGACTCTTTGTGAGAAGTGACGTTACACACATAGAAGGGATTGTTTGTTTGTTTGTTTTGCAAAGGAAAAAACTTATTATATTACTAATTAACCAAAAGAATTTAAAACTGTTCTGAGCACAATCAATTCACCAGCCATAAACTAGATGGACTTCACACAAACACTCAGGTAAAAAGAGAAAGTAGAAACATGAAAACACCCACTACCAAGGAAAAATTGAGTATGTGATCCCATCTGGAGAGTGAGTGGAACCATAGTCAACAACAAAGAAATATGCGCCAGCACGTTATTCTCCAAGGCAGTGCAGTAAATGGCAGTGTCCAGGGATGGCTTGCCTATACTAATCTCAGTTGGCCTCTCTAGCTAATATATTTAAACAAAAACATGGATTTTCTGCAATCTATTACCATGCTTGATTAATTTGAGCACCAGGGTAGATAACCATTTTTCTCTTATTTTCCATACGATGCACTTAAAATGAACATATTTTTCTAATGATGTAATTTCATTTTGTTTCATTATTTCTAGTGAAAAACAAGCAATATTGTGTCCAGCTAGTACCTTAATAAATATAACCTGAAATTGGTTAATGCAACACACATTTTTCTCAATATCAGTTAGCTCTGTGTTACAGAGGAAAACAAAATTAATGTATGTATGGCTTTAGTTTACTTTTGTTTTTTCCAACTGTACGAACTGTTTCAGCGGTTTAACTGCTTTTCAGATTTACTCATATTTTTTCCTTTCTTATTTTGGGGAGCCCCTTCAAGGCTATCCAGCATTTTTCTAAACTTCTTCTAAACTATTTCCCAAGTGGCATTAAATTAAATTATTTACTGAATGCCAGATAGATTAGATCTACTGCATTTCATTTGTCTAGGAAATAATTTATCTTATCAAAGAAACAGATCAAGTTAGTCTGGCAAGACAAGCCTTTGGAAAATCCATGTTGCATTTTATGCTTTACTCCTTTTTCCTTAATTATTCCTTTAAGGTTTTTCCTATAGCCTTGAATAATACTGCAATCAGACTAATGAGCTCCTAGTGTTTAAGCTACTCTATGTCCCCAACGTCATCTAAAATATAATGGCCCTGTTTGCTAATCTCCACCTGAAACTTCCTTATTCCTCTTGACAGATGTATCCAGCCCATGGTCACTGTACCTGCACTGCCATGTACTTATTTATTTGGTGGTTTTCAATGGAGATGTTCGGGCCTACATAACGCAACTGCTTTTGGCTTTTAGCATTACTATCAGCTAATTTCCAACCTGCCCTCACCTCCCATAGTCAGCACTTCTGTCCTTACAGGAAACAAACATGACATTTGATTCAGATTTGATGCCACACCTGCGTAATTTTATTCTTGACCACCCTATTCATTACGCTGTTTTTGAGCTTCTCCTTCTTTGTTGTCTTTCGTATTTAAACATACATGGCTAATGGAAACAAAAAGAAAAGAAAAACACTTCTATTCTGTTTGTTTTAATTTACAAGGTCTAATTCAGCTTGACTTTTGGCACTTATCTCTAGTTCTCTATTTCCCAGCCTCTCAGACATAGAGTGCTCCCTGTCCCTTTAGGCTATCTGCATATTTCTCCTGCCCTTTCAGAAGTGGTTATTTATCCAGTCAGCTCTGGAGTCCTTCCCTACAAGATTTTACCCTTGATTAAGATGCAAGTTCCAGACAGTTTTCACACCTTTGATTTAAAGAAATTTCACGCCTCCTCCACATTAAAATCCCTAAGCTCTTTAATCCAGTTGACCTCATTAACTAGTTTCCTTAATTTTTCAAAGTTTATCCTTTTGAAATTGAGATCCTTACAAGCTTGGATGCAGCTGTGCTGATGGGGGTGGAGGGTGCATTGCGGTGCAGCTGCTGGCGTTGGCACGTCAGTCAGTGCCCATGCTGCACCGAGTAGTGCTAATGGGAAAGGATGCCACCCTCCCCTCACATCCTCCTCCAAGCTACTTCTCTTCCAGTTAATTAAACTGAATAAATTGGTGATCATTTGAGATTAGCTTATTTTGTACCAGCTCTTTCTTAACTTCCCCTTTGCAAAAAATCAAGATACAAGTGAATAATCTGTTGCCCGAAAGGAAAAGGACCCTATCCTGTAAAATCTGACCCTGTGGGCCTATGTTCCAATCAGTTTTTTGTCTGCCCTTCACCAAAATGATACTGATGATAAAAAGAGTTTTTCTATCTTCCTTTTCTCTTTACAGACTTACACATCATTAAAATACAATTCTATTCCTCCACAGTGTTATTTTACTTATTATTTTATATACTGCTACTTACAAGTGTGTACATTGTACCAGCATTCTACTCTGGGTTGCTATTCTACTCTATTTATCATACACACTTTTTGTAAATACATGGTTTCATACGCTACATTAGCGGCTCCAATTCTCACGCTTCGTTGCTCAGGTTCATTTTATTATCATCCAGATTTTCAGTTGCTTCATATTAAACACTGTTAATTTCCTAACTAGGGAACTACAGACCTTATAGTAACTGTTCCAGCTGCTTGAATGGTTACATCTACCTTAGTTTGTATACCTCTGGTTCTTATCTACCTTACTGATACTTCTAGCCTTTAGTATTACCTTGTTCATGACTGAAACTGTTTTTATTTCATTTTACTCTCTGCTTTAAAGGAAAGTTCAAGCCATTTTGTAGTTGATAATCACAGTATAATCAGGAATATTTCTTCCTTACCTGTTACAGAAGTTAACTGACTTATGACCCAAGACACTAAGGGTTTGTACTCGGAGCCTGTTCATGGTGGAAGCTGTCAGAAAGAACAATGAATTGGCAACTGAAATGTAAATATTATTGCTGATTTATCATTCTACCTACTAATACTGAGAAACTACATTATCTCCTTAAGAATTGATTGGTAACAAGATTCTTAAATCAACACAGACAGAAAACCCAAAGAAGAAAAGGTCTTGTTATGGCACCTAGTTCTTCCTAAGAACTAGGAATTATTTATTCTTGTACATTTTTTCATGTTCTCTGCCTTCTAAATCTAAATGTTGCAAGCAAAGGGACCTTTGTTTTTTATCTTGGGAGGCTACTGTACACCTTAAAATGTCTCAGCAAGCACAAGATTTTAACTGGTCTTTAGCAATATTTTACCTCTATTAACTTTGTCTCACTCTGTCAACCATAGGCAACCAAAATGCAACTTAAGCACTCATGGCTGTACCAATATAATAACAGTAAAAAGAGATAACCTCACAAACTTCCCTTCCCTGTTGTTAGTGTTTAAATGGCTCAGCCACTATGCGTATGCATTTGCCAAATCAGACTCAGGAAGCCAGAATGTGCACCATCCATTAACTGTCAAGCTCCCCTATGTTAGATACCAGCCCCAAGGGAATAACTAAAGCACGGCAGAGCGAATCTAACAGCAAAATGAAATGTGCTTGTGCACTTGCCTGTGAAGATGGGCATCCAGTTCAGTGAGTATAACCCTGTGTTGCAAAGAACAGGATAGTGGCATGTGTTCTTTTATGTGGGGCAAGCAAACAAGAACATTTATATGTTGGTACTGCTCTGATTCTGTGAAGTATAGGGAAAGATAAAAGTACACAAGGCAGAGCATGTGTCTTCTAGGCACAGTCATGCTGTGGAGAGAAGTAATTTATCCCTGCTGGGTACATCCATCATAATCCAGAGCCTGGAAATATGTTATTAGAGTGCATTCATTCCAGAGCTTACGTTATGTGTGTTTGCTGTTTAAGTTGATTTGCCGCAATGCTGGTGTCAATTAGCTTCTGTGATCCCTTCTTATGCTTTAGCCAGTAATGAGCACACTCACCTGTGTAAAGTTAAACTAATTTTGCAAATATGGGGAAGTGTCAAAGTTACCCCTGTGCTTCTTCATAGCTTAGGGCCTGAGCTAAAAGAAAGCAGGTTAGATGAAAAATGGCTCCAAAACTGAGGTTAATGCCTCCCTTACTTTTAACCATTGAAAATCTAGAAGGTAACATCGTGGAGATTAAGAAGAGATGTATCCATAATTTAGCTAGCATTACCTGTTAATGTACCAGAAATCAAATGGAGATTTTAGCAATTGAGTGTTTTTATTTGAGCATTCTTTGGGAAATAAACATGCTAATACATCCTATTTATGAGCTACATTTGCAGACAGGGAAATTGATGTGGTCTTCTGTCACTTTATGTCTCTCTTTTTTTATGTGTCTCTTGTAAGTTTTTTAACATAGTCTCAAATAAGTTCAAGTTTCATCTTCTGCTGGGAAAGCAAATAAAAAGACTGAGGACTGATAAACAACACTGATTTTTTATATTTTTTTAGATTCCCTGATTTCTTAGGGGATAAACTTTAGATTTCAGGAAACCAGTGTGTAAATAATTTTACAAAATTCAGGAAAATGTTCAGGTTTTAAAGTGGGAGGAAAAATAACTTCTGCTGTGCAAAAAGGAATGTGGAAGTGTCTTCAGATGGGGAAGCGCTGAGGAGAGAAATGCTGATTCTTGAGACTAGCCATTGCTTGTTACTTCGAATTCGCAGAGACTGGGAGGTGAGTGATCCACCAAAAGAAGCAACTGTAGGAATAGGGAGCTGTCAGTCAGGGCTTTTCTCTGTGATACTCTGTCCTCTTACCTCAACAGTCAAGGTGCTCAGAGACAAATCATAATAATAATTATCCTTACTTCTTGGTTCCCAAAACTCAAAGTATAGACAATTCTTATCCATAATATCAAAATGAGCAGCACTCAAGTCAAGCTCTTTTCCCAAAACGTACACAGTGTCCATAATTGCCTTACTGGGAGAAGGCAAAGAAAAGCAAGAGATAGTGGGGCTCGCTTTTCTACCTGGGATGAATGCTGCCAAACTGTTTGAGAGCCGTGAAACATTGGTGGAATACAATGCCTTTATTTTCATGTTGTTAAAGGACTCAGGAAATAAAAAACATCCCATGAAAGTAGCTCATGATTTTGCTCATCTGTAACCAACAGCAAAGGCCAGTTTCCATACAAATCATTTCAGATCTGTGAATCTGTCAGAAGTCTGAAAGGCAAAAGTCTGCTCCCAAAATGATGACATCCTGAAACATGCAGGTGTTTTCTTTATTATGCAATATTGCTTTAATGCTGATTCTGAATATAGGAACTATTTGTAAAGCTAGTGGGATGATTATTACTTTCATTTTGACAGTACAGAGATAAGTTTAACTGATAGTTGAATAAACGACTAAGGTTCACATATACATGCAACATTCTACTACAGCTTTTAACTAATCAATACATAAAACAAAGCTAGCTTATTGCTGTGAGCAAAATAATCTTTCTAACATGACTCTTAAGCAACTCAGTAAATCACTCCTCAGTAATTTCTTTGTCTAACTGGCTCAGTATCCTTGATAGATTCCTGATAGCCCTAAGAAATATTTGATCAGTGGGTTGCCTACGTGTATAATCTTTACTTATTTGCTACACTAGTTTATCTCATTTTTTTCTAACTGAAACTCCATTTTATTATTTCATTGTGAAACATTTTCTCAGTGCAAAGGCTGAATTTATTAGACAGCTTAGACTCCTGCAGCCCTCTGAAGGACTGAGCATTCGGTTGTGATTATGTGACAGATTATAGTGGAGAAATGCCTTTGTCCAGTAGGGCATCCTTCCTAAACAGCTACATTGTACAGGAACAGTCATGAAACCTTGTATTTAAAACAGAAATATTGTTCACACTCCCTATTGGACACAGAGGAGGGAGAAGAGCTGGAGTGGAGGGTCTATGGTTTATAGCATTGCTGTTTGCAAGTCAGAATGGCTGAAGCATTTTAGGAGGCAGCAGTTTTTTAAAAGAACTGCCTAGAAGTCCCTGATAGCTAAAAATCACAAACATGCCTAAGCAGGTTAACTCTTTGAATAATGTAAGATTTCCAGCTACTACAAATAAAACAGAAGAACAGAGCTGTGGCTTTGTGCACATAGACTGCATTGGACTTTGCCCCTACATTTTCCTAATGACCACATGCTAAGTAAATAACTTAAAGTAGCTGCCCCAAGGCACATGTCCTGCGTGGCAGAAGAAAGGTTAATGTTGCATATAGTAGCTTCTGTCTTCTGTCAGTACTTAGCAGTTTACTTTCACTAAAATTAAACAAAATTGTCATCCAATTAATGGCCTGAGTTTCATATTGCCTCCGGTATTGCACTTGTTTCAGAGTCAAATCTAACAGCACCATTAAATCTAATATACGGTTGATCTGTGATTCAGAGAGAAATCATTTACTGGAGGATTGGTTAATGGTGAGTTTACTCCTGGAAAAAAATAATTTGCATTGTTTGAATAGTTTATTTCCAAAAGTACAATCACTGCTCAGAGTGATCTGGAACCAAAGTTGCAGACACTAAATGCAAAAATCCTTAAAAAATTTGTGATTCCTAAAACTCAGAAAATCAGAACAAGGAAATATGTGACTATTATAGAACAGTTTCCTGCACTTTTATGTCATTAAAAATAAACGCTTCTAAAGTGCTATATTAGATTAGCAAAATTAGAAGTTAGAAAGTGATTAAGAACTTGGATTCATATATACCTACACTTTATAGATGTACTCTGGATAGTGGAAAATATCCTGTAAGGGGAAAAAGAATGCAAAATATACCTACAGTTTCGAGTAGAAAATCCTATTTAATCCATTAATTACTTTGCTGCCACTGTGAAGCTAATAACAGTTAAAAATATATGGTAGCTAAATATCCACAGGGATATTTACTGTTTTTGAAGAATAATATGGATACTTAGGATTCAGTTAGCTTAAAACGACTCGTTCATACAAGTACTAAATAAATCAATAGAGGTTTTGACACAAATAGGAGCTCCTGGACTATGTGACTTCACTCATTATCTATACTAGGATAAAAACATAACCAAAACCACAAAGACTGTTCTCCTTAATTCTAATTTTAGTTATTTTGTTTTTAAAGTTCTTTTCTGATATATTTTTGTTCCATCCAAAGGAGAAATCAATGGAAATACTGATTCATTATGAAAGGAACAATGCCCCAAATCAAGCTGAAATTTCCAAAGGAAGCTTTGAGTCTAACAAAATTTTTCTAGAGCTCCCACTAAGTAAATTTCAATATCATCATCATCAGAACTCAACTCACAATATATATATATTTCTAAGGGAAACCTACCAAGCAGGTCATGCCAATTTCAGTTATTAATGGTTTTTAAATTAATCACAACTCTTGTGCTATTTGCCCCTTTTTCTTAAGACAGATACTTCAAACAATATGCCTACTCATAGAATGATATCATAAAATCTTGGAATGGTTTAGGTTGGAAAGTACCTTAAATGTTATCCAGTTCCAACCTTCCTGCTGTGGGCAAGGCTGCCACCCCCCAGATCAGGCTGCCCAGGGCCCCATCCAACCTGGCCTTGAAGGCCTCCAGGGATGGGGCATCCACAGCTTCTCTTGGCAGCCTGTGCCAGTGCCTCACCACCCTCTGAGTAAAGATTTTCTTCCTCACATCTCTCCTAAATCTCCTCGATTTCAGTTTAAAGCCATTCCCCCTTGTCCTATCCCTATCAGGCTGTGAAAAAGTCCATCCCCATCCTACTTATAAGCTCCCTTCAAGTACTGGAAGGCTACAATAAGGTCTCCCTGGAGCCTTTTCTTCTGCAAGCTAAATGAGCCCCATTTCCTCAACCTCTCTTCGTAAGAGAGATGCTCCAGCTCCCTCATCATCTTCATGGCCCGCCTCTGGACCCAATCCAACAGCTCCTCATCTTTCTTGTGCTGGGGACCCCAGGCCTGGATGCAGTACTTCAGATGGGGCCTCACAAGAGCAGAGTAGAGGGGGACAATCACCTTCCTCTCCCTGCTGGCTGCCCCTCTTTTGATGCAGCCCAGGGTACAGTTGGCCTTCCAGGCTACAAGCATGCACTGCTGGCTCATGTCCAGCTTTTTGTCCACCAGGACCCCCAAGTCCTTCTCCACAGGGTTGCTTTCAAACAGTTTTTCTCCCAGTCCGTACACACATTTGGGATTGAACCAACCCAAGTGCAGCACCTTGCACTTGACCTTGCTGAACATCATTAGGTTCCCATGGGCCCACTTTTCAACCCTGTTCAGGTCCCTCTGGATGGCATCCCTTCCTTCTGTTATGTCAACTGCACCACTTAGCTTGGTGTCATCAGCAAACTTGCTGAAGATACACTGAATCTCACTGTCTAGGTTATTGATAAAGATGTTGAAGAGCAAGGGGCCTAAGAAGGGCCCCTGCGGGACACTGCTTGTGACTGTCTTCCATCTGAACATAAAGCCATTGACCATAATCCTCTGGCCGCAACCATCCAATCAATTTTTTATCCACCCAACAGTCCAGCCTTTAAATCCATATCTCTCCTACTTAGAGATAAGGATGTGGTGTAGGTACATGTCAAAGACACTAGGCCGGGCAGACAACATCAGTTGCCTTTCCTTTGTCCACTGATGTCACCGATATCACCCCAACATAGAAGGCCACCAGGCTGGTGGCTGACACCTCCTCATCTTGCATGTGCCTTAACGTGTCTTCCAGGAGCATCTGCTCCATGATCTTCTCAGGCACAGACATGGGGCTCATGAGCCTATAGTTCCCTGGGTCTTCCTTTTTCATTTTCTTAAAAATGGGAGTGATGTTTCCACTTTTCCAGTCTCCAGGGACTTCACCTGACAGCCATGGCTTTTCAAATATGATAGAGAGTGGCTTTGCAGCCACATCAGCCAGTTCCTTCAGAACCCTGGGATGCATATCGTCCATACACATTCAGCCTCATTAGGTGATCTGGGACTTGCTCTGCTCTTACAGTGGGAGGGATTTTGCCCCCCTGATCCTCACCTAGAGGTTCAGAGACATGAGAGGCATGGGAAACCTCACTGACAGTGAAGACTGGGGCAAAGAACTCATTGAGTATCTCAGCCTTCCCCATGTTTGCTGTTGCTCATTGTCCCTTCTCATTTTTCAGAGAGGGTACACTTTCCTACACCTGTGTCTTCTGACCAATGTATCTAAAGAATCGCTTCTTCTTTTACATGTGTCTATAAATTTTCACTCAAAAATGTAAATTTCCTTCTTTCTATTACTTCGTTTTTTGAAGAATAATCTGAAAACCATGAGCTGTAAAGGGTGATGAACAGATGTAAAGTGTTTATGAACAGATAAAGTATCCTTAGTAAAAAGTATTACCTAAAAAGAAATTGCCAGCTCCTGGTTTTGGACTGTCATGACTACTTTTTCCTCTTCTGTTTTGGAGAAAAAAAAAACAAGAAAAATTCATCCTTGAAGTTTTAGAATTAAACATGTCTGCTTAGTTTTTTGGGTGCAGATGCTGTTCCACATATGAAGGAATGTGCTACATGCAGCACCTCACACATCCAGGAGATGCTATGTTCATGGGAGCAGTCAGATACAACTGCTTCTCAGGCTGTATTTTGTTGATTCTGACATTTACTGATGGTAGAAAAGGAAATATAAAGGCTGAGGTAGAGGAAGGCTTGCAGATTGCTAGTGTCAGCAGAGGCGTAGGAAGCACAAGCACATAAACAGAGTGAGGGTATGCCATGATCATGCAGTCAACCTAAAGGTTAATCATTGCCACTAGTGCTCACCAATGCTTTGTGCGAGGAATGAATGGCTGCAACTGTATAATTCTCTGTTGACACTTCTGTGCAAGTTGGCTTCTTCTTCCTCCTTGCAATGTTTGTCTTTCACAAAAGATATAAAATTATTAAACTTGAATCTTGACCACTGACGCTATGTTTGGCATTCACAGTGGTGGATTCTAATATTGTTTAAATCAATTTCTGCTTTACTCTGATTATTCTAAGTGTATATCTCTATCTATACAGAAATAAGAAGCAGAAAAAAAACAGTTACTATACAATCTGTGGATCAAATGAAGCTGGCTTTCTACAACATAAGAAACAGCATCAATATCAACATTAATACTATAAAATCGAGATTTCCTCTTCTTTCCTGTTGGTCAGATAATCATTGCATCAACAATTTATTCATTTAGTTTTGGCTTTACTTATAAGCTTTATCTAACATTAAGGTCCTCGGATGAGTTATGTGACATTGTGTCAAAAAAACAAAAAACATTCAACCTGCTGTCTTTGACAGAGCGAGTTCCAGCTTTTACAGAATCTATTTCAATTAGGACTTTTACTTCAAGGAAGAGGCAGATTTTAATTCTGATGTGTGGAGACCTCATGCATCTGTACATTTACACTGTGATTTAGTGCTGCAGAGATAGTAAGAAAACATAACAAGGAAACGTAATAAACTTATAATAAACATAATAAACTTCTAAACAAAAAAAAAAAAGGAAAAAGAGTGTTGATAATTTGACAGGACAAGTATCACATTCATTGCTTTAATGCAGCTAACACAACTTTGTTCCTAGTGATGTGATACACAAACACAGATCTCCTCTTGAAAGACCCAAATGTTGTTTTTACATTGTAGAAAGAAGCACAGACTGTATTACCTGTGTTCATTTTTAGTATAATTATTTATTTACTTATTTTCAGAAAGTGCCTGTTTCATTATTACTCTGCCACAAAACATCTAAATCTTCTAAAGAAATCTGGGCTGTAGTGTGATTGTACCTCTCCTGACATCATTTTTCTTTCCTATTAAAATTTGCTCTTATCCGTTGTTTTCTTCTTACTGTACGCAGTACATCTTGTAGCCACTCCCATTTTCCTAGCTTAAATCATACTGAAAATAATGGCCTAAATTTTTAGTGCTTCAGGTGCCTGACTCCCTGAAAAACACAATGGTGTTTGGTACATCTGTCTAGATGGTTTAAACAAATATCACTATGTAAGCAAAAGGTACTAAAGAAGCAATATAATAGGACCTATGTAGTCACTTCTGGAGAGAAGTCATCTCTTGCGCAGCTGTATATTCCAGGGAGGATGCAGTATCCGCTTGAAAAGGAAGATAATAGCAGGCAGAGCAGAGCAATTTTCACACAGCACCAGGAGCAAATAGATTAACAAGGAAATGCCAGACTCAAAGGAAATTTTAATGCATGCTATTTTGTTTATTACAGCTAACCAAATACACCTGTAGTAGGAATTGCAGTTTGTCAAAAAGATATACAGTACATACAGTATCTGCACTTTCATGTTTTCAGGTATTTTAAAATAATAAAATTCAGTGTCATTTACTTTTCAACAGAAAATAAATGAAATCTTCATATGTTAAAGTTATGGGTATTTTTCATTAGCTTTTAGATACAGTGTCTGTGCTAGAATCCATTATCTAGTACATTTTGCTTTCCAGATAAAACTTTCAAATGCTTACATTTCACTGCACATTGGTTGATTGGATAATTTGAACATCAAAGGAACCTTTCATTTAATTTAAGCCGTAAAGTTGTCTTTTGCTTTATTAACTTTCGATCAATAAACAAGCAATTTGGAAATGTAATCAGGAAATGCTTCCAATTGGCTGACAATGTATCAAAGCCAGTGCTTGAAGGCAAGAGCAAGCTGTAACAAGCAGTTTATTACCAGTAGCTGTTACTGACATTAGTCAAAACCAAGAAAGATAAAATGGAATAAGAAATGTAATGCTGGAAGAGCCTTGGGCGCTGTGTTCTCTTCTTCCTTTTGAAAACTGCAAGCCTGTCTTTGATATGATAACAAATATAAACTGTTTAAAAACACCAAATGCAGAAAAACTGAGACCAGCCTGTCATGGAGTTAATCCATTCTAGAGTGACATACAAATAGTGTAACATCCAGCGGATATATGTTATGGAAATATTTTGAATTAGATTTACATGTAGTGAGCAAATTGGAACTTTTGATTTTATGTGATATTGTAATGTGCATGTTCTCATATTAGCGGAGTGTAATCCTATTTGAAGATAATGAGTTTTCAATAGGCTCTCCAGTCTGAAGCTGCATCAGAATATTTTGATTTAGACTGGAGAAGGTCCAGAATGGACTTAGAAAAAATTGCCTACCTCTGACAACTGGGGTACCCCTAATTTCTGAGGGGAATTTACATATTCTTGGGCAACACAACACCCATAAAACTAACAGAATGGTGAGTTTTTCTGGTTTGTTTTGACAGTGGGCTATTTTGCTCTGCATTGCCTATAGCCCAAAGCAGAACACTGGGCTGGATTTCATCCTTGTTTTATTGAGCATGTCACTCAAACCATATTGTAGTTATTTCAAAATTTTCTATACATATTTTAACTCTATAAAAAATAAATAAGAAAGAAAGAAAGAAAACGAAAGAAAAAGGAAAAAAGAAAAAGAAAGAAAAAGAAAAAAATGTTTGATGAATTGATCTGATAAATGAATAATGAGCATAGATTAATTGATATAATTTTGCTGTTCCACGATTGAAAAAAAAAGATTGCAGAGAGAACAAAGGAATGCAGGAAAAAAACAGAGAGAAAATGTTTTGGTTGCTTTTTGAAAGTTGTTTGTTGACATACTAGGCATGCTGAGCACATCACAAGGTGTGCTGACACTAACGTCACATATTTTGTCAACTCAAAGCAATACTGTTATGTTACTGACTTGTGAGTATAGAAAGATAATTATTTTTTTGATTCTTTCAGTTAGTTGTTTTACAGGTTTCATAGAAGTAGCTATTCTATGTAGAATTATAACCATAGATGTACACAAGACATTAGCAGGTCTTAATTTCAACTCATTAGTACAATCCAATCAGGTTTTAAAACTCCCTTTTTCCTTAGGCCTCAAAATCTCAAAAGTGGTTGCACAGCTGACACATCAACGGGCTGTGCACCCAGTCCTCCCTCAGGTGACTACAGACCTTCAGTCTTCACTGCTCTCCTGTTCAGCCTCTGCATCCCTTGCTAAACTTGCCCTTGATCAGTATTACCATGGTTGCTGTTGAACTCCACCATATTTGGCCCATAAACACCTTGAGCTAGAACCATTGTGGAGTCCTGTGGAATGCCTAGTAGACAGAGCTTCTAACTGGACTTTCTATAAACTGTGATCGTATTATTTGTCAGTTACTGTTGAATAGGAAACATTAAAACAGCATTTTCCTGAATACAAGTTAGAGAAAAGGGAAATTAAAATATGATGTTTGCGGAAATTGATGTCACATTTCAGGTCCACAAATAAGCCTATAAGCTTTCATTACATATAATTTTATGCTGACTAAATAGGTACCATCTAGAGTTTCTTGGTAAAATACCCAATGTTTTTCATGAAATAAGTTTGAACCTAAACCTCTTCTACTAATGGACAATGACCCATTGGAAAAACAGTATGCTCACATGTTGACCAGAAGTACTTATCACCACACAAAAGTTTCTTATCACCAGAATTGGACCTAAACCAAACACACTGAAATCATCACACTGATATGGTGATGTGAAGAGATGGCTTCAGTGATTTTTCACAGCTCAATTCTCTGCTATTACAATGTTTGGCCCATCAAGAAGAATTTGGAAAATTAACAGAACATCACACCCATCTGAAAGTCTGAGGAAAACAATACAATTATCCCATTACAACATACCAAGGGACATTTTTACTCTGTTGTAACAAGAAGGTTCGAAACAAATCTTCCTGTAGCAATGTCTGCAACAGGATCTGTAACAGTGCAAATTGCAGTCAAAGAGCCTGACCCTATGATCATTGTAGTTGGAAAATATTGGACTGCTGTGGTTTGAGCCGGCAGGCTGGAAAACACCACATAGCCTTTCGCTCACCCCCCCTCCTCCCAGCTGGGATGGGGGAGAGAATTGAGAAAAAAAGGTAGAACTCGTGGGATGAGATAAAACTATTTACTAACAGAAAAGGAAAATAGAATAAAATAACAGTAATGATAATTATGTACAAAACAAGTGACGTACAAAGCAATCGCTCACCGACCGCGACCAATACTTAGCCAATCCCCAAGCATAACAGGCCTTCCCAGCTCACTTCCCTTCTTTATATTAGATGATGTCATATGGTATGGAATATCCCTTTGGACAGTTTGGGTCAGCTGCCCCCTTCTTGTCCCTTTCCAGCTCACTGTGCCCACCCCCAGCTACTTCACTGGCAGAGAGACATAAGGAACTGAGAGAAGTGAAAAATGTCCTTGGCTCTGTTCAACGCTACCAGGTGTTATCAGCCTTGTTTTTCTTCTAAAACCAAAACACAGCTTCGTACCAGACACAACAACAGAAAGTTTTGGTTAGAAACTAAGACATGGACCCATGTGAAAAAAAGTTGTACTTATATACTGTGAAAAAGTTGCATTCTGGGAGACAGCGATGCCTATACTGACGAGCATAAAATCAGAACACTATACATGCCTTTCTCCTAGAGGGGAATCAACAACAGCCCAATCTGTTAAACACCACAAAATAAAAACTGAAAGGAGATGTCACATTCTTTAAAAACAGCTGATGGAAATGAACACTAAAAAAGAAGAGTGGTAGGACCGTATTAGCATGAGAAAGTTAGACGTGATTCAGTAACTATTTTAGACTGGAATTCAGTGAATGGTGTATAACCAACATAGCAGATGGGTACTGAAGCACCACACCAATTGTAGTAATGGAAACAAGAAATTTAGTTGATTGAATTGGCTGCAGAGACAGTTCAGGTACCTAACTTGCGCATAGATCGCTACAGAAACACATATTGAACTGAATCCCACCTATAGCATGATTTTGTCAATATCTAAAAACAGATCCAGAGGCCACTTTAGACTTTACATGTTGATTTTAGGATTTATTTTCAAACAATAAAACATCATTGATCACAGGTGTTTTAGAATATATGTAAGTGATCTTTTGAAATCACATCCAAATTCACCTCTGCCTCCCCTCCAGTTCAAATAAAAGTCATGCAGGTGTGTGTGCATGAAGCCAAGCCCATCCACAGGCCTTATTGCCTTGGGCTTAACATGGGGCTGAACTCAGCTTTCACATCTGTGACGACTTGTGCTTAGTCTGTTTGGAAAATGAGCAAAGGAATCTTGGGTCTTTCTGAAAAATAAAAAGTGGATGTGATCTGAAAATGTCCATAACAAAAGTGCCACAGTAATTAGAACCAAGACCACAAATCCATCAATTATTTTTGCTCTGTTTACACCAGGACTTTATTACTGGCATGATATAGGTACCATTCTAACACATCTTGTAGCTACAAAGAAAAAAAAGTGGCAGATGTTTAAATTGAAATATAAATACAGTTAATGAAAGACTGTTTTAAACAACAGCTGTAAGTACAATCTTTGTGGGCATGTATCAATTTGCCATTCATATATTTAGGCCTTTCTGAAAGTAATGCCTCCTATTGATTTCCATGGAAGCTACAACAGATACAAAGAGCACAATAACTCTATCTGATAAAGCAAATTCTCAACCAACATTAGCTATGCATTTTCACCAATGATGAACAAGATGAACAAACCTGCATGTTGTGTTTGTCAAAATCTGCACCAGCGAAGGTGCCCCAATGTCCCTGTTGCCACTGCTGAAATGCATCACCCAACCCTCACTGTGCTCACATTCGCTGTTTGGTGTCCATAAACATTCAGGAATCATTGATGACTGTCAATGGGTGCTATTTTTTTCCTCATGGAGAAATTCAGTGACACCCCTTTGCTTCATCTGCACGTCCATGTCAGACACCATTGTGTCAGACTGCCTCTCTGCTGCCATCTGTCACACAACAACAAAATGTCAT
>WBMW01006170.1:77500-85682 GCA_013396635.1 Penelope pileata
GATCAGCCATGACAGAGATAAAACACTACTTCCCTTGCTTTTGTCTGACATCATGTGTTTTAGCCACGAATCATAAGGACAAAGTGGATACAATTTAAGTTTTGTTAGGGAACTCCAACAATGGCAAATAAGTTTCTTAAAACAAACAAACAGCTGAACATATAGAATATAATAGAATGTTACTGAATTTCTAAGGTTAGAAAGGGAAGTCCACATAGGGAGAAGTGGTACTAGTTAGTAAGAAAAATATTATGCAGTTTTCATATCAAAATGTGAACCAGAATCTGCACACCTCTTCAGAAATTCAGTAACGAAAATGAAAGCTTTTCTTCCGAAATCTTTCAGTGAAAACAGCTAGTTTCCTCCTTTAGGCTATGAGCATATACTTTCACCCATTTTACTGCTCACAATAGGTCTTTCTAATCCTTCCTGAACCAAAGTTCATCTTTGGAAATGCCCACAGCACATCATTCTCAGAGAACAGTCTTCTCAGCAGCATTTTTTTTTCTCTTCAACAGAATAGATCTCTGTCTGGAAGGCATTCCACAGGATCTTGAAATGCCTTTGTGGGCTCAACTTTTCCTTTGGAGGCGAGTTGGCCTCCAAACATTTTCTTTCCATAAAAACAGCAAATTAGTTTTTCTAATATTTGTCTTTCATTTTTCCACTTTTCACTAACAAGTACTTGGAGTGGGTTTTATTTTACTTTTCTTTCTTTAAAATTCCAAAGCATGGACACCATTCCACTTATTTATTTTATTATTCGGCTATAGTATCTTAATCAGAAAACCACAAAGCTTAATCTTAAATTCTAACTACCATTGCTGGGTTTTGGAAATGACAAGCATAAAAATAGCAAAAATTAATTAGTTTTTTAGAGCTCCATTATTGTGATTACTTCTAAATCATATGAAAATAAAGCAAAAGTAATTATTGTGTATTAATTTTTTATCTTTACTAGATGAAGTAACACCAGATGCCTACGAAACCTGTGTTACTTTGGTCTAGTTGTACTTACACTGCATTTTGACAGCTGTCCTGAGGTCATTGTTAAGATCAGGCCTGTGATGCTGAAAGCACAGCCATAGGTGTGGCAAAGAGAAGAGCTCTGAAATGTGATTTTTCCTTTGCTGGAGAATGCTTGGTGTTTCAAGAGCCAAGAAAGTGGCAATCATCAGGATGGCTGCAAATCATCCAGGTAGGCAGAAAGTGGGAGGCAACATAACAGTCTTGTGTTCCTCCTTCACCTTGTTACCACATAACCTCTCTAAAGCAAAAAATATGCTCAAACCTCTGTTCAGTATGTGCATGTTGTCCTTCTTTATTTCTCAGAAATTCCCTCAAGCATTTTCTGATAAATGACAACTGCTAAATCAGTTCTTATTATGTAAGAAATTATGAGAAGAATGGGATCCTTTAGGTGGTGCTGTTGAATCCAATGGGACTGCAACAGAGTAGGAGTTCATATAGACTTTATGGAATAAAGAAAAAAAATCAGGTAGAATTCTTGCTCTGTTAGCAACAACTGCAGTTTAGCCATTGATTGCAATGAGCTGATTTTCACTTGTCAGACCTTTATAAACTCACTGGTGTAAGTAACGAAGTAGTGTAAATTTTCAATGAAATTAGATGCTAGTTTAGCAGGATTAGGGCTTCTTTTAAAAGCAGTCATAGTTGAAACTTCCATTCCCCTTCTTCTAATACATTGATTCTTGACAACCTTAATGGCTAGTTTGGCAACTTCACAGTTTTAATCTTCCATAGCATATACATATTTAGCTACAATAAACTGTTAACAATATCTGTCCACGTGCATGTTAATAGTGTATGCTTAAACTCAGTGTCATAAACAGAGGGAGTTTTGATGGAGTTGACACAAGTTATTGAAAGATGGGCTAAAATAAGTCGATGCATATTACAAGGGTTGTTGAACATTAACAGCTTATGGACACAATATGAGGATTGATAATTGATATATATTCCTGGGGGATATGATCAATGTGTATTAGTATCTGAAAGGACGTTGTCAAAAGGATGGGGCCAGACTCTTCTCAGTGCTGCCCAGTGATAGGACAAGAGGGATCAGGCACGAATTGAAACATAGAAGTTTCATCTGAATATCAGGAAGCACTTCTACACTGTGCTGGTGACAGAACACTGGCACGGGTTGCCCAGGGAGATTGTGGAGTCTCCTCCTCGGAGACATTCAGAAGTCATCTGGACACCATTCTTGGTAATGTTTTCCGGGGCATCCGGCTTGAGAAGGGGTGTTGGACCAGATGATCTATAGAGGTCCCTTCCAACCTCAACCATTTTGTGATTCTATGATTCTGTGATAATATTTGGGAACAGAAGAAAGAGGAGATTATATTTATCAAGGCTTTTACAAAGAGACATATACAAAAAAACTTCAAGGGGATCAGTTACACAGATCCGGAGAACATCCTGCATGAATGATATTCTTTAAGTTACAAGAACGAATGTGAAAACAGTGATGTTAATAAGGATAAGGAGAGACAGTGATGAAATTTGTGAGGGGACATATACAAATCCCTTTGAGACACTGGCCTTTTCTAATACATGGCTGCAGCTATACTGAGACCAGTTCAATAAAGAGCTCATGCACCTCAAGTGCCTACAGTCTAGAAGGCAGTCCATTCCTTTATTCAAAATAAATCCTTCTGCAGCTTTCTTGGCTCACATCAATACACAGTATCCCTTTTAGTACAATTAGTCTACTAAATACAAGTTTATTTATCTACATAGAATATACTGATGTATCTGCTACTAGATAAATTGGCATTACCAATTGGCTATTTTCCGAGTATCTTTGTAGGATCTTCCCCACCATAACTGAATACTTTGATCCTAACCTGCTGTTGATCCTAACCTGCTGCGCTACCTTCTGCAGTCATTTGGCCTCTGCTTATTACACATCTCCCAATACCCAGATTCAGCCTCTCAAATTTCACTTAGTAGCTGGTGCCTCTCTCTCATACAGGGTTTCTTCCTGGGCTGATGTGTTTGAGTCTTCTCTCTCAGACTTAAAGCCAACTGAGACAGTTGGAAAAGATGAGGTAAGACACTTTTTACCTCATTGATTCATTGCACATTATTATAAGGTAGGAAGGTCCAACTCAAACTGGTATTTCTCCAGAAAAAAAAAAAAAATCAAGATAAAATCTTACATGTGAATTGTCAAATTCACTCTGTCTGGATGGATGTCTGAGTTATAATAAGAAATACAAAATGTGTATTCAGAACAATGAAGAAAACCATATTAGGCAAAAATGAATAAGGTGCCAAGGGTCTGACAAGAGGGCAAATCATAACCAGTGCTCAAAGTGCAATAGATGGGGATATTGAGTAATAGGAAGATAAAGATCTAAATACAGCTATTTAACCTCTGAAGGCCTTCAAGGCTTCTGTAGAAGCTAGATTATAGCTATATAAAGCTTAGATAGAAATGAACTCTGGCACTGTTAGAGAGTTTTTCTTTTCTATTTTTTTTTTAAGGTTAAGTCGTTTTTATGAATACCAGTGAAAAACGAAGTCAGTTCAGCAGTGAAATGAAGAGAACAGAATGGAATGAATGAGATGGTCATCTTTCCTAGGAGAATATTATAAAAAAGCTATATTGAGTTTAATTTCTTAAAAAAACAAGTTCATAGTCTTTAAGGTGTGTCCAAGAAAATTTGTAAGGGAAGCGACTTTTGCTGTCCCATTTTATTGAGTCTCAGAGAGCATCCCAGGTTTTAAGGTAGTGGTTTATAACCATTTTTTTCTCTCTGCGTGTGGTTAATCAGCCTTTGTAATCACAAAATCTCTTAGTGGCTCCTTAACAATTTTGGCAGGAACAGTGGACCTGTTAATAGATTTGTGTACTACTCTGCATCCAGACCACCATCTGGCTGGGTATGGCACAGACTGGATTGGAGTGGGTACACTGCCTCGTCAATGGTCTCCCGCATAGCAGACAGAACTTCAGACATGATGCTTCTCTGGTGATGCAATTGAACTGCAGAGGGGATAAAAATGCACCAGCTTCTTTGAAAACAGTGAGGCAGTGGGAAATAGGAGTAAAGGTGAGAACAGGAGTATCTCAAAAAGAACCTTCAAAACAGATAAATTTATTTGGATGCTAACAGCTTCAACTCTACAAACAAAAAATATGAAATGTACATTTTATTATCCAAACTGGTTCTACCAGTTTTGCCTTGTATTTCTCAGTTGTAGAGCCTTATTCTACATCATGTTCTCTTTCATTTTTCATAATAATATTACTTTGCAGTAAAATAATAAAAATTCATCTAATTTTCTGTTCAAAATTCTCAGATTTTCACTATGAAACTAAGAATTCTAAGGATTAAAAAAAAAGTTAATAAATGTTTAAAAAGATAACATGTAGGTATTCTGTAAAAAATATTCCAGCACCTGTTGTTATTACTGAACATGGATATAAATCTGGGCTTTTAATTCACAAGCTCACTTGCTTGAAGGCACATACTGCACGCTCTCTGTGAGTGTATTCTTATATCAGTAGAAGTAAAGAGCACAAGCATCATTTTCTTTATGGATAACATAGTGGGGTTGGAAATTAAGTGATTCCCTATCATTTTGCCTTGTGAATTCCCTTGTGCTTGTAGAGATTCTCTTGCTTTCCATTAATTTATGCAAAGTGCTGTTAAACAAATCACTACATATGAAGATAAGATAACATAATGCACTAATATATTTTTGTTGTGATTTGGAAAATTACAGAAAGTAATGGTGTAGCTAATCTGCTATAATTTTTTAATTAAATATCATTTGTAATTACAAATTGATATTCCCAATCTCTCTCATGCTCATATTCCCTTGTGTTTTCTACCAAAAAGCTGCACAGAATAATCTGCTTGGTACTACCCATATTCTATCTGTTGTGTGTTACATAATAAAATTTTGATGCTGACTAATACACAGCTTGAGGAACATGTAACAGAATGCAAATATGAAGCATGAAAAATTGTCACCTTAATTGGCAAGAAGTTAGCAGAAGTTTTTCCTCTCAAACCTCTTAGAGACAAACATTGAAAAATGCAGTGCTTTTTATTTTCTATAAATGGAACTTAGAATACGAGGTTCCAAATCCAACTCCAAATCTGTCTCTCAGAGCACAGCAGAGTTTCTGAAGAAGAAAGAAATCCAACTCTCAGCCCTACTGAAGATTTAATAACTGTGGCATTTCTGCTGTTTGGTCTCTCTACTTTTCTAGGCTGAGATGGTTGAAGCAGAACCTTAATGTTAGCAGATATGGAGCTACAAGGAGTGTGAGTTCTCTTGCACATATGAAGTTAACGGTTTGTGTGCAGTAGATCTGTATTGCCTTCCCCCTTTTTCTGCTTAATAATTGTGTTGACTCCATCTGACATTGTAAGGCCCTTCCTACTCAATCATCAAGAAAGATTTTTTTTTTTGTTCAGAAGGAACTCAAAAGTCTTAATCTGAAATCTCCAAAAGATTTTTGAAGACAGAAAAGTTCCTACAGAGAGTTCTAAGGAACATCATCTGGAGAAAACTATTTCTGTAGGGAAGCGTGTGCTGGAAAAGACCATCCAGAGAATGGACACAAGAAAAGCAAACTGAAGGTGTGTGAATTAATCTCATGTACATAACCTGAGTTACTATTATACCAGTTAAGAGAAACAATTCCCTGAATATTTACCATTAGTGGTTGTAGAAGTTACATATCCTGCCTAGAAAAGCTGCTCCATCAACTCTTTGGTTTAGAAACAATATGTTCTTTGGTGGATGCTGCAGGTGAGCTCTCCCCAAGAGCTACTAACCTGAACTTCTAACATGCAACTATTTTTACATAATGATTGTGAAAACAGTGTAGCGTTTCCCAACGGCTGAGAAATAATTTACGGTTTGCATCCCAAAAGAGACATTGGCTACCCGCCATGCTTCCTTATGAAATGTCCTACATATCCTGTCATGAACCTCACACCCTTCTTCACCTTCACTGTGTTCACTTCCACACACCTTCTAAGTATAGCAATCTTTGGCTTCCAGTACTCATCGTAGATTGCTTGGTCACATCATAAGAGTGAGTTTCAGGAAGAGGGAAGGAAGAAAATGGACACAAGATGGGAGGGCAGGATGTCTGGCTTCTAGCAGGAAAAAGAAAGATCATCCTGATGCTTACTATGTGACTCTGATTTAATTAGTATTGAGAAAGATACTTGAGAAAAGAAGGGCTTTCACATTGCAGAAGGGAAAAAAAATAAAAAGAGCTAATTTGTATAGTGTTTATCAGCCAAAAAAGAGGTAAAAGCCAACAATATGTTCGAAAAGTATAGATATGATTATTCAATAGAAATTTGAGGAAATTATCCTAGCACAATCCAAGAGACTAATGAGTCCATATTAAGAAAACTGCAGAGTGCAGGTCACCCTATTATAAAACAGGATATTACAGAAATGGAGAAGGTGCAGCTAAGGGCAAGCAGAGTGCCACAGCAATACAATGATCTTAGTCAGACAGAAAGGTTAGAGAAACAAGTTCCATAGACTGGGGAAAAGAACTAAGAGTAAGATAGAGTGAAGTCAGCTAGAGTATTTTTATGCAACGGGTGTAACAGCTTTAAAAACAATACCTACAAGAGGATATTTGAACTTGTACCACTGCAAGTGTAGAGTACAAAGCTGTCATTTTGATTCATCTGTTTGCTCAGTGTATTGTAAATAACATATAGAATTATAAAATGATGAAATGAATTGATGTGGTTTAAAATAGAGCCAATTAAATAGACACGGGTTTTTCCACTTCCAAAAGAATAAATGAATAGTTTAACAGCATTTCTTACAAATCTTTTCTTTAAAACCTATGTGGTCATGTATCAAGCCAATTTAACAGTGAAATTTGGCTTTACAATGGGTGAAAAGTTAGGCAGAAATTGTTACAAAGCTATAGAAAAGAGTTAAGTGGGCAGGCTTTTGTGGTGATGTTTGCGTAAATCAGTTCTTTCAAAAAAAAATTCTTTTTTTCAGAGAATGTTAACAGACAATGGAGTAATACAGAAACACTACATATGAATTATATTTATTTGTGTGTATATATACATATATGTATATATGCACATACTGTAGAACTGAGTCAACAATCAAAAAATAAGACTACTCCATTTCTCCTTTGTCAGGCATGAAACAATGTTTTATTCAGTAGAAGTAGTGTTGGTTTCAGGCATTACAGCAATTGAAATTTGAATGAATATTTTCATGGGAATTTTGATTAGTCCAAATTAATTTTACACCATTTAGAACTGCAGTTGATACTCATAGAAGGTTTTTCATTCATTCATGTATTTTTTAAATGTCTACACTTTGGAGTCATGGCAGTCTCCACTCAGTGGAGGATATCCATCAAGGGTATAGATATGTGATCCTAGAAATACACTGCCAGCCCAAAGGATAGGGGGTGTTCAGTAAATTGTTTCAACATTCTCTTTTCACTAGGCAAGCTACATTCTTTGCCCTTGCTGAATCCCTGATAATTAGTCTCATCTATTCGTATACACTGAAGCTATAGGGATTCAGTATGACTCAGGAGAATATATTTAGTTTGTCTTTAAATTTGTAAAATTTTACTAAGATCATTACATACAAAATGCTTAGTTTATAAATTAAGTTTTAAAAGAGTGAATGAAATACGTAGGTGGCTCTGAAAGTAATGCCTCCTGTTTCACAGAATCATAGAATGGTTCAGGTTGGAAGGGACCTTAGAGATCATCTTGTTCCAACCCCCCTGCCATGGGCAAGGACACCTCCCACTAGACCAGGTTGCCCAAAGTCCCATCCAGCCTGGCTTTGAATATTTCCAGAGAGGGGGCATCAACGAGTTCTCTGGGCAACCTGTTCCAGTGTCTCACCACCCTCACAGGGAAGAATTTCTTCCTTATATTTAGTCTAAATCTACCCTCTTCCAGTTTATAACCATTACCCCTTGTCCTGTCATGATCTATCCTTGTAAAAAGCCCCTCCCCAGCTTTCCTGTAGGCCCCCTTCAGGTACTGGAAGGCTGCTATCAGGTCCCCCTGCAGCCTTCTTTTCTCCAGGCTGAAGAGTACTAACTCTTTCAGCCGGTCCTCGTAGGGGAGGTGCTCCAGCCCTCTGATCATCCTCGTGGCCCTCCTCTGGACCC
>WBMW01006170.1:86025-93525 GCA_013396635.1 Penelope pileata
CCAATCACCTCATCTCGATTTTCCATGTGCCTTAGTAGAGTCTTCAGGAGGATCTGCTCCATGAAGAGTAGATCATTAATTAATTAATTAATTAATTAATTAAAACCGTTTTAATTATAGATATTTAATATATATATTTAATATAATTATAATTTAATATATTATTCTATATTTAATTAATTAATTATTAATTAATTAATGATTGTTGTTGCTTTATTTATTTTTTATTTGATTAATTAATTAATTAATATTTTATTTATTTCCATTTCCATGGAAACTACAACAGATACAAAGAGCACAATAAAGCTGTTCGATAGAGCAAATTCTCAGCTATAAACACTATTTTTCAACATAGTCATCACCATTAGCTCTGCATTTTCACCAGTGATGAAAAAGAACCTGCATGCCACACTTGTAATAATCTACACCAGCAGAGGTGCCCCACTGTTGCTCGCCACTGCTGAAATGCACCACCCGCTGCTCACTGTGCTCACATCCACTCTTTGGTCTCCAAAAATATTCAGAAAGCATCGAAGAATACAAACGGGTGCAATTTTTTCCTCATGGAGGAATTCAATGAACCTTTGCTTCATACTTGCTTCCATGTCAGATATCATTTTGTCAGACTGCCCCTCCGCTGCCATCTGTAACACGGCAACAAAATGGAATGGAATATTGGCAGGAAGGTTCAACCTCTACAGCCATACCACTGATATCTGCCTCTGATGTCACGGGCCAATATAATAAAATAGGATGCATTAGTTTCGGAGCAGCATTTGTACATATATGGTATTTATCCCTGTCCCAAAGTCAACAGACGGATGTAGGAACATGCAGCAAATGTTAACGTGTGACCACAGTCCTGCATTCTAACACAAGTGTCGAAAAGACAACATTTACCAAATCTGCTGTATGCTACTCTCCTGAATGGCACAAGATCCCTGTGCAAAGCAATTATGCTATACATGGAAAATTGCATCAGAGAAAAAAAATTTTATTTGTCTCTCACCACTGTGCTACGATAGACTATCGTCTCCGCTCCAAGGTATATGCCCAAGGCATATACAGAAAAAGTTGGCCTGATTTTTGTAGTGTTGCATGTAGAGAAAAACATTAGATTAACACATTTATTTTGAAATTTCTGCGATTACTAGCATGGAAAAAGCAAAATGAATTAGCATTTCATTATGTGCTTGGAAATTAGGTACCAGAAGGGTGTGGAAGTAGGTCTGAATATGAGAGAACTCATATGTTTGGGGAAAAAATGTGTTCACTTAAGAATCCATGGTGTGCATCTGAAAATTCCATTAGAATGTCAAGCTGCATTGGTCAGACAAAAAGAATATGAAATGGGACCAATTAATACTGATGCTGTTGAATGCATGGCAATAGCTTCTGGTTCCTGATTTACAGAGGGGAATACAATTGAGTGGAAATTCTTTTGATACATTTGCATTTATAGATATAAGTCGTATGTAAAGAGATCTAGCAAATACAGAGTAGTGACTGTAGCTCTCAATCCTAAGTCAAGAATTTGGGATTATACTGTTGGCTCTGTCACTGATCTTTTTGAAGATCTTGACTAGATCACTTCTTTGTAAATGTTTCATGTACTAATTTTTGCTGTGTCTAACTCAGCTGTAAGCCTCCACAGTCTTCAGAAGAACGGCTATTTCACTGTATGTTTGTACAGTCTGCAGCAGGATGAGCCTGTGATCTTCTCTAGGGAGAATTTAAATACTACAAAATCATGCAAGCAGCAAAAGGGCCATGGCAAAGAAAGAGAGAAAATCAATGGGATTTGAGGATCAAGGAATTTTAAACTCAGGGAGTTTAAAATATATGGTGTCTGCACTGAAGTAGCTCCTAATCTGGCCTATAATTTGATCTATCTGTTCTGTATGCTTTCATGTTGTTGAAGCAATTTACTTGAGCCAGTTACTCATTTTTCTAGATTAGGCAGAGAGAGATTTAATGTATTTCTTTGAAAACACTGAGTGGGAGATCTGTAGTACTACTGAAAACTGTCATTCCTAATTCTTAATTAAGGAGTAAATAATTTTCTACCTAAACAGAAGTAGACTGACCTTCAGGTATGTGGAATATCCTGTTAAAATCTGTCTTCAGGCATCAGCAGAAAGAAAGGCTGTGCCAGTCTCTTCCAGGCAAACTGGACCCTTATCCACCATTCTTTATTCTCCAGTGGTTGAAATTACGACTCTGCAGGTGACCAGTTAGCCAAGAATCATGAAGCCACATGCCTTCATGTGTACAGTAAGTCATCTTTGTTTTTGTGTTATGGAGTAGAGAAGCCTTAGCTAAATAGTAATGTAGTTGTGACAGCAAGGAGCCCATTCCGGACCAGTGCTTGATATATTTAAACATTTTCTTCATCTGATTTGCAACCAGTGAGTTCTCCTGGCAGCCATCCCAATGGGATTGCTCAAGGAGAGCAAGACGGAAGGAAAGTGCAAGCAGCGTTACTCCAACAGACAACCTCTCCCTTTCCCACATTTATAGCTTCTTCTGTTGGCTCTTTAGTACAATGGAAACATCATTTTGTTGTCAACTTATTTATAGAGAAGAATAAGGGGTTTATATGTTGTCTAGTTAAAAAACATTCTAGTATTTATCAGTCCCCAGCAACTTTTCAGTTCTTGACTGAGAAATAGTTTAGTAGACTGAATTTATCTCTGTTATTCAACATTGAAAGTAGCACAGGAGAGCCTAGAAGCAGTTAGGATATGTGAAAGTAATTTTTGCATTAGCTGGTCTCAGATGATGATCAGGCTACAAGCAGTATATTAAAAAATGAAACGCTGATGGCTTTATGATCAGGCATCATGCTCTATCTGCTTGGCTAGCTAACATACTATTTTCAGTGCAAAAATTCTGAATGGTTCCCTTTAAAATGCACTCAAAGGCACGTAATGTTCACTCTTCCCTTTTTTCCCCACATTTCTGGACAATCTTGTTGATTCTAAACAAGTTTCTTCCAGCCGAACTACAGCAAGATGAGTTCACAAGTGTAAAGATACAATGTTCTAGTTGCAAAATAAGTTTTTGAGGTCTCATTAGTGAGCAGAGTTGTGTATTCTGTTTTCTGCCATTGGCACGAACCAATCTTCTGCATACACATTTTACAGCCGTAAGATTCGTGCATACATGTGAGAGCAGCAGTAAAAAGAGCAGTACGACTATAAGCACCGATGGGAACACCTATACAAGTGCACAAGTGTGTGTAGCCATCTGCTCAGGCATGCAAGTTTTCAGCATTTTAAGCTTTAGCAGGCAGTTAATTCTGCTCAGATTTTCGACTGGTCATGTGTCTGTGTAAGTGAATACAAGGGACTCGAAAATGTCTGTCTGTTAGGTGTCATTCTACACTTCTTGCACATTTAATGAAGAAACCCTGCTAATCACTTTCCAAACAGCCTTATTTTTGATTCTTCAGTTTTCTTTTAGAGTAATGTTCTAAGCAAAGTTTAATGGGAGAAGTTAATTTTAAGCAACTGAAAGGTTATATATGTGATGATTGTGAAATACTTAAGAAAAACAATTCAAAAGTGTAATCTCAAAGAAAAAAAAACTGTGTAATTGAATAAAACCAAACACAAAATAAAACAAAATAAAAAAGTAAATAATTAAAAAGAAACCTGTACGTTATCACCACTCCATGATTTTTATTTCCTGGTGCAGATTTTTTTGCGGGGATGTAAATCTATCCTCAGCCTCTATAATTACAGGATACCGATTCACTCCAAGCTGAGGATGTAGATCATGGTCTCCCTAGTTCTCTAATCACTAGCCTTCTCATGTATGGAAAGATACTGACACACTTACAGTGGATGCAAGACTAAAAGAAGATAAGATTTCGGAGGTGAAAAATAATATACAGCCCTTGCCCACTTATTAAGTTTCGCTTAATTTGCTTTTCCTGCCATTCCTTACCTATTTTGCTATCATTTGTGCTGATTAACTGATTAACATTGAAGTCAACAACACTTTTTTTTTTTTTTTTAAATAAGAAAATTTATTACTGATAGAATTTCTGTTTGAATGAAAGGGAAAAGAGTTGTTACAATCCAGTTACATGAAGGAAAAGCAGCTATATATAGATCTTGTATGTTAATGACTAAGAGGTGTTGATTAGCATCATACTTTTATTTCACACAAAACTGTGTGAACTTTTCATAACAAAACTTGTAAGAAAGCAGAAGCTGCCTGATTTATTCATTTGTTTGTTAAAGTGAAGCAGTCAGCAGTTTGCCAAATTCAAACTTCCTGCATGTCTCACAGCCTTTCAAGTCAGGGCAGGCGAGCTTGGCATCACTTCCGCCTCCTCTTCTCCCTCGCCCCTGGCCCCTGCCGCCAGACTCCCAGTGGACCTTACAGTGTGTATCTTACTACCTTTTAAAACAAGCACCTTTAAACAAAGCAGTCCAAACATTCCCGTCTCTCCAGTGGCCCAGCAGGGTAGGGGACGGTGACTAGGCAAATGGTCCTTGCTCGTCAGGCAGCATGAAGTTGAGCTGATGGGTACCTGTGGGGGGACATTCAAGGAGAACCATAAGAGTAACTCAAGTAAGTAAATCATGTGGTTTTTTAGAGATAATTAAGGCCATGTTTGGGAAGTATTTGACAAAGGAAATAGCTCCTTTTTTTTTTTTTTTTGCATATACAGTAAAAATGCCATCTCAGCTGCATGTTGTCCTGTTGTCCCCGCTTTGTGCCTGCTCAGGCTGAGCTGGTTTCTGTAACAGCAAGGAAAGGCTTTTCAAGCAGAGCTAGGAGGCACTGAGGAAAGGAATTCCTCTCCTTGGTCTTAAGTGGGCAACTGTATTTGGTAATGGTATTTTAGATGAAATGTGTGCTTCTGCATGCTTGTTTATGTTCTGTTGAAGATCTTGTTATTGCTTTTGTTGGTGGATAATTTCATTTGACAAAGTGCTGCAGATTCATCGTTATGAATGAATTTGCAAGTACAGAGTGGGATGTTTAAAAAATAATACAGAACTGAACATGCATGGTCACAGTGCACGAATTCAAACATTTTGCAGTAGTAAAATGCCAAGATAGATATTTTTAATTTTTCATAGTACCCCTGTACTTGTAAAGATTTTGCTTTTGTTCATGATGATAAACATCAGGAAATCAAACTCACTGAAGAGCAGATTAAACATCATTTCAGAAACTTGGTTGTGTGAGAAAGGAGACAGTATTGCTCAAATGTAACCAGTATTTCCCTGAACGTGCATTGTGTTGGAAACATTTGAATTCTCTGTTCTACCTTTTGATGTGTGTGGCTAATGGCTACAACGAAGTCTTCCTCTAACAGCCATCTGTGTCTGGGCTGTTTGTACAAAAGGTCATGTGCAAAATGCTGGGCTCCCAATCCCTCGATAATACCAAACAAGTTGTAAGAAATGCTGGTTCCTTTGGTCTTTGCTGTGTGGCGTCTCTAGTTTTTGGAACACGCTGTAATTCTTGAGAACTTACCTGATAGCTGAAGAAAAAAGACATAATGAAATTATTATTTGGGGATTTCAGCATTTTTTTTTTTTTTTAGGTTCAGGTAAATGAAATTTCTTCTGGTTCATTGTCTTAATTAATTGGATCCACAGGCTTCATTAATCTCCAAACGCCACTTTCAATTTTTCTGTCCTATGGTCGCTGCTTGGCCTCAGAGATCTGTCTTTCTTTCTCTTCCTTCTCTGTTGGACTTTTATAACATTTTTCTACCATTTGAAATCATGCAGTCTGCTGTTTCCTTCCATCTGATTAATTTAACAAGTATCTCACCTCCCTAATGGGGGAGGAGAAAGGTGCAAGGTCATGTCCAACACTGCAATTGGGCACGTTGCTCTACTAGAAATCAACCCAAGCTGGGACACCTTAGTGATGTCTGTGTTACATGACCCAGAGATCAATAAAATAATGTTATTAAAATTTTTCTTACCTCAAAGAACATAAATGTCGAATTAAATTTCAAAAGGATTACTACAGATTTCAAGTAAGATGAACAAATAAAATTACATTACCAACCTATCAAGCATAAAAAGTATGTTGCAGTGGAACTCGGAGTTGCTTCTAATATAACATAAATATGGGGAGAAAAAACAAGTGAGATAAGAAACTTACAAACTTTCAGGAGTTGCCTTTTATAATATATATATTAAACATTTTTTTCCCCATCTGAGCATGCATGTGATTGGAAAAGCAAATAGGATAGAAGAAATCATTTTTCAGTAGAAGGAATTTCTAATAGGAATGATGCCATGAAGCTAAATGGAGGGAAAAACTGCTGGCTGGGGAACCTCCATCAATACCCCGGGACTCCAACTCAGGTTCAGGGAAGTCCTGCACTTGATAGCTATAAAGGAACAGAGATGGAGTCCAGCGCTTTTTGTACCTATCTCATTAATGTCCATGTTTCTGCTAGATACAGAAGTTTACCTATATGTTATGACTTGCAAGCTCAGGGATAACGATGATACTGCAATCAAACACCCTTCCTCCACTAAAAAACTGGTTATTACCAACCTCAGAAAATAAAAATAGGATAAATTTGTAAGCATGACATAAATATTTAATTTCAGTGCTTGCCCTATATTCTTGTATGATAAACAAAAAGCAATCTTGAAATGAAGTTCATAGATTTGGCTGTTACATGATGTACAAGCTTCCTCTCTACACTCTACTGGAGCTAACTATTCATTTTGCATGGGAAAAGAAACATAACAACAGGAATCAACATAGAGACCTTGAAAATCTTAATCTATTTTTTTTTTTTTAAGTACAAGTCTCCTTTAAAGATAGGAAAGATGCTACTGAAATACAAAATGAACCATAAAGCTACATAGCATTGTTTGACCTTGTTTTGACTCAGATCCACACACACACACAAAGCTATTACACAGCTGCTTATACATACATATGTATATACATTTATTAATGCTCAACATATTCAAAAAAGATATAATCTTAGTCTGATAGCGAATAAGGGGAGAAAGGGATAATATTATGACAATGCTCATATGGAAGATATGAAATAAATTATTTTAAAAATTAATAGCATATGAAACATTCCAGCATAGTTTTATTTTTGTCAGAATTGATGTAAAAATGTGAACAATAACACAATACTCTAGAGTTTGGTCAATATAATGAGCTGGGATGCCTACAAAAGGTGTTACAGAGCTCAGTTTGGAATGTATAAGAGCCTGCTAAAAAGCTGTGATGACCACACAATTTAATATAAATGATATTACCAAAATAAAACAAAAACCCAAACCAAACCAAAACAAAACCACTTCTATTTTTGCTTCAGTTTTGGTTTGACACAGACGGAGAGAAGCTAATGAGAATATCAGCCTTTGATACAGCAATTCTGGAAATGTTTTTAACCTTTAGTAGTATTTTGTCCCTATTTTCTCAGAGAAATTTTACCACCTTTTGATTTTTGAATTCTGATTTAAGGTTTCTTTTAGCCACAGATGA
>WBMW01006170.1:103525-126025 GCA_013396635.1 Penelope pileata
AAAATGATAAAGCATTTCAAGTTGTTGCATCAAAAAACCCTAGTAATTCAAAACAATAGGAATTATATTTCAAATACAAAACCAACATAAAATAGGAATTAACAGCAGTATCAGACATTCTTCCTTTCTTGGTGAGGAATTCTGTAAAGGATAATACGACAAGCTTCTGAAGTTTTAGTATGTACTTTGTCAATTTTATAAGAACATCTGCATATACACAGTCACAGATGCATGGGTTAACAAGGAGAAAAGGAATGAACCCATCTGGATTCAATTCTGAATTTGATATCTGCAGAATGTGCTAAGAGCATTTGATTTTTATTTAGGCATGCAAAGTAAGGAGGATGAACTGACTTTAAACTCTTGCTAAAACAAAACTATTTTTTCAGTATGTAATTAGCACCTTTATTCCCACATTGTTTTTCTGGCATTTCTAGCATAAATATCTAATGTCCTAAATTAAAGCAGAATAGGTTCAGTTTTCACTATTAGAAGAATAAAAAGAATAAAACTATTAACTGAATTCACAAAAGCAAATAAAAATATAAAAGATAATTCTTCTCTTGGTTGAATTAGACATAAACACAGTAAAACTCTTAACTCACAAAGTGAGATAAGGTAAAACAATAACTAGTCTCACTGTATATATGCGCTGCCTCATAAATAGAGCATACAACATGTACTGAACAAGTACTTACCAGTTAGCTATAGCAAGACTTTCTCAGAGCTAGAATACAAATTAAAGATTACTGTCCAAGCATTATTGGATTACTGTTTGGGTTAGTATCCAACACATCATTAATTGTTCTTCAGAGTAACGAAGAACAAGACATGCTCCTTGATTCTTCTTGCTAAGTTAACCCTGCCTTGAAGAAGCAGAATTGGAAAATGAGCCTAACCATTACCAAACCATGTCACTCAGTGCCACGCCTATCCTTTTCGTGAAAACCTCCAGGGATGCTGACACCACCACCTCCCTGGGCAGCCTGTTCCAATACCTCACCACTCTTTCTGAGAAAAAAAATTTCCAAATATCTAGTCTGGACCTCCCCTGGCACAACGTAAAGCCATTTCCTCTCATCTTATCATTAGTTACCTAAGAGAAGAGGTCGACTCCCACCTTGCCAGAACCTCCTTTCAGGTAGATGTATTGAGCGATAAGGTCTCCCCTGAGCCTCCTCTTCTCCAGACTGAACAACCTCAGTTCCCTCAGCCGCTCCTCATAAGACTTGTGTTCCAGAACCTTCACCAGCTTTGCTGCCCTTCTCTGGACATGTTCCAGGGCCTCAATGTCTTTCTTGCAGTGAAGGGACCAAAACTGAACACAGTACTTGAGGTGCGGAGGAGCTGCTGACTCCGTCAAAAGTAGAGAGGCCTTGCAGAGACATCTTGGCAAATTAGAGGACTGAGCAATCATCAACCACTAAACCATGAAGTTTAACAAGAGCAAGTACTGGATTCTGCTCCTGGGAGGGGGCAACCCTGGATATACATACAAACTGGGGGACTGAGGGTTCTAACTGACAGCAAGTTGAATTTGCATCAGCAGTGAGCCCTGGCAGCCAGTAGCACCCTGGGGTGCGTCAGGGCCACCACTGCCAGCTGGGTGAGGAAAGGGATTGTCCCACTCTGCTCTGCGCTCATGTGGGCTTACCTCGAGCACTGTGCACAGTTAGGGATACCACAACATAAGAAAGGACACGAAACTATTAGAGAGCATCCAAAGGAGGACTGACGAAGACGGCGAAAGGTCTAGAGGGCAAGATATATGAGGAGATGGTGAGGTCCCTTGGTTCGTTCAGCCCAGGGAAGAGGAGACTGAGGGGAGACTTCAGGATGGCCTACAGCTTCCTCACAAAGGGAGTGGAGGGGCATCGCTGATCTCTATTCTCTGGTGACAGCAACAGGACCCAAAGGAACAGCATGGACCTGTGTCAGGGGAGGGTCAGGTTGAGGGTTAGAAAAAGGTTCTTCACCAGAGGGTAGCTGAGCACTGAAACAGGCTCCCAAAGGGCAGTGGTCATAGCCTGCCGTGCAAATACTTCTTTTCGAAAGCATAAGCACGAGGAAAAACATATAGGCTCTTGAAGCTCAACTCCAGAATTCGTTCTTTGAAATCAAAGGTGGGGCCAGGCTGAGGCACGTCAGTTAGAGATACAAAGGAACTTACATTTCTAATACTTTTTGTGTGTTCTGAGGAGGAAGGAACTATACAAAATATCTGTGAAAATCAAAACCAGGTTCGTTGGTTGGTTTCCTTTACCATAAGCAAAACACAATTCGGACACTCATAAATCGATCAGTGCACTCTTACCTCAAAGGCTTTCAGTCAATCATGATATGCTCCAAGATATTTATCATACAAAAAGATCACAATATTGAGATCATTATATTTTATTATGCAATTAATATGAAAATACTACGTGTTTTTAAATAGATACATATATATAAAAACATTTTTATCTGTGTAATTCTACACCTCCAGTTTGTTACAGAATGAGAGCACTGTACTAAGGACAAATTCCAATGTGAAGTGCTGAGTATTTAAACAAATTCTGAAGAAATATTTATGTATGCAATGTCTTTTCATTAATAACTAGGCCAATTCAAATAAAGCCTAACAACAGGTCATAGCTTACAGATCTCTGACTTCTGATTAAAATGACTACATAATTGGAATTTGTGCTTTTAACTAAGATTACTATAGTTCCTATATATGGTTCAGTCTTGGGTTCATAACTAGTAAGTATTTTCTTTAATGACATAGAGGAAAGAGCATGGTTATTAACTTTGCAGACTTCAGCAAAACAGAAGAGAATGCAAGCACATCACTGAAGATGATGAGATTTCAAATATTTGATAACTGGAGAAAATCCAGGTAGTTTCAGAAAATATTGTTACATGAAGAAAGGCTGAAGAAAGGATGTCTTAGGTTATAGCAAGAACAGGTCAGGTACTGGAGTTAAAAATTAGTACTACTAATGAAGCACTGGTTGCTTGGTGAGTCTTGGAGACCCCATCCTTGGGGGCCTTTATGAGCAGGTTAGACACACTGAGGAATTGAGTTCAGATCCTGCTAACTCTTCAGTAGGATAAAAAGGATGATGAGGTGATCTCAGCATTATTACTATGTCATGTTGAAATGTCCTCATCAAAATAGCCATCTTGTATTAAGCAATTGCTGGCAACCCACACCTCCACCTGAGTTCAAGACTTACAATAGTATGTAATAATCAAGAGGTGAAGAGATGCCCATAGCATTAACAAAAATCAAGTGCGGTGATTCTAAAATTATTTCAAAAAGATTTCTGATAAAAATATAAGTAAATGAGCACAGTTATTTCCATGGGTCACCTCATGTAAAAGTGGTAGATCTATTGTTTTAAGAGAATTTTTTTTGTGCACTTCAGCATTCTCAAAACTAAACTCCATGAGAGATCTTTCTAGTATAAAAAAATACTCCAATATGTTGCAGAGCTGAATACATCTCCTTCACTCATAATTCAAAGAAGACGATGTTTCGTTGTCTCTGTGGCTGTCTCAAACATTCACTCTTCCACATGTCATAAAGGTTTTCAGCATGCTTTACAGCTTTACACAGAGACTTCTGCTATCCCCTCTGGAAACTGGCAAACTACAACTTCCAGTTCTCATTTCTCAGAAGTATACTATATCCTGAAGGACACCGTCATTTATAGCATTTAACTGGAACAACTGCCAGGTGTCGAAGGGACGAGTAACAGTTGCTGGACACTTATGGAGGCCTCGTCAAGACTGTCTGTAGACTGCTGGAGAAGAGCTTTGAGGCTTCAAAGGAAAAAGAAAGATAACAGGACAGGCAGCTGACAGATAAGTACCTACTAGGAAGGACTGTATAAAGTAACTTCCAAATATTTAGAGACTAAACCATACTCCTAAAGCCTACAATAACTTGTGTGATGAAAGGTGAACTGTCTTTTGAGTTTTGCACAAGACTAGCTTGATCCCATCCTGGGAAAACCTGTATGATGTAATAGCTCCTAAAATCCTGCTAAAATCTAGGCAATGGCAACAAAACAAGTGTTACATTCAACTTTTAAACATTAGAATGAGGGCTGCTGCTGACATGAAAACAACAACATCCTACAGCCGAGTACATGACTTCTTAATTAAATTGAGTTGAACTGTTGTCAACAAGGAGAAAACTGATACAATATTCTCAATTATGGATAGCATGTTTTCTACAGAGACTTCAAATCGTATCAGTTTTAATGCAAGAGGATACCAAACCCAGCAAAACAGCACTAAGAACACAGGACAGTAAAATATAAATAATTACTATAAACAAGGTTTGGACTAGTTTAGTAGAAATCCACGTGCTTATCCCAGGCTTTGAATAGAACATACAACTTTCCCTTGGAAAAAAATACTAAGTCAGACATCGCCTTTTGTAACAATCAGTACTGAGTTACCACAGAGAACCTGGGCACTTCACTTCTACCAAAAAAGAGATTTAACAATTTTAGTTTCCCTGTATTTCTTATTTCCCATTATGTGGGCTGAAGAAAAATAATTATTTTATTGCCCATTTGTATATGTAAAAAATAAAGTATATACAAGGGGTTCACTGTTTAATTCTGAATGCTGCCAGAGAAGTAAGAGCTACAATCCCTCCAGGCTTCCCAGAGGAACAAATTCCACAGGTCCTCTGAACATTGTTACCCATACCCACCCAAAACCATTAATAGTCTGCCAAAATCATTAAAAGGGAAGTGCTATGGGAGGTCATGATTGAAAGAGGAGCAGTCTCTCAGACACTTAAGTCAATGCAATGACAGGCTTTGAAAAAATGTTGCCCTTGGCTTTGTATGGAAGAGGTGGTAGATGTAGAGGGAGAAAAGTCGCCTAAGTGTCTGGTATGAGCTTTGTAGCCAAGCATATGGTCTGTAGCAAGCCATGTAATTTTTGAAGATATTTCAGTTTCACAGAGGAGTTGGATTAATCAGTCTAAAATCATGAAAGGGTAATTTTTTTTTGTTATGTTGCCACTGAAAGTATTTTGCGTTGGTGTGCTGACTTAGGCATCCAGCAACCCTAAAGAGTTTCTCACTTTGGTATCCTATGGCACAAATTAGATGATGTCTTGAAGTCCCTCCCAGGCTTATTTTCTGAGACTGTGATTTTGATGCTACGGACTCACTAGATTTTTTAGTGACTTCATGTAGAAGTATAGAAAGATGACAAAGATTCTAGAGCTCCAATTTCTTAAGAAATTGGTAGCTGAGCTCTAGAAACTTCTTTTTTTCAGAGATGAAGTACAGCATATGTGGTATGATAACATGCTGATTTTGTTTGCCTGTTAAAGTAATAAAGATATTTAAAGTTTTAAAAAATATAAAATTAAGTAGTTCTCAAACACTTTTAACCTTTTCTGAAACCAAATGATGTACTATTTGACCCATTCTACCCACAATTCTGTAGACAGACCTCAGGTCACAAACATTACATCTTCAAAACCAACTGGTTAGTCTGCACACAATCTTCAAGCTGTATTATTTCTTCACTATATTTACTTCCACAATATTGACTGTGCTTCAGGACATGAAAGAACAACACAGTATACATTGTATTTGAGTTACACAAAATCTTATATAGAACACTAAAATTTTCAGTGAAACTTCTTATGGTGGACACTTGAAATTTTTATTTAATACTCACACTGGCCTCAATTCTTTCATGCTGTAGGCATTCTGAACTACAAATGCAGTTTTGATTCAGCTATACAAAGTGCTCTGTATATACTTTGGGAGAAGACATTAAATGATTCACAGCTACAGAATTTCTCAAACCGCACAAATCTGAAATTGTGTGTCCACATAAACAAGGTAAACTACTGAGGCACAAAGAATATTGAGACAAAAATACTTCTTTCTGTATATTTCTATGTTTGAGTACTTGGTGAACATCTTAAATCTTTATTTTTCTCTGAAGGATCTTGCCTTTCTGAAGACGTCTGTATTAACATCTAATAGTTTATTTTCCCAGTTTAACCTCTTGAAAAACGTATTCAAATATTTTCTTCCAGATCTAAATATTTTTAAAGCTTTCTTCAGAAAATTTCTTTAAAAAATATATTTTTTTTCACCAAATATTATTTGGTAAAATAATAGTCACTGAATTATGAGTAACTGTTTTTTCTGGAAGATCTGGACTAGTACTTCCTCAGAAAAATTTCATCTTGCCAGTACTGGCTCCAAGCCAGCAGGATATCCTGCAGCAGTTTAAAAAGAAAAGCCTTCCTTTCCAATCCAATGTATCCAATCTGGAATTCTTATATTTATGCTTCAACAGGCAAATGGGGACAATCCTAAAATCCTACAGAATTTTTAACATATCTATATCTATTCAATAAATTTGTCTCTTTACAATTTCATGCTAGTATAAAAAGTTATCTTAAGAAGCAAACTGTTTATTGTCACGAATATGCACAGCCATTTAGGGAGATACTAATCCAAATATTGAATAAGGGAAGAAAGTGTATTAGATATTAGATGAGTAATTAAATACAAGTTCAGCAATGTTACAACTGTCACTGAATCCATTATTATATTTTATTGAACATCAGGAATCACTTCTATGTATTTGTCACATACACTGAAATGCTGCAGAAGTGCTATTATCTCTACATATCACAATGCCAATAGGCTAATCTCTAGTTTCAAGTAAGGAAGGGAGGAAGGTCCTATAGTCACATCTACCTGTCCTGTGGGTGCACCACCTCACTTCACTAAGGATGAAGTGAAGATACAACATACTGGAAGCTAGATAATGGAAGCTACAACATATTTCCAGACGCCTGGAAATGTCATCCTTAGAGAAGCACTGTTCCTCAGTGGAGGTGTTTCTCGATGTGCTTTTCTAAGCTGCCCTTCCACCAAGGGCCCTCTAACAGCCAAGCTGAGAATAAAAGGAATGGAGCAATCTTCTCTTCACTCAAATAAGACATTGAGACACAAAACCACTTTCAGAATACATTTGTTTTCATATCTGTCATCTTACTCATCACTAAGAAATTCAAGTCTACTGTGGCGGAGTTGAGAGTTGAACTGACTTGGTATTAAGATGGAAAGGGGAGGCAACAAACACAGCAGGCAGCATGGCAGGCACTTCTGTGGACTCTTGACAGCAGAATTGCATGCAATGGAATTATTAATTAGCCCTCTAAAGTTTGTCTTCTTTAGCTCATCAGTGGAGAGACAGCATAAGACAGAATGATCTATGGTCACAAGGTGCCCCTGGCACATCAAGGTATAGGTACAAGTAAGAACCAGCTTGGATAAATCTATTATTGCTCTGAAGGCCCACATGACTACAGACTTGCTTTCCTATTGATATTAGGTGTTGGTGAAATTTTATTGGACACTGTAAATGAATTTAGGTCTCTTCATGCTTTCCCTTCAATTATTTTAACATAAAAGGCAGGTAAGTCCCTCTGGAGGAAAAAACAAACAAAAAAAACCTCATCATTATCAACTGTGCTTGCAACTTTTCTGACATTCTAAAAAGAAGCAAACTTAATTGTTGCTGGCATTCGTAACATCCATTCCTTCAGCAAGCACCTGAACTCCACTGATATCTGTAACACAAAATCCAAAGCATCTATCTCCTTGAGCTTGGTTGCTTCTGTTCACTTCTTTTTTTTGGTCCTTATGAAGACATACTCATTTTACCATCACAGGATAATTTTAGATCAGAAGAGGCCTAAGGGAGATCTCTTGACTAACCTCCTGCCAAAGAAGGCACAGCTGTAAGATGAGACCAGTTTGCTCCAGGCTTTATGCATTTGGTTCCTGAAAAGACCTAAGGGTGGATACTATACAACCTCTCTGGCAACTGCCCCACTCACTGACTGACTGTCCTTGTGGGGAAAAGTTCTCTTCATATCCACTCTAAATATCTCATTTTAAGTTATACTCATTGTCTCCCAGTCTACCACCATGCCCCACAACAATGAGTCTGTCTCTACCTTCTCGCTAACCTCCCCTCAGGTACCAATGGGCAGGTCCCCCTAAAGCTGCCTTTTCTCCAGACTGGTCCAGGTCAGCTCCCTCAGTATCTCCCCACAGGGCAGGTGCTTCTGCTACCAATCATCTTGGTGGCCTTATGCTTAACTCACTCTGGTTTACTAATATTTTTTTTTTTGCATCTGAGGTGACAAAACAGGGCACAGTATTCCAGAAGTGGTCTAATGAGTGCTGAGCAGGAGGAGATAATCATTTGTGCCAGTCTCTTGGCTCTCTGCTGCTCTTAAAACAGCCCAGAATGCTGCAGACCTTTGTTGTGAGGGCACTCTGCTGGTTCATGCTCAAGTTGCTCTCTGCCAACATCTCCAGGTTCTGCTCCCCATCCATGCCATCCAAGCGCTCATTGCTAGGGGATCTTCCTTGCCTAGAGAAGAGCTTGCATTTCCGAAAGTTCCTCTTGGCTCAGTCCTTCAACTTGTCCAGGTCCCTCTGCTATCCTACCTTTACACAAATCCAATCTTCCCCCCAATCTGATGTCACCTGCAAAACTGATGAGAGAGTGTTCCATCCTTCAGAGCATCAATAAAGCTGTTGACAGAACAGGTCCCAGCATATTCTTATATCCCAGGAGAAATCAGAGACCATCATATACTACTCAGGCATGGCAAATGGAAGACCAGAGTAAAAGGCAAGAACAATTACAAAACAGATGTGAAGATCTAGCATGACAGCAAAGTTCCTCTGAGTACTTATGTATCTCAAATATCTGAGGGGAGGAGGACAGCAGGAAGATGATCATTGTAATCTGGCAGCCTGAACTAAGTGACCACATGGTGCTATTTTAAATAGAACAAGCCATAAGCAATATAGAGTGTCTGAAAAAGAGCCAAAAAAGATTAAGAAGGCAGTTTAATATCAAAAATCTCCAAATAAAAGGCTATTTTACCTGTACTTTATGGATTTTACTGGAATATATATAGCAGATAATATTAAGATACTGCATTTCTATTAAGAAGTAAAAAAAAAAAACAAAAAAAACCCACAACCTTTTGAACAATCACTTAAAAACTTACTGGTGAACAGGATTAGCCCAATTAGTCCTGCCGCAACCAAGAAAATATTTTCTTGCTCATACGCTACAGACAAAAAGATTCCAGATTTCAACATTAGCAATTTTGTTAAGACTTTGTAAGATACTTGAAAATTTACACAAAGATTTCATATCTCAGAGAAATCCTTATTTGGAGAAAAAGATTTTAATGAACTAAAATTGAGAAATGCAGCTGTAAGCAGTCACAAGAAATATCAGATTAGGAGTAATTGAAGGCAGAATAAGAAACAAGGGAAAGCTAAAGATATGAAGATTAATGATTTCTTGGGATAAAATCCAGATCTCATTTAAGGCAACAGCCAAATTCCCCCTGACTTGATTAAGGCCAAGATTTCACCTGTGAAGTTTACTTACAGAAGATGTAAGTGAAATATGCAGTGCATCTGACAGAACACTTGGGAAAAAGAGGGAGTAACCAAAGGTGATACACATATTGAGCCACATATTTTTCTTCTAGACAAATGAGGTGGAATAACAAGTATACATAAGGCCACTAATTCTACTTTCCCTTTGAGGGTTCTGAATGGAATACAGCAGTAAACAAGGAGATTTGATTGATATCTTTTAACTTGTAAACTCCTGTGAGAAACCTCAAAAATCTAACCCTTACTAACATAAGCGCTAGAGTTTTGCCAATAATAAAACCAGTTAGATAAAGGATGAAAAGAATATTATTTTACAACTGGGAAGTAGACTAACAGCGAGAATTCTCTAAGATCCTACATTTGATTTACAGTTTGAATATAATTATTAATACTCCAGAAGAATACATAAACAGAAGTAATAACACAATGTATATTAGTCATATCTAAAGGTAACTGTGAAAAAATGTAGAAAGTTGACAACCCATGTCAGATCAATTTAATGTTGACAAAAACAAGAAAAAAATACTACCCCTTATGAATCTATTTACTATAACTGCTCAGGAAAAATATGTTTTTACGAATTCTTCAGTGATAGCTCTGTTTAGTAAGTCCAAAACCAGTACGTTAGACTAACTATGAGAGTATAATGACAGTGAAAATAATATAAAACACACGTAGTTATACTAGGCCATCACTTCAACTCCATGTTCAGTTGACTATCTTTTAGCTATTACTAACTCTTCTCAAAAACAATATAGCAGAATCCGGGAAGAACAACGAAGGTAACCTGTGGCATGGTATACTCATTTGCAGAAAGAAACATTAAAAACGATAGAAGTGCTTTGAATTGACTTAATTTAGCTGCCAATGAAGTCTACAAAAAAGGATTAGCAGCTTGGAAATACAAGTAGAAGTGATATACTAGAAATATGAAATAGGTAAAATATAGGGAAAAAAGCAAATGTTCATACTTTACCCTTATTCATAATTAAGTTCACCCAATTTAATACGGCATCTTTTACAATCATTTTATCACTACAATTACCCCACTACTGATTTCTTCTCATGTTAAAAAGGCACAGGGCTACCGCTAAAGAGAAGTTTTGAAAATCTTGAGCTCAATGGCATAACATTTTTAAATAGGATTAAAATACATAAGCATTTCAGAATTCTGACACGCTATCTGCCATTACTCTGTAAGAAAATGTTTCAACAGATACTGATCATCACACCACAGAAGCGAGCCAGGCATTAATTCACAGTTTATGAACATACCTCTGCCCTTCTGTATCAGAGGCACTTCCCAACTCAGGGACCATTTTGTGCTGCTTATCTACAGAATACACCAATAAATTTGTTCCTAAATCGGTTGGAGATAGTGTTATGAAGCTTCTTTCCCTACTAGTTTGGCCCTGCTCAAGCACATCAAAATGCAAACTGGGTGACTTAAATTAGGGACAGATAAAACCTGCAATTCCTATTTGAAGCAAAATTCAAAAACAGACATTGCCATCAAATGAGAATTAAAAGGAAAACATTTAAAACAAGTTTTTGAAGAATTTCAGTCTTATAATAATGAATCTGATTTGAAAAAAAATGCTTTAAAAAAAGCTTTGTTCAGAGAAATCTGTAGAGAATACAGAAAACAAGAGACAGATTTGTTGATGTTCACATGACAATTTAATTTCCCCTAAAGGAACAAAAATAAAAATCTATCAATAATCTTTGATTAAAAGTGGTTAATGGAAATGGATTACTTAGATTATGAAATTGATAATAAATTGATTAGGTCTTTATGATTTTTTTTTTTATTATTTTTTAACTTGGCAAGAAAATGCCATGGCAATAAATCGGGATACCTTGTCTGCATTGATATATTATCAGCTGTGAATGTTAATAATACTAACTGCAAATATAATTACATGAAATCTTTGAACTGTAGAGAAAAAAGAATCTTACTGGACAACTGATATATTAACAATGTATTTTCTTTAAATTTCAAATGAGACTCAAAACTCAGGCATTATTAGCCCCTACCGGATCAGAATTTTTAGGAATCAAGTTCTGATTAAGAAGATGACCTTAATATATATTTCCTGATTCTAGTGACTGTTACTAAAATTCTTGACATTGGCTTGCTCCCTTTCGTGCCTAAATAAATGCATTTTCTCTGTGACAGAACCACAAAAAGTAGAAACTTGACTAGAAATTAGCTTAGGGCAGAGACATTTGAAATCTTTCAAACCCTCAACTACATGCGGTTCAAACATCTAAAGTCAACATGCTAAACAAACAAAAGGATTAGGAAGGAAGAGCACAGAACTTTTTAAGATAGAATTGAAAGGACAAAGTCCTACAGATTTGAATGTCTGAATATTTTTTGGGTCATTGAATAATGATCCAGAAGGAGAAAGCTTGAAAACAACAAAGTGTAGGAAAAGAGGATACAGATGTGACATGCTCTGTACTACTTAATTGTTGAGAAGTTTTAAAAATTGTATCCTTTACACAGAAACTTAACAGCAACAACTAGGTATCTCAGTGTTATTTGCTTAAAAGACCAGGCAAATGATGTCCATGAAAAATCTGGAAAGCTAATCAGGAAAAGCTGAGAATTTGGACTGTACTATGAGTGCTTTTATATATCATAATATACATGCAGGCTATATACAATCTTTTTTCTATTTCTGTTGAAAATAGTTTACATTAACAAATCTTGAAAAACACTGAGCTGATTGTGTGGAACAACACGGCCGAAAACGATACTTTTACTAACATGTCCATCACACTTCTGTGAGTTTTTATACGCTAATCACCAACCTTTCTCCACAGTGCCACCTGAAGATTTTATAGTGATGCAAGAAGAAGGGATTAAATAGCATTACACTTACATCTAGGCCTGGTAACACTTATTTTGTGGATAGTATTCACTGAAAATGTTGATTTACAGGTATGCTTGATGAGTATTGTTTCAAAGTTTTCAGCAGGATGTTACCAAAAATTATTCCTGTTCTTATGATAAGTTTCTTGAAGATCATTTATATTTTTCAGTGCTTAAGAGCTAAGACTTGAACTGATGGCCAGCTTTGCCTTCTAGGACAAGTGTGGAGAATGGCCAACTCTTCAGTTTGCTTTTTGCCAAATAACTGATGACAGCACTTATCAAGTAGATCTGCACATCACACTCAGCAGGGACAAATGGGTCAAACTCACCTGTGCAGGACCATCTGCACTGCCCTAGCTGACAATTGCCACGTTAGTTGAATCTTATGCTCACTATATATTTTTCTGTAAGGCTAAGGTTCATTCAAGGTTCATTCAATCTTAAAGTAAGAGTGCTTAAAGATACTTAGCTGTGACAGCTGTTCCAGGTTACAAAGTAAATGGACTCGGACAATCTCAGCCAGCCTCTAGTAAGAAATTGTGTACATGAAAAAAAACTTTTTTCAGATTTATCACAACAAAAAAAAAAAGAAGAAAAAGAATTGGAAGGGACCTCAAGAGGCCATAGTCTCTTCATCCCTTTCCCCTACTCCAAAATAGGATAATTTATACCTAAATCACTTCTGAGAGATGCTTCCCTGGTTTATTCTTAGAAGCGTACATTATCAGTAGTTCCCCAGTCTCTCTGTGCTGGTATACATATCGTCACTTAATTACCCTATAGTCAGAGAGGTTTTATTTCTTTTCCAGTGGCTAGCCTACCTCTCCCTTGCTGAAATGTTAATCAGTTATTTCTTGTCCCACTCCCAACAGTTCATTCCCATTTTCTCTGCAACAGCTTTCTGAAGACTTATTTCCCCACTCAGTTTCTCTCTTCTCAGCTATCAAAACTAATATTTCTAGTCCTACCTTGGGGTTCAGAAAAGGCCAATCTCTCTACAAGCACACTCAACAGCTGGGGAGAATAGTTTACAGCTAGAAGATGGCAGGGGTTGCCCACTGATCTCATCACCTCTTGAAGAACAAAGCTAGGCTCAGCACAAATAAATGATATTGCCAAGACATCTTCTTAAGAGCTTGATGCATCACTTGCCCCCACAGCTCTGCTGCATGGCATTTGACATGGTTCCAACCTGGAAGTCTACCTGTATTCTTTGAGAGTCAAATGCAGATCAGGACACACACAGACTGTTTACCCTGACTTTAAGCCATGAGTTTTCTTTGATCGCTCTTATTCCTCGACTTTTTTTATGTATCTACCATGCCATTTTTTAAATTTGTTGTCCACAGTGTTCTCTCCTTGAGACTTTATCAGAAGAACTGGTTAGAGGATAGAGATAAGTTTTACATAACACTCTTTTAAGTATACTTTCACAAAAGCATATGCCTTTACCAATACACATTCAGTTGGTCATTAGCTACAATTTCTACAGACTTAAGAATGACTGCCATTTCCATCATTACCACCTCATACTTACACCAATGGTTGCTCTTGCATGTAATATTTAAAGCTTGTTTTCTTCTCAGAACATTTCAAATTGCTAACAACATGTGAATACTAATCATGCATCCCACTTTTATGCAATTACAAATTTAAGATTTGGATGTGAAGAACAAGGCATTTGAAGAATATGTTATATTCACGTGGTCTCAGCAAGAAAATACAAATATATTCTGCCTGCAGACTGAGCTGATTAGGAGACATCTGAGATATCAAAGGGCCTAGGTTAATATATCCTGCTTCTTAGCAGCATACTTTGGCTTGTACTTAATGCAGACTTCTGCTTCACAGAGGAGCACATTCCAGCCTAATGAAGTATACACACTGCAATACATTGTTCATTACTACATCTGTAGATATCTAACTACAAAATAAAACTATACATATTTTAAATTGTAATTCTGGAAATATCAGATGGGTACAAAAGCATAATAATTTCTTTCATTACTCGATGGGTGCTCATCTCAAGGTAATTTCACTGTTAGCAGTCATGGCTTCACTGTAAGTACATGAAACTAAAATATCAGTCGAATGCCAACTGGCATTGTGTCAAACACTTCTAAACAAAGCCAAATGCAACTCTAAATGAGGACAGTGGTATAAGAGTAGTGTAAATAAGATACAGCTTCTATTCAAACTACATCTGAAGGTATTTTTAAAAAATTACACAATTCATTTACTACTTAAAGACTGCAAGAGTTTGGGGTAGTGACTTGAAAATCCTTTCTGTTTTGCCATTTTACAGCCCCTACCACAAGAGGGTCCCCAGTCCATCCAGTAATACTGTACTGTAATAATAAACTACAATGGTTGAGCTAAATTTAGCCAATGTGTTTTTTTCCCATAAGAACAGAAGAAAATAGAAACATTATATACAGCTACGCCTGGAATCTTTCAAACAACTCCGTTAACACCTATGCATGAAAATAAATCCAGTTTTACAGAATAGCCACTGGAAGGATGAAGAGACTGGACAGCCTACCATATCAGAATGAGCCTGTTTGGCCTACCAAAACAAAGACTCAAAGTTCAGTGTGCTTGCTATAACACACTAAAGAAATAAACAGGAAGAGTGAGAATGACTACACGAGCTAGATCATGTACCAGTAAAACTAAATTGGAATATACTTAAGTCTGGAAATGGGAATATGGCTTACAATCATCAAAGGAATTAAGTTCTGCAATGGCTTTCAAATAGGAGATGAAGCATAATAATTTCAGGAGAGAAATTGTATGACATGGCTGTACACAACTTCAGTCTTATTTCCAGTGTTCTTAGAACAAGAGTAGGTAAAAGCTCAGAGAACATTTTTCAGCTGTGATCATAGAATCATAGAATGGTTCAGGCTGGAAGGGACTTCAGAGAGCATCTTGTTCCAACTCCCTTGCTATGGGCAAGGACACCTCCCACTAGACCAGGTTGCTCAAAGCTCCATCCAGCCTGGCCTTGAATACTTCCAGGGAGGGGACATCCACAACTTCTCTGGGCAACCTGTTCCAGTGTCTCACCACCCTCACAGTGAAGAATTTCCTCCTTATATCTAGTCTAAATGTCTGATGTCTGATAATGTCAAATTTGCAAGGAATGAAGAAAGGAAAATGAATGAATCAAAAAAAAAAATCAAGTTGGGAGAAGTCCCTAATTACTAAAAGTACTATCACAACATAATGAAACATTTCCCCTTATCCAACTCAATCATACGCTTATGGACGTCTTCGAAAAAAGTTAGTGAAAGGCTCTGCAACATCATTAAACTGCTATTAACGGATACAGTGGAAAAAATGAACTTGGACAGTCTGGGTGAAAGAGGAAGACTACTGGCTTTGTTTGGCCTATTTTAAGAAATACTTTTAATATTGTTATTTAGTTGGAGAAAACAACTATAACCCTAACAGAGGTTACATACGGGTCTGTACTACATATATTCCCAGTGACATTTTAAATCACAGACTGCTATTAGATGCCAAAATCATATTTTGCCAACTGCAATTTGCCAGAATACTGTGAACACTACTTTTGTATATGGACTTTATAAGGTATAATCGTGCCTTTTGTCATCTTGAGATTTGTTTACTTTAATGGGCTCTACAGATGGGATTTCACATTAAGTCTTTCTATAAACTTCTTAAAAGAAATTGTAATGAATTTTTTAGTCTTAACAGCTGTGTTAAGAGAGTTCTCTGCAAATGCTAAAGACAACATAACAGTCAAATAATAACCCTTATCCAGCATAACATTCTAGATTTTTCAATGAATCTCTGCTTGAATTTATGGATCACTATTTAAATCTTTTTTAAATTACCGGCATAAACATTATCAAACATTACCAGTTGGATATAATTGTATGTTTTTATTTGACTGTTTACAGGATAATCAAATGTAAAGACAGTTTAGACGCATGTCTATAAAAATTAGACGGTCCACTTTTAAAAACTTTGGCTTATAATGTTATAGTTATTCTAAAAATAAATGCAACCATAAAAAGTGAATAAAATTGAAAACGATACATTTCATTTCACAAATACACTGTTAATGGCACTACATCTCAGCTTCTACGTTGTGCAAAGGCAGGATTCTCTTCTGAACTACATGAAAGAGTGTTACAACCACATTAGTTAGAGACTTAGGTGCACAACAGTACAACATTTTTAATAGCTGTAACAATGTTTAAGATGCTGCCTTTTTTTATACATATTTGTTATGCGAAAAGAATGAATAGCTTGCCCATCCATACACTAAGAATTCACAACAGCAGTGCCACAAAGTTTTCATCAAGACACCTTCCAGAAAGAGTCTGTGAAACACCACTGGAGCCCACCAACTTATAGAAGTCATACTATGGAGATCTGACACTTTTCAGTTGAAGGCACTGTATCTCTGGAGTGATCTTTTTGCCAGGAATATTGGGAATGAACTGTGACAGGGCAACAACTGAGGTTGGAATAATGTAAAGAAGAAATAGCAACTACTGATCTAAAGAAAGAAAGGCAGGTAACATTTAAGAAGCTAAAGAGGAAATGATAAAGTACTGTAACATTAGTCTTGAAAGATAAGAAAATTGATGAACTAAAGCAAAATGTAGAGCAAAAATGGATTGAAAGGTAAAGTAATGCAAATTAAAAAGCCAGGAGAATATAAATATTTAGGAAAACATTCAAAGTGAGAAGCTATGTTGATAGGAATGGTGACAAATACTATTAATCAGAACACCATTGCTTATTTTTCCATTAGTGCCTACATGCGACTGGCTCTGTATGAATGCCTGGGAGGCACAGTCACAACTCAAGAGTTCAGCTGCGTGATCCATAAAATCAGTAAAGATTAAAAAAAAAAAAAAAAGGTAATCAAACAATATAATGAAGTGCTGAATTGCTGTTCTAGCCTGTCACTTTCAGTTGCTTTGCAGTGCTAGGCAAAGCCAAAATTATTTCACTGCTTATTCTCACAATGGACCTTCTTTCAGTGAGAATCTGCTCAGACAAAAGCTCTAACCTTTACGATCCAATGCTTCTTAGCTGTTATTCTTTCCAGATAAAAATAAAAATCAATTGTTGTCAAAGTCTCTTTGGCCAGTATCTTCCTTCCTTAAGATTTATGAATAAAAACGCGTGAAATAAAATTAAGCAGGAATTAAAATATCATGTGATTATGTGAAACATTTTTGATGAACAAGGATACCCAGAAATACTGCAATTGCTACTACATTCATTAGCTCAATTACATGCTTCTCACCTATTTATAATGCTTATTACATCCCTGTTAATTGTGTTTTGAGAGTTTATTTTCTTATACTTCTTATGTAAGACAAGTCATATACAATGAACAAGAGACTCGGATCATAGCAGACTCCTAGAACAGAACAAGCCCCAAGCTAAATGCAAAGAATTCATATCATGAAATGGGACAATGCAATGGTAATCCCCTCCCAAAAAAAAAAAAAAAAAAAAAAAGAAAAAAAAAAAAAAAAAAAAAAAGGAAAGAAGGAAAGACGGGGGACTGGAACATTATGAAGTTAAAGAAACAAGGGAATGAAAGGGATTAAAACTGGAATGATAGGTAACCTACTGTAAGTGGTGTGAAAGCTTAACAGTGGGGGACTGGAATAATCAGATATGGGAACGACCTGACAATGGAATGCTTTCAAACTGAAACACCTCAAAAGTAAATGATCTTACAGCAGAATAATCATATTTGCCTCTGGGAATAAAATTTAAAGATAAAAAAGTTAGAAAAAAAAAACCCACAAGTTTGATGATTATGCAGATAGAACTGCAAAGAGAAACGATCCAGTCAGGGAAGGAGTGGGAAAGGTAAAGGAGAAGAGCTGGGAACGACAGCACAATACAAAGGAAAATGTGACTGAAACCACAGACAACTGGAACTCATCTCTTCACAGACAGAATTGAAGACGAAGTAAAACACTGGATAAGTTCATTTTTCTAATTCATCTCAGATTGACTCTTACTCTTGTTCACTTGGACAGTATTTCTTTCTCACAACAATCTGATATAACATTTTCTAAAAATAGCTTTAAAGATCATGGGATATATGCCTGTCTTAACATTTGGCATCAAATAATTCCAGTCCTACAGATTTCAGTAAATGAATACAGAGTCTCATACAAAGCGAGGTTATATGAACTCACGTTTTAAAAACTGACTCAGAATTCTAAGACTTATGTTTTTAAAGTACATCAAGAAACTAAAATGAAAACCATTGTCTTCAGAATTCTGGAATTTGCTGTTAGAACAAGGTTATTTTTGTAATGCAATTGAGAGTATAAGAGATTAGTTACACTGTCATCTGTCTACACTCTCATATAGCATGAGAAGTGAGAAATACATAAAATAAGCCCTTTTCTGCAAAACCTCACCAGTATGATATTTCACTTCCCTATCTCCTTTGTTAACTCCTCCCACTCCATATTAAATGAGCTGTAGTGAGTTTTAACAGTGACATAACCACTCTGTTGTTTCCTACGTTAAGACTACATTTTCTCAGTCTACAGTTTTCCAAGTTTTCTGACTACTCTTTTTTCTTTTCCTCAACACCTTTGCAGTTCAAAATTTTGCTCTTTTCCAGTTAAGTAAAAAGGAATTACACATACATTTGCCAAAATATGAACATGTGGACAAGAGATGCACTAGATGCTCTGGTAGTACTCTGTCACTCTGGTCCATGCCGATTGCTTCAAAAATGAAGCAAAAAATGAGTCTTAAGTATTGATTTAAATGGAAATTTTTTAAAAGTGGTTGTTAATTAACTGTTATTAGAGGAGACTGTAATTTTGAACAGTATATGTCCACAATAAGTAACATCTTCTCAGTGAAGATTTATCTCTCAGTGAAGAAGGGCACACTTGATGTCCACCTAACACCGACCTACCAGGACTTAAAGACTTATCAAAGACAAAACTTGCATTGTTAGTGAAAACACAGAAATTAAATCGAGGATTTGAGATTCTACCAGTGATATGCTGCATACTGGATCATGGAACTATCATCTTTCATCAGACTGGAAATGGAAGCTGGGAGTTACGCAGCACAAAAATTTCAGGTGCTTTATGTAATTATTAACCCACGAGATATCCTAACTACCAATACTGATAACCTAAAACTTATCACTACCTCAGTATTTTTAAATGTTCAAGAAGTATAAGAAATGGAACAGATTATGTATCATTACCCAAGGCAGAAACTAGAAAGCTTTTGAAGTGTTACTGCCCTAAATACACTGACTGGGATTCACTATACTCAATCATTTAGATGTTAGACATTCTCTTGAGTTTGTACTCCTACTTTCTTTCAGTAGGAACTACTTTCTGTGTAAGCAGATTCACCCACCTGTGTTAGACATCCACAGATGGAAAGTTGATTGTTGTAACTACTCTCACTATGCTGTTTCTGAAAACTGGATATAAAGGACCAGGTGCAAATCCGAAGACTGGAAGAATTTGCCCGCTTTCTGATAGCAAGTAGCTAAGGTATTACAGTAAGAGAAATCTCTTTGACAATGTTCTCATGCTCAAAGCATGCAAATACTGACTACTGAACACGCATACGCAATTTTTATTTTATTCATAAAAAAAAGAATTTATCCTTCTAAAAAATAATACAAATGTACCAAAATAAGGAAGTTCCACTGTCATATATTTATCTGGTAAAACTATATTCAATACAATTCTAAGGAGCATACCCTCATTCTCCAGTGGTATCTTGATACATTCTGTTCCTTCAATCTATCAAGAACTAAGCAACATGTAGACTCTTTTCAAAAGAGTCACTACAGCAAATCCTGAAATTGCCAGTTTTGACAAACGACACATCATAGAAAAGAGAGAGGAAAGCTGAAGCTCGTGGTGGGGTGTGACTCAAGTTATTTGCTTCTTTTATAGGCAAGAATTGCTACAATATGCTGCATTTTAGCTATAAACACAGCTATAAATGTTACCATATCTACATAATCATATGCACAGATATCTCAGTTTATCCAGCAGAATGCCAGACAGTACACAGGATATGTAAACATCTCTGCCAAACACTTACAGAACAACTTTAATAGCAAGTGTCATTCTTTTCTGTAAAGTAGCTGTTTTTAACACACATGATCTAACTCTTGTTTGCTCTTTAAAGTTTTATTGTCTTGGCATTTTATACAGGAAGAGAGCATTAGCATACTCAGGAGAACTGCTAAAAGTAAAAGGCCTCAAGCTACCCACTGCATGGTTGATAGCATAAAGCATGGGATATAAAAACTTTTGTCTGATTGCTCACTTTACTTGTTTTAGAGTAGTGTTACTCTCAAGAGCATATATTCATGTTCTTTCTACTTCAAGTTTTATTACTTCTTTTGTATTATTTAATACATCTAAAGACACTTCCAAAAGACAAATTTTTCCATTTTGAAAAAGTAATGGTTTGGAACCTGATAAAATACATTAATGTTCACGGTGTATTATTTTCAAAGGCAAGTAGAATAAATGTGCAATAAAACAATTAAATGCATGACAATAAACATTTCTATATGATCACAGATACACTAACATGACAAACAAAAGAAGAACAACTTGGCAACACATTTCCCTTAAAAAAGGTCAGATCAAAATGGATTCTCTACACATCAGAGTGTAAGTAAAAAGAGAGTTCGGTCTCAATTACTGTTACTGCTAAATATCCCGCTCCAGAAATTAAGATTAACATTAAAGATGTGAGAGAGAAAATGGAATGAAAAAAGGCAAACTGTATCAGCTACTTTAAATACAGAACTGTAATTGTATATACACACTAAAGATCATCCTACAGTAAACTTAAATTTAAGCCTACTTAGATATCACACTGCTAATTATTATATAAATAACCTGGGAAACAATACCTCCAAGATACATGTTTTACTATTTAGTAAACAAGAAACTGCCACGTTTGACACCACTGATTAAGGCCAGGCATTTCTAAAGCTTCAGACACATTTCTGAAATCCACAATACATCAATTTTTAATACTTCCACTCTCTCAGCTCCATTAAAAAGATGGTAGGGGAAAGATTTTAGAGTAATTAATGATATAGTTAGCTGCTAAATATTAATAGGAATCGTAGTCTTGCATAAAATATAACATATAAACCTTGCCAATACAGACGCACCAGTAATTAAACTTGAATATGTAATTACGCTGATTTATAAGACAGGCAAAAAGTTACACTTTACTGGCTTCTATGTAAACTGTGGGCAACAGTTAAACTTTGCATTTTACGGTTTATGTAAATGGGCAATATCTCCACTACAGTTCATAAACGGTTTAGAGACTCACAGTTAAAAATTACAACTAATGCCAACATGCACACTCTGACTATACCTTACAAACCAAGCTGAGAAAATGACAACAGAGATCAGCCTCCCCTTACATACAATGCTTGAAGCAAGTTGAAGAGGTTTGAAAAACAAATAGAAAAGCTAAAAACCAATCTTACTACCGGGTAAATGAAGAAGCATCCCTTTAAATGCTTTAACATAAATGTTTAGTTTCAAAAATGCAGTTCCAGATGTTTCATTACCCATGTTTCAAGGCACTTTTAAATAATATCGGGTCTTAGACTACGGCATTTTTTTCTTGGAAGTACACTAACCGCACTTACATGTGAGGCTGAGGAGAGCAGCCCGGGCTGCTGTTTCCATTACTGTCAATGTGATCCAGTGAGCCATTGAGATCTTCATGGACGGACTGCAGTAAGCCACTGGATGCGTTATTTATCAATCCTGGGTTACTAAGCAATGGTAAACTACTCTCTGCCAGTGCAGCCTAGCAAAATGAAGAATAAAAATAAAATTTTCAGTCCTCACACATACAAACCACTTTTACTTTTTCATACATATACAAATGTACACACACAAAGGAGCTCATTTTCTGTAGTTGTAGAGGAGGTCAGAAGGATTTTGTGCCTTTTCCAGTTATTTTCATATTCAGACTGTAACAGCATCTCTATTTCTGGTTTACTATTTCTCTTACGTAGGTTTCATTATTTTCCATTATTAACTAGGTTCTGATATTCATAGCACTTTCTAGTCTTACATCATTTTTTGA
>WBMW01006170.1:136025-141025 GCA_013396635.1 Penelope pileata
CATTTTATTGCCGTATTTTTCATCACACTCATTGTTTGCCAACTGTCACTAAATTGTTCATTTTCTTAGTCTGCCACATTCGTAGGCCTATTTACTGTTTATAAAGCAATATGCACTTACAGGTTTTGGAGATGGCTTGGGCTCCGAGGGTCGCATGTGCAAGTGGGTCATCATTGCTTGAAGACGTTCGCGTTCTTTAGAAAGCTGTTAAGAAAGAGTGAGATCAGAAGCATTTTAGAAATGACTGATACAGCTATTTTATTGCAGTGATACATCTTATCATTGAGCTTGTCTCAGTGTAATGATTCCTGCATATAAAAGCCTAAGTCAGTAGAAACTTATCTGAGAGGAAATGCAACTTTGGGCATGGAAAAAAAAACCCACAACTTTTACAGCCTTTCATATGCTAAAAGGTCAGAGAAAACAAATAACACTTCATCTTTTTGTCAATAAGAGAATTGAGGTCACAGTTGCCTCGACAGTAACAAGTTACTAAGACCATAAATTAGAAGGCCCACAGTGTCTCTTTAAAGTCCTGTGGACGCTGTTAGCTATGGACTAGTGCCAACAGCTGTGAAGGGGTGAAGGGTCCTCAAAGCACAGAGCCTGCCAGGATTGTCTCCACACTTCATCCTTTCCCACTGAGGTCCAGCTAGTGCCCCCTGCAATCTGCCATCATCAATCTAATTCAATAGAGTGACAGAGACCAGGCAGTGTGAAACGCTGAACTCTGCCACCGAGTCGGCATCTACACTGTGCTGGGTCTCATTACAACTGATGGACCCTACTTCACTATCAGTCAGATAAAGCAAAAAATGGCATAATTGGTGACACTGCAAGCTAAATCTTCAGTTGTGATGTTACACTACAGCATAGCCTTTGTAAATGGTAAACAGTTCTTAAGGAGCTCTTAAACTGCCCTGAGAAAACATCACATTACTTAAACCTGTGGCTTTTCCTAACAGATACTATTTTCTTACTATACAGGACACAAATGTTTGTATTTTCACACTCAAATGATCAAATTAAAAAAGACATGGGAAGAAGTGTTTGAAATATGTTACTTGTTGATAGAAGTATCAGAACCAAAACGAGGAAAATGTATCTTACAACATGAAAAGAATCATTTTTTTCAAAAGCTAGGCTGTAAGAAGAAATGCTAGAAGTTGTATTCTAGTGATGTTGGCATTGGATAATGCAAAGCAATTACAACATTAACTGAAACTTGAAGCATTTGGTATTTAACATTGACATTTGCCAGAGACTGTAACACTTTCTTGCATGAATTAAGCACAAGAGTTACACCTGTACCACCTGTACACCGAGACTGGACTAAGCAAGCCAGCCCATAGGTAATTTAGAACCACAGGAAGCTACCTGTAGTACTGCAGATATTCTAGGTAAGCTGGCTGAAATTTGGTCAGTACAACTTTAATTAAAAGAGCACTCGAGGCAGAGGATGGGAAAAAGGCTTCTTCTTAGGCTTTACATTACGTGTGTGATGCTTTAGAGTCAGGCTACTTGCCATGGACGTAAATTCATAACAGAAAATTAAGTTAACACTGTCCTGTAGATCTTGTAAAAGAAACTACGACTTTGTCTGGGTTTATAAAATTTCCACTTCAAGGTAAATGACAATAAATGACATTGTTTTACTCTCCCCTCATGACTTTGGGATTCCAGTATTAAAATACGAGAGAATCCAATTGTTTGCCTTGGCTGAAAGACGAACAAGTATTCTTGCGTGCACAAAACCAGTGAGGCGATATACACTACAAGGCAAGAAAGCTGAAAGGTGTTTATCCTTTTTTCCCCAGGTGTCTTCACAAACTGGAAAAACAATCTCTGTTCCTCCATGCATCCCTCAGGCTCCCCTGCACTGTCTCAAAAGGGGCCGGAACTCCTGAGAAGTGTCCTCCTGCACAGAAGCACATGGCGTAAGCATGCCGCATGGCCATTCGGGGATGCCACGCCTCAGCACCAGTAAGTGTTGTTTCAACACTGGGAGAGCCCAGAAGCACTTGGTACTTCTTCAGAAAGCTGGATGGATCATCACACACACACAGTGAGCCCCAGTGGTCAGCACTTGATCAGGTCAGCCAGGTGCCACAGTTCCAGCCATGGGACTCCCTGGGGACCCACATTCCTGAAGACCTCCTTGAGTGGGTCTGACATTACCCCGTGTGCTTCCAGAAAAACACCTATCAGTGAGCAGGGAGCTCTGCTACTCCTCTGTCCTGCAGAACAGTGCCAACAAGCATTGGGTCAGAAGGGGCAGAAGGAAGGGGGATCCTGACCCAGCATTTCAAGGAGAGAAGACAGCTTGGATCCAGTCTCTGCTCCAGGGACTGCATTTTTCATTAGTGATGAATGGCATTAGGGTCTTAGTTCAAGCAATATACTGTAGACAATGCTGATGTTAGATAATTATTGCATAATTTATAATGTGGAAAATCTTAAAGTAAAAAAAAACTCATTCATGAATATCAACAAATTTCATGCAAGAAAAATACAGCTTTAAGCCACAATCATTAAGGCAAATGTTTTCCATTTAGTTTAGGTTAATAGTAAATAAGTAATGGGATGACACATCCGTGTAACAAACCTGTATTTCTAACTGCTGAACCACTTGCATTTGCACCCGACACTGAGCAGTGCTTCTGTCATCCAATGCATGTTCATTGTTAAGGTGCCTAGAGAAGAAAGAGAATGCTAATAAGACAGTGTTGAGATCAGAAAAAATTCTTTCTGGATCCATTTTTCTTTCCTGTGCATATGGCTTCCATTAGTTTCAATGGGAGTTATGCAAAAAGATCGAGTTAGAACATGTCTTAGATATGACAATACAAAGTAACAACATTGATTATTTCATTTAGTTGCACAAGTTTCTCAGTGATGACTGCCAGATGCCCAGTTGCTATCTCCCAAACCACAGAAGCCATCTAAAAGCCAATGGTTGTCAGCATTTGGTTGTCACTGAGCGGTTGCTGGTGCAGATGATCACCTTATAAATGATTCTTCAAAAGGTATAATTGCTTTTAGGCTGCTTGAACTACTGTGAATTAATGTCGAACTGTTTAGATTTTTCCATCTGCTCTTCTTTAATCATTAAAGCGCAAGCAACGACAGAACGTCCTTTCCCCCTCCCCAGAACAGAGCCAGGAATTACAGAAACCATAGGGCAACATCACTGGTTTTCACTGCAGGTTCCAGCAGTAGCCTCTGAAGATGATGGCAGTGATCAGATTCTACAATCTGAGAAAGACTGTGCCATGTAAAGGCATGTGTAGGAACAAATGCACAGCTTACATGCACAGCAAGCCTCCCAGGAGAGATTCAGGCTATGCAATCACGCCAGCTTAGCAAAAAACCACCACACTCTGCAACAGGGAAGGAGAACCACAGGGGGTGGGTATCTGTACCTAAAGCACAGCCCAGATCTGAATGGCTGTATCTCATATCATTCAGTGGGGTATAACTTTACAGAGCTCATTCAGTGCTGGTTTTTTTTTTTTTTTTGAAAGAGAGTGATTTCTGTTTGTTCTCTTTCTTCCAGGATCAAAGAAGTCCCTTCTGGAGCTTTAACGGTGAGCTTGCTGCTCTACTGAGAAGAAAACTTAAGGATCAGGCTAAAGAAGAAATGGGAGCAAAGGAGTTTGGCCTTTGAATGTGGATTTACTAGCTGCTTCCTCTGTTTGCAAGAAGAGGTACGTTTTGGAGGTTCACCAATGATCTTGCAGCTACAGGAACTATGCTAGTCGAATCATGGAGGAAATGTACGTAGGTCATTCCAAAAGTAATGCCTCCTATTTATTTCCACAGAAACTACAACAGATACAAAGAGCACAACAACACTAGACAGAGCAAATTCTCAGCTACAAAGCATTTTTTTTTCAACACAATCACCATCATTATCTATGCATTTTCACCAGCGATGAACAAGAGCCTGCATGCCACACTCGTAAAAATCTGCACCAGCGGAGGTGCCCCACTGTCACTGTCACTACTGCTGAAACGCACCACCCACTCCTCACTGCGCTCACATTCACTCTTTGGTCTCCAGAAATGTTCAGCAAGCATTGATGAATGTCAATGGGTGCCATTTTTTCCACATGGAGGAATTCAGTGACACACCTTTGCTTCACCTGCACTTCCATGTCAGACACCATTGTGTCAGACTGCCCCTCTGCTGCCATCTGTCACATGGCAACAAAATGTAATGGAATATTGGTGGGAAGGTTCAGCCTCTACTGCCATACCACCAACATCCACCTCTGATGTTGTGGGCCAACATAATAAAATAGGAGGCATTACTTTCAGGGCATCCCTCGAATTTTCCCTTTTCTTTTTAGCAGAATTATTCAGAGAACTATGTAGTTATTTGATTGTTGACCTATGTGAAGAATTGTTTCTCTCAAATAGTGAAAAAATAGGGTGGACAGCATCTTCATTTTTCTATGATTTTCTGTTGTATCTTTAATTAAAATGATGACACCACAGTTTAGGTCACAATGATGGTGTCTGGAGGTGAGCAAAATGTGACAGTTGGGTTCTGCTGTCCTCACAAGAGGAATTGCTGGGAAAGATATCAGTAATTATGAACGCTTTTGTTTATTCTTTCACTATAAAACTGTTTACTGGCATGCTTGCATGGCAATTTATGCTAAGTTAAGGCAACGCCAAGGATAACACATTTCCACTTGTGTGTATCACAAAACCTTTTCAGTGGAACTCACTTAGTTACCTGCTGATGCAAAAATGCAGTCAGTTTAAAAAGTAGGTAACTGCTCAGAATGTGCCACTCACTTATTTTCCAAATTTTTGATTCAGAAGAATTTTACTCCCGCAAATACACACAACAGTGGGTGGTGTGTTAATATAATGGTTTAATGTTTTCAGTTAATTGGATACAAAGTTGTCAGAAAGAGAACTGGAGACAGATTTTATCTGTGCATCATCACCACTGTCAGCAGGGCACATCACTGTGTTTGCACATGCAT
>WBMW01006170.1:146025-163525 GCA_013396635.1 Penelope pileata
TGCTTATGTTTTACAATCCAAATCTAGTCCACAGCATACAGTATTCTTCTTTGACTACACTGAGTGTCTCAAAAGAATTCTAGATAAGTGTAGCATCCTCTAATTATCTTAAAAATGAAAACAAGTTCATATTGGACAAATAAAAGCAAAGGTGAAAATGGCTTTCATGTCTTCAAGTAATATATTGTAAGTTAACCATTACTTCACTCTAAATCCTTTCAATTCTTACAAAAGTGAAGCAAAACTAGTGTCTTCAGTCTGAACCTTCTGTCTCAGATGCTCTGCTCAGTATTTTTTTTTTAAAGCAGGCTGCTAGGTAAACCATTTTCTCTGCACAGAAAGTTAGAGTTCACTTAATAAACCAGGTGCTCTTCAAAGCTGTCATAAGCATATTCTAGAAATACACACTACTAGACTGGGGTAGTGTACCTTATTAATATTTCATTTTGGTACAATATACTTGCATTAACTTTTTTTAACACAGGTATCATATTGTTTCAAGTCAGAGAACCTAAAACATCGTAACAAAGATTAGACTAAGAGCAAAGCCTTGAAAACTACAGCCATTAGTCCTGTCATCCCCTATAAAGTTAATGGGTTGGAAAAATGGTCAATCTTTGGACTAAAAGTTGATATTTAATTGAAAGAAAATGTTTTTTAATTGTAATGGAGATTTTGCATTAGTGTGAACATGAAAAGGTACTAAAGAATCTAATGCAAGGTTATGTATTGATTTTCATCTCGACACTAGAGTAAAATGAAGGAATATTTCTATTTCGTAAACAATCTCGTCTATTCAACACCATGACTTCTTATTTGTTTTAAGGGCACAGAAGACAGAATTGAATGAAAAGAAGAAATAATGGAATATTCTCAAACATTTTTTTGCTGGCGCATAGGACAAAAGCCGTGACACTGCTGTAAACCCTGATTGACTCTACACCAGAATTATCAAGATGTTATATGTCGCTTTCACATTTTCCAGGGTTATTTGGTTCAGGAAAGCAAGAGCATCTGTAAACCTAGCACTACACAGCATTAATCAAAATGGTTTTAGTGATCATGGATTATAACAAGAGATCTGACATAATGGATGTGCAAAGTCAGGCCACAGAATTAGCATCACTGTAGCCTAGTGACTATAGACATATTTATAAAATTTAGCTTTTTCCTGAAGAGGAGCAAGCTTGAATTAAACTAATTTAAATTCTTAGTATTAATGATACTTAGAATGATTCATTGCATTTGGGAGATTTCATTTTCCTTTAAAATACAAGGGTTTTTTTTTTCAGGTTGTTTTAAATCCTATACAGTTTTCTCTAATAATTAGCCATTATTTTGACATTCCATTTAATGCACTTAAGAACAAAAAATTATGAAGTGAGAGGAATACACTAGCTAGGATTTGCATGTCAGTGTAAGCAATTTCATTTAAAAGTGAAAGATAGCATAAGAGATGGAGAAAGCATTTAAAATACTTTATGAAAAGTATTTTCCTAATTCTATTACAAATGTTATTGTGATACGGAGTGCTTATGGTCTGCTGTTAAGGTGCTTCTGTTACATACCGTGTAGTCTACCATTTGTAAACACATCTTTTTGATGTTTCTGCCAACATCCTGGCAACAAAGCAGTGCAATTTCAAATGAGCTAATTAACTTAATTGTTGATGAAGCATGAAACAGTTCATTCACCCTGTTAGCTGCACCATGACAACATAAGAGTCTCAGCCCCTGAAGTTACTCATCTATATAAGCCTATCTGTAGCTTTCCATTAAGATCTATTGCATGCCAAAATGAGTACAGCTCTTCTGACAAAGACTAGTCCGTAACGTACACAGGTAGAAATTCAGTGCAGTTGTCGAAAATTTAAATGAATTCAAAAGTACTAGTAACTACTTAAAGAGAAAAAAATAGAAAAGGAAAAAAATGCTGAAACCCATTATAGTTTGATGCCACTTACTTATTTTCCCAATGATCTGATTTAGTCAATTGCTGGCAAACCCAAATGCTGAAAGTAAAAAACTTCTGACATCACTCTGCAGTTCTGAATGGTGCAAACCCACCTGTTCACAGCGGTTGTTTTTCTTTCTGGTGTGCATCTTGCATGCATATAAAAGTAAAAGCAAAAATAAACTATCAAATGAGAGTTAAATGGTCACACTTAGTCCTTTGTGCTTTTTTATTTATACTAAACACATTAATTCCCACTACACACAAAATGTCAGAATTTAAAATGTGCTTTCTCATACCTCTACTACCCAATATATTGTCTAAAGCATCACTTCAAATTTTCTGAGGCTCCATTTCAGTAAAGGATAATAAGAGGATTAAACGGTGTGCTATTGAAAGGATTGCAAAAGTGTTCAATGTGAAAGAGAGGATAACAATTTGACCCTCTGCAGATAGCCTCAAACATCCAGTTGCTTGGAATATACAAAAAAAAAAAAAAATACGGTAAAACTTTGTTTGCCATCTTCCTCTTTCCCTTGCCTTAAGCAACCCTGTACCCATGAATAAAAATCAACCTACTTTAAAAATTGTCCAAAATCTTCACAAACGCTTTCACAGCCAGGCCATTTGCAAACTCCATGACCATAGAGAGTATGGGAGGCCCCAGTCTCCTCATGTGACGAGCTGCAGCAAAAGAATAAGGCATCAGATTCATCTCAAAAGCCATAATCGTTGGAGGCTGCTAGCGCCTGTCAGGTTACGATCAGTGACAAACAGGTCAAAGCAGGTCAATTTAGCTCAGAGCAGTCAGAAAAATTTAATCGTTCTATTGAATAGTTCAACTGCCAAGGCTAGATGATGTTCCAATTAGAGAAGAAATAGAGCCAAAGATGACTGTTAATAAAGGATGAAAAAATAAGATGACTGTATAACACCATATGCTAATTCTGCCATATGACCTTGGTGTAACATTTACCTATAAATAAAAAATATACTACTCAGAAGTGATCAATTCTGAAAAGAAATACTGAAGATGGACAGTCAGAATTTATGAATAACGTGAGTGCTACTACAAAATATTTTGATTTTCTGCTAAAATGTGTATAAAACTAAATAAATTTAATCAATATTTTTTCATATTGCTGTCATTAACTACTTGATTTAATAAACAATCAGCTATTTCCCATGCCATTTTTGGAACCTCTGCAATAGTTTAATCCATGTGTGGTTATCAAAGCAATTAAGGGGACCACCCCATGAAGGTAAGCAGCAGCTACACAAGAGTGATGCTAACTAAAAATACTACTCTAAAGGCCTTCAGAGAAGAACCACTTTTTTAAATAACACAAAATGACAGTAGAAAACTATTGTCACAGTCACAGGAGGACCAGAGACAGTTTACTTATTGTATCCTATTTCAATATTAAAATATTAAACACTAATTAATTACAAAGTTAAATGGAATTCTTTCGAAAACATAATAATTTACAATTTAGGTTATGTAGATAGAAATTAGAATTCATGTTACATTGAAATAATCTGCATCTGACTATATTAACATACTTATTGATCCTAAAGGCTACAGCTGATGAGTACTCTTGTATATTTTTAATCAATTAATTGAAAACAAAGTTAAGAATAACTGTCCATGTGCCTGAAAAATGATTTTAACTTCATCCATATAATTGAATTCTGCTGCATCACACTAATGCCACCGAAAATTTGTATGAATGAAAAACATCGAGTTATTGTCACACACAGAAAGAAAATTCAGTAGTTCTTTTCACAAGAGACAAATATAAGAACTGCTTTAATGCACTAATTCTTACAGCGCTTTTTCTGTGGAGTCTTTGCACTGAACAACAGCCTTAGCAACTAGATACATGTACATTTTCTATTAAAACAGCAGTGTGATTCAACAGTAAAGGCCTGACTGCCAAACGTGTTGATTCCAATATGAATGAAACTATGCAGCTACAGAAGTGCCCACAAACACACTATTCTGAGATTTCTAGTTGTTACCAAACGTATCCTAAGTTCATGTACAATAAGACTGCTGGTAATTGTAATTGCACCTGCAAAACTAGACATCATTACTGCAAATGGTGTGCTATCAATAAACAGTTTAGAAAAATCTGGCCTCCATGATTTCTTTAGTAATCTATATTAAATATTGTTTTGTGATTTGAAATGATGTGACTTACGATGTTAAACAACAGCTTTACATCAAACGATAAGCACAGTCGAAATCTCATCAGAATTACCTGTCTCGCCTTGCATTTAGAACTGAAGACTGTCCATTCACTATGGAATGATGAGTTATTGGTGGTGATGCTTTGGAAGTGGTGGAGGAGGTAGTAGAGGAGGAATTGTTAGTAGTGAGGTCTAGCCCTCCATGTTTAATGCCATTGTCTTCCATACTGTGAACTCCAGTCACTTCTTTCCATAACTGCTGAATCTCAGCAGGACTTAAGCCAGCTATAAAATGAAAGAGAGCCCCACTAATATAACAAAATAAGAGTTTCATATAATGAGCTCAGTGTTATTAATGGATTAATGCCAACAATAAAGCTGATGTAGTTTTTCCAGCACAATCACTGTGTAGTAAAACATAAATTCATTTTTCTTTAGTTAGAATCCAGGTAATCTAGCTGTCTTCTCTTGGGTTATAAACAGTCAATCAGAAAACATCAAATTGAATAATATCACACTCCTAAAAACACTAGTCAAGGATCAAAGAGCGAAAGCTACAAAGAACTTGTGACTACTTCTTGAAAAAAAACAAAAAGAAAAAAACAACAGAAAACCCCAACTACATACATGTCCAGACAAGACTTTTGTTGCCTGCATAATAAGTTTCTTGATGTGAAAACATAACTCAGTGCATTCACAGTTAACTCAGCTTTTAGAATTTCTCTTAATCAAATATACAATGGAAAATCAAAAAGTGTATTACACTAAGGATACAAACATTAATACTCTCTTTAAATGCTTGAACAGGGAGCGAGGGAAGCAGACAGGAGGGAGAAAAATCAAAAGACAAAAATGAAATCTATGAGATCATAACAGCTTTAACATTTGAGCAGAAAGCATTTTAATTAATGACACCTACAGATTCACTAGTCCTGTTTGAGATTTACAAAAATGGTTCAATTTAAAAACGTCTTAAGAGACAATAAACAAAGTGAAGAACAAAACTACTACAGCACAGAGCTCCATACAGGTAATTGCTTCAGCTCTTTGGTGCCATTCAGCGGCACCAAACAAGCAGAAAGGTAACAAAATTGGTCCATTTAGAATTCCCTCTATATAGATGGAATTTCATGTAGTGTAAACCATCACATTCCTTCACTATTTTTTGTCCATCCCTCGTGTGGAAAACAAATCAAAGGGTTTGGATAGGCAAAAGAAGACTCCATCTCATCAGTCTCCTCCGGTTATGGGCAGCCATACAAAACTTGTAGAGCTTCTCAAACTTCTCTGCCTTCTGTACAGTACTGTTCTGGGGTCTGGCCACCAGAACGTTGCAGACACAGATCGAATTTGCTTTATACTCCAGTTGTAGCCTAGAAACTTGTGTTTCCACGGTTTATCCTCAGCCACAGACTGCAATGGTTTGCAGAATGTATTTATACATCTGTGTTAGGGGTTTCTGGATTGAATTGAGAACTTTGCACGAAGTCATGGAAATTTCCGTCGTAAAATGCTTCTACTCAAGACTCCCAAAACACTGAAGAAGAGTTGTGAGCATTCTCTTACCTTCTCTATCTTAGATGCATAAGGTAATATGCATAAGGTAATATTCATCTCAGAGAAGATGGAATCTTCTTAGCTGAGAGATGTCACCTGTTATCATAGAACATAGAGATTTCACCTATTCATATTACCTCATGCATCTAAGGTAGGAATATATTGAAAGATAAAGAGTTCACCATAACTATATACATATTCTGTCATGGCCAGTCCTTACGAAATTGATATCTCTCTTTTGAACACTGAATTAAACGTAGGAAAGAAGACGAAGCCCAGCGAGCTTTTTGTGAAAGACTGGGTTTCACACCAGGTTTCTCAGCCTGACAGTGTTTTGGACAGAGTTACCTTAGAATCGAACTCTCTTTTGTGCATAATCTCAACAAATTAAAGTATATAGGTTGCCCTGAAAGTAGTGCCTCCTATTTATTTCCATGGAAACTACAACTGATACAAAGAGCACAATAACACTGTTCGATAGAGCAAGTTCTCAGCTACAAAACACTCTTTTTTCAACATAGTCACCACCACTAGCCCTGCATTCTTGCCAGCAATGAATAAGAGCTGGCATGCCACACTCCTGACAATCTGCACCAGCAGAGGTGCCCCACTGTCACTGTCACCATTGCTCAAACATACCACCCACTGCCCCACTGCGCTCACATCCACTGTTTGGTGTCCACAGATGTTCAGCCAAAGATCGATGAATGTCAATGGGTGCCATTCTTTTCACACAGAGGAATTCAGTGACCCACCTTTGCTTCATCTGCATTTCCATGTCAGACACCATTGTGTCAGACTGCCCCTCTGCTACCATCTGTCACACGGCAACAGAATGGAATGGAATATTGGTGGGGAGGTTCAACCTCTACTGCCATACCATCAACATCCACCTCTGATGTTGTGGGCCAACATAATAAAATAGGCGCTGTTTTTCTGTTTGTTTTTTCTTGCAGTACCTTCAACAGCTTGAATGCAAAGCATCCAGAATGCTATAGTTGTCTGAACAGAATTTTTGCTGTTTCTTTCTAAAATAGCTCAAATTTCTGAAATGTCCTTCAGAAAAGGATTTAAAATTTAAAATCCATTCAAACTTCTTATCAAAGATAGTCTGACTTGGTAAGCAACATATAAAGAAGATGTAAAAGGTGAACATATAAAGAAAGATGTAAAATCTTTCTTCACTGTTGGAAAAATCTGTTTATTAGATAACACTTTATTTTGAAGACACAGGAACCCACACAACCAAAACAGATTCAACAATAACTATGAAAAATGACAGTAAGTTCCTTAATACTTCTCAATAGCTGTCTCACCATGAAGTATACCTAGCTATTAAAAAAGAGACTGCTAGTAATTTACGGAAATAGTAATTCCTGGAGGTAGTGTGGAAACAAATTGGTTGGAAAGTATTCAATTTTGTTTAAATTACAGAAGGAATTCATTTTTAGACTACTATTTTGCATCCTGCTTCTCTGCCTTACATACCAACATCCACTGACAAACTCTGTTAATGACAAAGTGAAAAAGCTGATTGGAGTGTAAGTCTTAAAACTGGAGTTCAAGTCACATTTGTAGAGCAAAAAAGCTAGGTTTTGAGGAAGTGAGGAAAGGAGGTAGGCTCTAATTTACTGCATTAGAGAGACAGGTAACTGGAGTGATGGTAACACTAGTTGTAATTGTTTAATGAAGGTAAGTAATTACGACTGTGTACATGAGGTATGTTCAAGCAATGCTGCAAATAACACACTTTAGCATGGTAAATAATAGTCAACCATAAATATCATAACAAATCAAAACGAAAAGTAATGTATTAACTTAGGTGAATACATTCCTCCTGCCAGTGAAAAAAATAAACTAATTTTGTACTTAAATTAAAACCAAGAATAAACTCATCTGTTTGAATAATCAGAGCAAAAACATATCGTTGTGTCTTGTGGCAAGCAAATTTTCATTGCAATCATCAAACTTTGGGCCCTGTGGGAGCTCAGTAAGACCTGGTCCTGGAACGTGGGCGAACAAATCCCAGTGGGAAGTGGCTGCAGTAATGGCCCTTCCCATGCAGAGTGGTCTCCTCCTCCTCCTGTGAGAGTCTGGGAATCCATCCCACTGCTGTGTAAAGCTATGGATGGAGCTGCGTCTCCTGGCTGCATAGCTCACAGGCAGAGAGGAATTTCTCTCAGCTCAGGCTGGTTAATTTTATCACTTCTTCAGAGCACTCAGAAAGGCTGCTGCCCTTCAGGATAAAAGAATTAAGGGCAGGAACTTAAAAAGTATCAAGTTAATATGGGAATTTGTAATTAACTGTAAATTATGACAATTTTGTAGTTTTTGTGTCTAAAAATGACCAACTCCCACTTTACAAGAGACCTGTAAAATGGCTGACAAGTATTTTAGCCTGTATGTAAAAGCAGGGCAAGTTTCACAGATTGCGATAACTCTGAAAATACTCTCTCCACACTACATTAAAAGAGAAATGATGAAGCGGGAGACCCAGGGTGGGATAAAAAATAAGAACTATAATGAAAAGAAACAGTACTGATTCTCTATACAGTATTCTAACACCAACAACTCTTGAATTTTGAGATGTTTTATACCTCTTTTTACCATTATCTATTCTACTTTTATGTTTGAATAAATATTAAAACTACCACTTATAAAACCCAACCTAGCATCTGTTTTTCTTTTTCCTACATGATAAAACTCAAGTTTTGATTTTTATTGTTGTCGTTTAGATACCTTTGATATAGCAAACATTAGTATAGCATTACACAGAAGTAACTCATTGTAAGCCACTGGCTCTGGATATAGAGTAGTGAATATCGCTCCACAAAATACATGCTAAAACATCTCCTCTAAAACATCTCCTCTATCTTATTTGCTGCACCTAACCATCAGGAAAACACAGAAAACATTCTTCTCTTTTAAAGGCCGAAACTAGACTTGGAGCAAACCTCACAGCTGTCGGGGTGGGAGCTATGTTTTTAAATACTAATGAACGCAAAAACCATTCTTCTTTGTCAGTAATAATTTGTGTTTTACAGGATTCTTTATTACCAATAACTTAGGAACAAGAATCCCCCTGTGCTTCTCTCATTGTGTTAGTCATCTGCGTAACTCCGCAACCTAAGCGGATACATATAAAAATTTTTGTGTTACACATCTGTAAATCCTTCTCTATAACCATATTATATATCCCGCAGAACAGTGGAAGGAGAAAAATGTCCTTTTATCACATCCAGTGTGTATTGGCCTTAAATAAGTTCTGATGGTTTAATTTAATATAACCACAGAATATGACTGTCATAAAATATTCTACATTTTTATGAGAAAAACAAAGGAAAAGATTGACTCTCTTACACGAACTGCAAAAAGGGGAATCCATGAGAAAATTAGTAAATAGTACTTGGATATTTCCTATCTGTAAATCTAAGACTTAAGAGAAAATCTCAACAGATCTGAAAACAATTAATCTTCATTACACTATAAAATGCACTGGGTGCTCTATCTTCCTAAGAAACGTATGAGTTATAAGGGAAGCCCATAGAAACAACATTGTAAGTCATCCACGGCTCTGTATTTGGTTCTCAGTTTGTTCCAGCATCTTTCTAGAAAGATGTTCCTTCTTCTCCTCACCACTCCTGCTCCCTTGGCACACAGTTAGAGGCCTTTCAGAAGGTACTGAAAGGTCTTTCAGGGGAAGCTGTCCTATGTTTTCTTTCCTCTGTACATCCATATCTGGGCTATCGAAAATCAATGTCCTACCCATTCATTTGTACACTTAAAGGAACTCACATACACAGTAGATACTAGAAGATAAAATTGGAAGAATGAAATATTTCACTTGGAATTCATTATAATTAAAAAAATAACATGGCAAAAGCAAACAGGAGATTAATTTACTTTAAAAAGAACAATTTGTATACATTTTAACTGTAAGATTTCATATTTTTTGATTTCTTTAGTATAAATTTTGGCCATAAGTTAGACTTATTTCTTTGTTCTTAAAAAGAACAAGTTTTCCTAATAATGTATTAAAAAAAGAATGGATTATTTTTATATGTTTTTCTACTAGAAGTGGATGAATGACTGTTGTATTAAATTAATGAATATCAATGCAATTGGGTAGGAGTGCTGAGGGAAATCTATGGGGATTGCTTAACGTGAGAGAAAACCTGAGGAATTCCTCTTGCAACAGATGGCAAAAGAGGAGGTTGCAGAAAGTAAAGCTGTTCAGAGGGAGGCTGCATTTCAATTATTTTTTTCCATTCTAGCCCAATGTGACTGTACAGAAGGAAACCAGCGTTACCACTCTCACATGTCCAAATTCATGAATGAGCATGCCTCCCCACTGCTGTCCCCAAATAATGTGTAGTGTGATATCTTATTTATGACTTTTCTGTTACTGTAATTTTTGTAAATTTAGGTATGCTTATCATTTTTCCACATTATACAATATATGGAATGAATACATTTATATGTCATCTCTGCTTTACAGTGGCTGAGGGTTTAAGGGCTTCTTTCTTTCTCACGCTGTTTTTCTGTTTGTTTTTTTTTTTGCCTACACTATTGTCTATACACTGTGCACTCTGCTCTTGCTCATCTAATTTCTGAAGCTTCGATTTCATAACAGTTATCTGGTGGAGGAGCCACGTACCTGCATAAAGGCCAATTAAAAGTAAGGTTACTTGTCACAAATACAGTCGAAACAATGCTCACTGCAGGACCAGAGTGTCAAAGATCAGAACATTATGTAGTTTTTATAACAGACATTCAGCTCACCTCTGTGCAGTAACACAAATAGAAACACATGCTGTATGGGCTACAGAGTCCTTAACATGTGAAGTATCTGGCCTTGTCTTTATTTCCAACTTAATTCTCAAAAGTTTATGCCCTATTTTCTTTCAACTGTGAATGTGTTTGCGTAAATTAGTAGAGATTTTGATCTGTCATCAAGAAATCTTAATCAAATTGACAAAAATATTTTTTGTAAAATTCTTTACTGTTATTAGTCATAATTCAAGACTACTGGATTCACAACTTAGAAAAAGTGTTGTGATATTTAACACATCTAATAGAAAGGAATAGCAAAGAAAATTAATTCTAAGGTATGTCCCTAAATTCAAATGTCATAATTTGGAGATTCAAAGTACTTTTCAATACCAAACAATTTATTTTCTCAGAAAATGAAACTGTGAGCTTTAGGATGACTTAATATCACTGTTTGATACTTTTTATATCTGTTCACTTCTATTAAATGAAATGGTAGCATTCGCACTAAATTAGATTTCAGTAATTCCTCAGAGAAAAGCAAACATGCTTGAATAGTGTTGCTATTAGAAATTGTTTTCAGAACATAAGGCTAATAAATATGCATCTTATAAATACAAAAAAAAACACTAAAAAATTGCTTTTTTCCATAAAAATGTCATCAAATGTATCTGCCTCAAGGAAAAAATGTAACACGAATAATATTTTAATAATAAAATATTGTTAAGTGTCATAATGGGAAACTGCTGAAGTTCAGATGCAAATGGAATGGTTAAAAAAGTTGTGAATTAGAAATTACTCCAATCCTGTTTTATTGATATACCTTGTGGCAGAGACTGGACAGGAAGAGCAGACTGGCCAGGTGGGATGGAAATGAGTCCCTGACGCTGAAGATTCAGCAGATGTTGCTGCTGCTGAAGTTGTTGCATCTGGAGGAGCTGCTGCTGGAAGACAAGCTGCTGGGCTGCCAACTGCTGCTGCTGCTGCTGCAACAAGGAGGAAAAAAAAATGCATCAAAGAATAAAGTGGGCATTGAAGGCTACAAAGGCAAAAATGTAAAATCAACTTCTTTCCCTTTAATCTCAGTTATTAAATAATAATGCTGTTTGCAGAATACTTGGGCAGCGAAATCATTTGAAATGTTCTATGATACTCATTCAAGCTATTAGGTGTTAGGGAACGTGGCAAGATACACTAAAGAAAAGGGTGAAGAGAAAGTACATAACAGCTGTTTGAAACAAACAAAAAAGCCCAGCTCATGGCAGATGATAACAAATTCATCTATGCTAAAAGTGTAACTCTTTACAGCCTCCTGTGATTCGAGGGCACTCTTGTTTTTCCAATTGACTAAGTTCGGTCCGCAGTGGCCCATGAACGCGGTCTCCAGTGATCTATTAGTAAACTGGGATGTAGCCTTCATTTCACTGGCCTGTTAGCACTCTCTTTTCTGGTTGGAATATATTAAACCGAGCACTGCATTCAAGGCGAAGATGTGCCCTATTATGAGTAGAAGTATAAGTTCCAATTTTGTGAGGCATTTCAAGACAAACTGGAGCCTGCAAAGACTCAGGAGGGTATAAGCAGGCAGTCACACTTCAGAGAAAGACAAGCTGCTATGGAAGACCTTTCCTTTCTAGTTTGGGGAAAAGAGAAACTTCTGATGCGCTCACTGGAAAACAGACTGCATAATGGAGCAAGTCATGTGGATTGCCCAGAGCCTCCGGAGAAATACAGGAGCAATTTCTATTCCGTAGTTGATGGCTGTCTGAAATTCTATTCACAAATCCAAACAGAAACAAAGCCTCAGGAGGTCACGACTGCTTCCTCAACGTTTGCATAATGGGCAGCTTGAAGACAACGTCTAGGATACCTGCTGATCAATTTAACTACTTCAACATGTTTTGTTTGTATTATGTTTATATTTGATGCAGTTTGCTGACAAGTGTGAGCTAGGCCTGAGAAACCAGCTTGTCAGGTTGATTTATGAGCACATCAAACTGTAACTTTCTACTCGCCACTCCAAACCTACAGTAGCAGTTCATTAATCAGGGGCCTGTGACTTTGAAATCTGTGCTCAATCGCTTTTTTTCAGCCATGGACTAAATTTGCATGCTCTCTGAGCTATGCCACTGAGAGAAGTAAGGCTCCCTCCCCAGCACGGGCTGCCTCAGGATAATCAGCGCGGTGTCCCCATGCCGCTCGTGCTTTGCACGCCCGGATTCATTAGCGGACATTAGACAACAGCAGCGCTGGACTGCTCAAATCCTACATCTCAGACAGGGGAGCCAGAGAATTATACTGGCACTGCTATTAAGCCCCATAAAAACACAGGAACAAATCTTTGATGGCTGGATTCTTGCTACAGGAAAAGACCTAAACTAGCCTTGTCTTTTTTGGGCTTCTGCCAGCTCATACCGGTATGTATCTGCAAGGCTCTCGGCTCCTACCTCTTTTGCTTGCTTTCCTGGGTGCTGCTGCTGCTGCTGCTGTTGCTGCTGCTGCAAAAGCTGAAGATGTAACTGCTCTTGCTGTTTCTTGTAAAACTCTTGTAGTTGTTGCTGAATAAACCATTTTGACTTTAATAAATAAAGGCAAAAGTTTCAAGTATTATAAATCTCCTAAACTCTTCTAGATTGGCATATGGTGGCGTAGCCATTAAGAATCACCTCATAACAAAAGTGTGATTTGAAGAGGCAGATCTACATACATTTTTTTCCAAGGCGGTTCTGAAATTTTCCAATGCAGATTCCAAAATATCCTAAACAGAAGGGTATAGAAAATCTGTATTCTAAAGGGAACGCAAGAGCCAAATTAACTCCTGAAATAACTATACCTAAGTTCCTCACATGTCCTATATAACACATCAGAAGCTGTACTCATCCACTTGCAAGAAATCAACTAATCACTAAGGCCAAACTAAACTGTCTCCTTCTTAGGGGAAAAAAAGGTAATTAATTTGTCAATCTGTTTAGTGGGATGCCAGATTCGCAACTGAAGGTGAATTGCCTGTAATGATCATGGTACTACAGATTAAAATGTTTAAACATACAATGACTGAGGTATGACTGCCAGACAGATCATTTTCTGTATGACAATTAAGCATCCAAAAATCCATTCTTACACTGAGGTACCGAACACTGACACTACCTTTCTGTACTGTACGAATAAAAGGTTGATGGATTCTTCATCTAGCTGCCAGATTTTGGGCTAAGGAAACTGCAACCTCCTCCTCCTTTTTATCTTTATCTGGGACAAATTTTTGGAGGTAAAAAATAAACTTAAGAAACCCCGAACTTTTTGCGAAGATGAAATGAGCTGTTAAGTTCAAATTTCATAACCGCATACCATTTATGTGACTGAAGGGAGCACTACGGTGTTATGAATTTTAAAGCAACAATTATCTACAACTCTATTTGCACTTCCTTTGGCAAGTCTACAATTAAAATCTGCCTAGGCACTTGAAAATTTAAATATCAATTTGTTCGGTATTTGTAATGCATCTGCCACTGCTGCTGCTGCTGTTTTTAATATAATATTAAAAGTTTCAAAATTGCAATTTCACACTTCTGCAATTAAAACAGGAAATTTAAAGACTGAGAAGTTGCGCATTTATTTTCATTGTTTTTGGTGTAATGTGATGAAATACTGCCAGCTAAGACCCATCAAATCTGGCTTGTGAGAACACCCTGTGCTAGCGGACCAAAGCAGGTAACCCACATTACCTGCTGCAACATAACTGCTTGCTGCTGCTGGAGAAGTGCTTGAAGCTGCTGGGGAGACAACACTTGCTGCTGGAGAATCTGCTGCATTTGCTGAGGGGTGATCACCTGGGGAGTCATCATGGCCACTGACACAGGCACCTGCACAGAGAAAGAAAGATATCATCATCAAACACATCTTAGTTTGCCTGCACCACAGCTGTACGTCTTTTTTATTTTGTACCAAAGACGGACCATAATTTTTTACATAATATTTATCACTGTGAAGTTCCAGTTTCAGTCAGAATCTGTTATTTTAAGACCACAGTTCTGTGGCACTTTATTTCCAGAGGCATCAGATTCGATCAGACTCAAGCTTTATGTTTCGCATCTCTTATGTATTCCTGCAAGAAATTTAAGCATTGGCTAGTACAAATGTGTATTTAAAAATAAATGATGGCATGGCAGCGCTCTCAACACTTCATAATCAATCATCTTATCAAGTGTCATAATGTTACAAATGGAAAAATCTATTGAGACAGCTTCAAAAGATATTATTAAAACAGATGGAAAAATAACTATCTTAAAGCAGTAAATGTTTTACACAATGAAGATGCCTAGCTTAGAAAACTATTTGTTTTATACATCCTTTAGTATAAGAAAACACTTCCTGCTCAGACAGTCCTTTAAGGAGGTCTGATTTATACAGAAAAAAAGCCACAACTGTGGACTTAGCGGAGTGCACAGGAAGAGACTTCAGCTCAGTTACTGGTCCACATAGAGGGAAACGTTTTTTCAGTCACTCAACTGAAAAGAGGAAGGTTTGCAACCTTCTCATAAGGCTATTAGTTTGTTCACCAAACTCTACGTATGTATTTTTGTGCACATGCTGTTTTGGACACACTTTATTTTTCTGTTTGTTACACACTTAGATGAAGTGTGCAGACATGTAAGCCCACACGGGCAAACAGGCTCTTAGGCGTGAGTGGCAGACACAGCAAGCATGTTCGTGTGTATGAGAGGGGGGAGTCCTGTAAGGAAGCCTGGGGTGTGTGCTGAGCCGCTGCAGCAGATGCACTGTGTGAAACCACTGCCCAAGCCGCCCCGCAGTCAGGCAGGCAGCTGCCAGCAGGCCACGTTTTTCACCCTTGAAAAAGCAACCACTGTCATACCTAGCAAAATCCAATGGTGTTTTTTCCTGTGTATAATAGAAAGCTGGCTTATAAATACTGTGTTGTGATTACTTTGTAGGTAGGACGTTGAAGTCTTCTGTAAATCAGCAAAAAAATAAAAAAATCACAAAATTCTTTAGAACAAATACTTTTCTAATATTTTTATTACTTGAATCTATCTTAAAAGCCTTTGCATAAATCTAACACTTGGAGAGAAAAAGAAATACAAGTCTTCTGAAATTCACATTTGGAAGAAATTACTTCATCTAACACTATGCAGAATACCGCCTTTCACACAATTAATAACACAAATTTACCTTTTAAAATATGGACTAATTAAGAGCCTGAAAGTAAAAATATCATTACTAAAAAGCTCGATAACCTTTTGCAAACATGAAATAATTTTAAGAACAAAAATTCTGAAGACAAGTGAAGGAGGCAATCCAGACTGTCACTCACAATCAAACCCTTCGGGAAGGATTTGTCTCTCTTACCTTTAGCCATCCAGCAGTGGGACATTTTATCTCAGCTATCATTGAACTCTTTCCATAGTCAACAGAATAAGGAAATCCTGAGGAACCTGTATTTCTGTGTCTGATCCCTTTTAGACTATTTTAGCATGAGATGCACCACTCTCTGAATGTGCCTGTCCCTCTGCACTGAGTCCAGACTCACTGAGTAGGCATCCAACTTTCCGACGGTTAACGTTGGTTGTCACCCACAGTGACCCACAGCATTTTTGTAGCACTGAAAACACCACATCTCTATGCAATAATATTTTATTCTAAGCCTACCACGTTCTAAGGGCAGGACAAACAAGCTTTTACAACTCTGTGATGCAAGAGCAGACAGTAAAACTCACTGACTGCAGCCAGAGCTCTGAAGGCAGTAAGATTTTCCTGTCTACAAGAGATCTGAACTTCTCTCCTTGCAACACTTTTGCCTCAGTGATGCCATGGAACACTCAAGTGTGACAGAAATGAGGATGCAGTGAGGAAGGCAAACGCATTCCCAATTTAACCATTACCTTTAATCTGTAAGCCCTGAAAGAATTTTCCTAGCACATACATGCCTGCTATAATACATAGCAAATGGTGAAGGTGTTGCACACTTGTTACTCCACGTCTCCTCTTCCCTTTGCATCCACTCCTTATCTTCCCTGGCAGATGCATTTTCAAACACACAAGTAAAAATTCTGACCTACAGAGAGTGTATATCAACATCTCTGGAAGTGGCACTGACTTGTTTAGGTTCAGTGCTGAAGACTGCAGCCAGTAACACACAGGCCATGCTCTGTTCCTTGGTCTGAAACACAGTTTCCCTTCACCAGCCCCATTTCCGCTGGGCTTTGTAGCATCTTTTCTGAACCTCCCTGCCTGTGTACTTTCTCTCATACGTGGAGATGCACCTGCTCTGAGCTTTTTCGTTCCGATTTTTTCCTGTGTATTTTAACAGCCACTTTCGACAGTATCAGCTGGAGCAGAATTCACTTGTTTTTCGGGATGATGGACAAAAGCATGAAAACAGGCAGTCGTGACCATAAGTAAAAGCACGTGCTTATGTAGATGATACTGACGTTAACAGAATTGATGTTAGAATCAATGTATGTATATCACACCTTATAGATATATATCTTCTTCCCCATAGATAAGAGGCATATTCTGAAAAGAGCTTAAATTACAAATCAGTGGAACTTGTTACACAAAAAGATTTCCCTAACTGTAACAACGTAATATGTAAGTTGGCACATCTCACAGACTTCAGGGATACATCTGACTGCATTTTATATTTCTTACTGGCAGTGTTACAGTGGTACCTGGGTCTGAAGAATTTCAGAAAGGCGCTATGTTGTGGCCAGTTAAGTGCATTTTTATTTGTTTCGTTGTCTGCATTTTTCAAAAGTTCTGCTCTGACTTCTCAAAAAAGTAGCAAGAGGCAAATTCAAACACTTTTTCATAGGAATCCCTCAATGTATCCGAAGCCAGTTCAGACAGAGGGCAGCAGAGGGACCCAGTGAAAAGATCTGATCAGGTGCAGTACTGGACCCTTTCTGAGGGCTGCAGAGCCCCAGCAAATTCTCAGACAGATCTCTCACGAAAAAGTGAAGCGAAAGACAAAGCAAAGTACAAGGTTTGTGACTGCAGCCCATTTGTCACT